>CM074725.1:238925807-239127921 GCA_037306005.1 Rhinophrynus dorsalis
TACATGGAGATATTTTGGTGTAAGTTGCTTAGTAAATTGGCATTAGGCAGGCATACGACCAAAAAAATTGATTCCAGTGCCCAGTTTGTCATGATATTGTATTCATACTCCACACCTCTACTGTCCCCTGTAAATTTTCTATACACCCATGTAAAAATGGGTAGTGCTGTATATACTAGTGTAAAAGCCCATGTAGATGGGACAAGGACCAGGTAATGTTAACACTGAGTGCCAGAGGGGTACGCAATGCATTGCGGCCGCTACCTCACTGCTCCACGCAATGCAGTCTTGCGTCACCTCACTTGCTCAATGCAATCATGCTCAGTAGAGACTGCCGGAGCGCATGCAGTCTCAACTGCGCATGACGGCTTCTGACAAACATCCTAGCGAATTAGTATATACGATATATATATATATATATATATATATATATATATATACTCAGCCTGGGGGTTCACTGTTGGCAGAGAGAGACCGCACACATCTTATCTCTTCTGAAAGTCCACTATTGGACCGAAAACGTTTGGTTAGATCACCAGCATCTATGGAAACCCCAAGCTGAGTACATCTGTGTATCATTTTCTATGGGATATGCACCATCATCGCTTCTTGTGTTATATTTAATTTAACAATTGATTTTGCTGTGTGTGCCACTGTCATTTGTGTAATATATATTTATACTAGTTGAAGATCCCATGTACACGGGCCACAGTGCCACCCAGCAACAGCCGTGGTGCAGTCATTGACGGTAGAGACTACCCGCTCCGCCGCTGATACAGAGTGGGGTGCTCCGAATTCTCTCTGCGCACGTCTGAATTCGGAGCCCCGCTCAGTTATCAGCCTCGGTGTGGGCAGTCTGTAGTGCGCATGACTACAGCACATGCAGCCGTCTCTACTGAAAAATGACGGCTTCTGACAAACACACATTTAGTGAATTATTATATAGGATATATATATATATATATATATATATATATATATAAAATAATTACGCTTATTCCTGCAGTATTCACCCAGTACGTAACTGTTTAGTGCTGATATAATATCTAGAGTTTACACCATAGAAGTATCTCTAACCCCCACCCCAGGTTCAGTTTTTCTAGTGATAATAAAATAAGTTATAATGATACATATCTGGCAAAATATTAACCAGAATGCATCCTATTACCCCGGCAATTTATGAGCCTCTTATCTAATAAAACAAACACGCAGCAACCTATGGACTGGATATTTGCAAACAGGACAACAACCTCCCAGATCCCCGCTGTGAGCGCAGCACTGTGTCACTTGTGGATTCTTATTAAACGCTCGCTCCTAAATTGGAGATGCAATATTATTAACCCTTTGAGTGCCAGACGGATATCCAATACATCGCAAAGCAAAAGTGCTGGATTACCCTCTACCATTCAAAAGATTTTTAACCCCTTAACCCCTTAAGGACCATTGCCGTGCCAGGACCGTAACGGTGGTCCGGCACTTAAGGACCAGTGACGGTGCTGGCACAGCATGGAGTTCAGGGCTCCCGACGCGGCTGCACGCCGCTCCGGAAGCCCTGAAGCGGAAGTGATTAAAAAAAAAATCCCTGTGGTCCTCAAGTGCAAGCCGCGTGTGCGCATGTCGGACCTTAAGGGGTTAACAACCCTTGATGGTCATAGTACGTCATGGGTCGATCTGAGTTAACGACCCATGACGTACTATGACCGTCATGGAATTCCGGGCTTCCCCCGCGGCTGCACGCTGTTCGGGGAGTCCGGAACCGGAATTAAAAAAAAAAAAAAAATGCTCCGTGCTCCTTAACCCCTTAAGGACCGGAGGTTATGGGACATTTCCGTCCCATAACGACCGCATAGGGGCACTTTGACGCGCCGGTACACGTGACCTGTCACGTGTATCGGCGCGTCACTATGGGGCTTGAAACAGATCGCTCCGATCTTAGAGCGGTCTATTTCATGCCCTATTTTTACTTACAGCGCTCCCGGTAGAGCGCTGTAAGTAAAAAGTATGTGACGTACCGGGACCGTCAAGGGTCATTGGAGCACATTTACCCTTGACGGTCCTGGTACGTCAAGGGTCCCTAAGGGGTTAAGCGACCGCGACGCGCCGATCGTCCGGTTGTTAAGGGGTTAAAAAGCGGGTTCACATTTGTTGACGAGTAACCTGTTCGTGGAATTTGTTACATTAGTCCAGATGTATAAGATGGAGCAATTTTGGAGCAAACCAAAATTTCTCAACTTAAATGGGATTTTAAACCCTTGTATTCTAGAGAGGTCTATGTATTTTCCATATTAAACCTGACTATCCCTTTAACTACCTTGAATGCTAGATAGGTCTCCAACTCATTATGATGCAATGCCTTGGAGACCTGTATTGCATCTCCATTTAAATTATTGGGTATGTTTATTTGTGAGATGCTTCATTGTAAATATATTATAGTTTACACCTTTTTTTTTTCTTTTTCTTTTTAACTGTTGACAGTGCCCCCAGTTGTTCACATATTTCACCTACAGCCCACCTGATATCCAGACAGATATCCTGTTTAAAGGGATAGTAATACCTAAAATGTAAAAAAAAATATGTTGTAGGGTTTATCCCCCTGAGCAAAACAAGAGTACTCCCACTGCTGAAAGATGTTTCGTTCAAAAGTTATTAATTTTCAAAGTTGAATTTTTTAGGTGCAATATCACAGTGGCCTGAAATTGTAGAGTGGCGCTGTTGCTACACCATCCTATGGAGATTTATGGTCCTGAGACCAGAGCTGTCCATAGGATCGTGTAGCAACAGCGCCACTGTACAATTTCAGGCCACTGTGATATTGCACCTAAAAAATTCAACTTTGAAAATTAATAACTTTTGAATGAAACATCTTTCAGCAGTGGGAGTACCCTTGTTTTACTCAGGGGGATAAACCCTACAACATATTTTTTTTTACATTTTAGGTATTACTATCCCTTTAATTCTTTGGCAGGGGATGAGTCACTGACTACAGTTCTCCATAGAATGTAATAACATAGTTAACGAGGCTGAAAAAAAAGACATGCGTCCGTCAAGTTCAGCCCATGGCAAAACAGCCCTGTTGATCCAGAAGAAGGGGGAAAAAACTCAGAAGCCATTTCCCATTTGGATTCAAGTAGGTAAAATATTCCTTCCTGACTCTAAATGGTAGTCAGCTCATTCCCTGGATTAACATCCTATCTGCATTGAAGTCATCTCTCATAATTTTCAATATTGTTCTGTGCTAGACAGGTATCCATTACTTTTTTGAAAGCAGTTACATTAGCTGCAAGTACAACATCCTGAGGCAAAGAATTCCATAGCTTTACTGCCCTTACTGTAAAAAAAAGTCCCTCCACCACTTTATGCAGCTTGAACTTCTATTAAAGGGATAGTAATACTTCGTTTTAACTTTATTTTATTTTGTAGGCATT
Organism: Rhinophrynus dorsalis; assembly: GCA_037306005.1. Classification (NCBI taxonomy): domain Eukaryota; kingdom Metazoa; phylum Chordata; class Amphibia; order Anura; family Rhinophrynidae; genus Rhinophrynus; species Rhinophrynus dorsalis. Next base: position 238,929,233 of record CM074725.1, read on the forward strand.
AAAAAAACATGAAGAATGATATAAGTCTTATCTCTCAAACCTTTATGGTTTAAGAGATATTCACAAGCAAAGTTTCCCCCTCCCGCCCATTTTACCTAGTGTAAGCCATCTTTTCTCAGATGTGGATCAGGTTGTATGACAGGACAGATAACAGAAGGGGACAAACTTCTTTGTATGAAAGGAATGAAAGCCCTGCCCCCCTTGACAAGTTTTTCAGCTTTTTCCCTTATCTAAATTGAAAATTGTCCCTCTCTGCAGTCTACCTGGGCATCTCCCTTCTGATGTGGCTGAACAGGGGGTGGATACTTTGCTTGTGAATATCTCTTAAACCATAAAGGTTTGAGAGATAAGACTTATATCGTTCTTCATGTTTTTTTAATGCCTACAAAATAAAATAAAGATAAAACGAAGTATTACTATCCCTTTAACTGTTAAAACAGCAACTGTCGGCATTGAGCGTATGTATCCTTGTTTTACTGGACAGGGAAAAGTCCTGCAATGTAAGGTTTATCATAATAAAAACTTTACTGATCCTTTAACATATTTAATAGTCCAGAGACAAACAAAGTAATTCTAAAAATATAAATATGCTTGGAAAGAAACTGAATTAACCCTTTGAATGTCAGATCAGGTGTGAAATGCCTTGTTGCATACCTCTTTGGCACTCAGAGTTTTAAGAACTCACTTCTCCAGGTTCTCCTTGATGCAAATCGCTCACAAGTCTCCAGAAAACCAGCAAAAATGGAAAAGCACTTACCTGACTCTCTTGGTGACCTATGGCAGCATTGTCCATGCCTTGGACATTGGAAAGTGGTATGGAAGGTGGGCAGAAGATACAACTGTCTACTTTCCTGGCAGTGAAGCCAAACTACTCTCTGCTGCTCAAACCCACAAGGCACAAGAACTAGAGCGGAACTTGCTCAAGAACAATTCTGCATCAGTGAGCAGTATGTTTTATGTAACTAACGAGGGAAATTCTAGTAATTAGTCAAACTAGGCACGAAGATTCCTCGTTAAACAAACAACACAAAGAACATTTGTCCTGAATGGGTCAGCGCAGGGACTCAAAGGCTTGTCCTGAAATGTTCTAACAGTGATTCTCAACAAGGGTGCCGTGGCACTTTGATGTGACCCGGACATCAACTTTGGGTGCCCCGTGTTTTCTATGAAGACTAACAAAAATGGACTTTTAAATAAAGATTTATAGAAATTGTTATGCACAATAGATTTAGTTTTATTATGATTATAAAACTTAATAATTGTATATTTATGTATTGTACCCTTCTTATGCCCTTGATAAAGTACATTAAATATGTTAGGGTGCCCTGAATGTTCTAGATTATGTGTTACGGGTGTCCTCAACAAAAAAGATTGAGAACCACTGTCCTAACATCTCAAGGTTAATATAGAAGAAGGCTTAGGGGGAGATTCACTAAGGAGTGATAAAGAGGTGATAAAGTGGAGATGTCTTCTCCAGTGATATCACTTCTCCAGTTCCTATGTTATTCTATAGAGACTATGCACTAAGATCTCCAAAGTTGGATACATCTTAGTGCATTGGCTCCATAGAATAACATAGGAACTGGAGACATCATCACCACTTTATCACTGCTTAGTAAATCCCCCCTGAGTATTTCTGGAGCAAACAATGCTTTGGAGACCTTTCTACCATTCAAGGGGTTAAAAGTCCTAAATAAATAAATAGGAATATTCCTTTGTCTCCTATACTGCAGCTGATTTAACCCAGAATTGATCAATTTGTCTATATACATAGGGGTTCATCGAATTTGATGGCAGATAACATCGAATTGGCCAATCTATTTTTTTTCATTAAAATAAACCCTCATACTTATTTAACCCTTTCAGTGCCAGAGGGGAACAGAACGCATTCCTGACCAATTATTTTTATGTCCATTTCCAATTTTAGCTCCTTGCTGCTTCTGTTGGGAGCTATTCCCTAGGACCTGGTAAGAAAAAAATGTATAAATAATTAAAATTTTAGGACCTGGAAAGAAAAAAATTAATAATTAAATTGTTAAAAATTGCATATTTGCATTCTAATATTTTGAGTCCATTTATATAGTAAAGTGATTTGTGTTTTTATATATGATCATGTTACATCCATACTTCAAACTTAAAGTGATAGTAATACTTGAAAACATGTAAATTTAATTCAATAGATAATTTAAAAATACATTAATTGTGCCGTTTTCGATCTCCCAAACCTTTATGGTTTGGGAGATATAAGTCTGCAAAGTTCCCCTTCCCTCTCCTTGTGCTTATATCAGCTTTCAAACTTAGAGACGGAGCTCGCGGTCCATAGACCATCCTGTGGCTCTTCAGCAGAGCAGTGATCGCGGTAGTTATAAAGAAATACTTAATTTGAATGGTCTACAACGTGTGCCTGGTTTGCAAGCACGCGTTGTAGACCGTTCAAATGAAGTATTTCTTTGTAACTGCCACGATCACGGCTCTGCTGAAGAGCCACAGGATGGTCTATGGACTGCGAGCTCCGTCTCTAAGTTTGAAAGCTGACATCAGCACAAGGGGAGGGAAGGGGAAACTTTGCAGACTGATATCTCCCAAACCATAAAGGTTTGGGAGATCGAAAACTCTACAATTAATGTATTTTTAAATTATCTATTGAATTAAATTTACATGTGTTTAAGTATTACTATCACTTTAAAATATACAATATTGCATGTACTTTTCATCGCCAGGCTATGGGGAGGCAATTTTCCATTGCGCTTCTTACTTCCTGTGTTTTACTCTTAGGGCAAGATGTTCAAAAAGTCATCATAATGGAAAAATTGTCGGATCAATGAGTTGGTGGTAAAAGAAGGACAATATTTTCAGAAGTAAGTTCATCATGTTTGAAAATGTGTCTACAGATTTATAAATGACGCTAAGATACAGATGAACTTTAATTTGTCTTCTCCAAGTTTAGACCATTTTTATTTTTTTGGGAATAAATTACCTTAATCAGACAAAAAAGTGACGTTGAAATGAATATTTTTTTCTGAAAATACCTTACAATATGAAGCTGGATTAAACCACACCCACTTTTAAGACAACTTTTTCCCTTTGACAGAGATGGCGGAATTGGATGAGAAAAATTATGGAAACATGTCTGTGAATTGATGGACCGTGGCGTAAGAACTGTTTTATTCTCATTAAAGACAATTGCAGTTACCACCACTTTCTGAACATCTAGTCCTTAAAGGGATAGTAATACTTTATTATTACTATCCCCCATATTGTACATATTTGTAAAATAATTTAATAGCCCCCAGGTTCATCTCTCAAACCTTTATGGTTTGAGAGATAACAGAAGGCAAAGTTCCCCCCTCCCTCCCCCTTCCCTGAAGTCAGTGTTGTGCTGACTGCAGGGATATCCGGTCTGACATTCATCATGCGGCTCAACAGCAGAGCAGCAATCGCGTTAGTGACAAAGAATTATTTCACTGAAACAGTCTTCTACATCTGCTTGCAAACCAAGCACAAACCAAGCACACGTAGAAGATCGTTTCAGTTAAATAATTCTACTTCATGAACGGGATCTCGGCTCAGCTGCAGAGCCCCAAGCCTGTCGTACGACAGAATTCCCCTGCAGTCAGCACAACTCTGACTTCAGGGAACTGGGAGGGACCGGCTGGCAGTGGCACTGTGGCCTGTGTAACAGGCTCTTCAACTAGTTTTGTTTATAAATTCACTGCATGACGTTTTACAAACTTCCTTACTCGATTTATTCTTAAAAAATGTACTACATGAGGCAAAGGTTGAACATGATGGACTTGTGTCTTTATTCAACCTAATTTACTATGTTACTATGACGTACAGGGACAGGGTTAATAAAAGGGGAGGATATGGTCGCCACCCAGCCGGTATTTTACCGGCAGGCCAGTAAAAATTTGGCTTATGTCCAATGTTACGTCTATGGAGGGAATGCCATGGCTGGTATTTTTTTGAAGAAAAGGTGGCAACCCTAGGGGAGGAGGAGTATGCCTATATGTAAAGCGGGCCTTAAAACCTAGTTTAAGGGAAGATATAAATGAAGGGTCCAATGAAAAGGTAGAGGCCTTGTGGGTTGAAATACACACTGGGGGCACACATAATAAAAAGATATCGGTGGGGATTTGCTACAAGCCACCTAATGTTGGGGAGTTGGAGGAAGCCCAACTTTTACTGCAAATGGAAAAGGCTGCTAGGTCAGCAAAGGTAGTTATAATGGGAGATTTCAACTACCCTGAAATTGACTGGAGCAATATGACTTCCGGCACAACAAAGGGAAATATTTTTCTAAGTATGATAAATGATCATTTTATGTCCAAACTAGTAGAGGAGCCAACTAGAGAAGAGGCCTTGCTTGACCTAGTGCTCTCAAACGATTCTGACATTGTAAACAATGTGCAAGTAAGGGAACATTTGGGCAGCAATGACCACAATATTGTATCATTTGAAGTTTGTTATGAGAAACCCAATAGCAAAGGTTTATCCAAAACATTCAATTTCAAAAAGGCTAATTTTACAAAGTTAAAAGAAGCTTTAAAGGATATCCAGTGGGATGTAATTTTCAAAGATAAAAATGCACAAGAATCATGGAATGTATTTAAAATGCTCTTGGGCAAATATACATGTCAATATATACCATTGGGGAATAAGCACAAGAGAAGTAAAGCGAAACCAATGTGGATTAATAATGTGGTTAGCAGGGAAATGAGAAATAAAAAGCAGGCTTTTAAGGTGTTTAAGTCAAACGGGTCAGATGCATCATTTAAAAAATATAAAGAATGTAATAAAATCTGCAAACAAGCAATTAAGCTAGCTAAACTAGAAAATGAGCGAAACATTGCAAATGAGAGCAAGAAAAACCCTAAACAATTCTACAAGTATATTAACAACAAAAAAGTTAAGGTTGATATTGGTCCTCTTAGGACTGAGACAGGTGAATTGATTAGTGAGGATAAAGCTATGGCTGACACCCTAAATACATTCTTTGCTTCAGTATATACAAAGGAAGCAGCAATGACAAGCTGTGGGCAAACAGACAAAACCATGGAATTTCCTCCAGCATGTACATGGCTTACTGAGGACAAGGTCCAAAAGAGACTGGAAAGGGTTATAGTGAATAAAGTGCCTGGACCGGACGGTATACACCCAAGGGTACTTAAGGAACTTAGTTCAGTAATAGCAAAACCATTATACTTAATATTTATTGATTCACTTTCATCAGGCATAGTGCCCTGTGATTGGAGGAAAGCTGATGTAGCTCCATTGTTTAAAAAGGGAGCAAGATCCGAACCAGGAAATTATAGACCTGTGAGCTTGACTTCCATAGTGGGTAAGATACTAGAAGGGTTATTAACTGACAGTATTCAGAACTATGTGAAGACAAACAATATCATTAGTAGGAATCAGCATGGTTTCATGAAGAACAGATCATGTCAGACTAATTCACTTGCATTTTATGAAAGGGTGAGTAGTAATTTGGACAGGGGAATTGCTGTTGATGTAGTATACTTGGATTTTGCAAAAGCCTTTGACACAGTGCCTCACAACAGGTTACTGCATAAATTAAAAGGCTTCGGTTTGGGCGGTGTTATCTGTACATGGATTGAGAACTGGTTAAATGATAGATGGCAGAGAGTTGTTGTAAATGGAATTTTTTCAAACTGGTCTAGGGTTATAAGTGGGGTACCGCAGGGTTTAGTCCTGGGACCAATGCTTTTTAAATTTGTTAACCCCTTAAGGACCGGGAAAATCTGAGGTCGTTTTCCCTTAAGGACCGGAGCAATTCTGACCTTTTTGACTATGTCTTTGTTCAACAGTGTTTTCCCTCTTAGGCTTTTATTCCACCCCCATACATTATATACTGTTTTTTTAAGCACAAATAGGGCTTTCATTTGATACCCTATTTATATGGATAACCCACCATTCACTTTATTAAAATTAAAAAAAAAAGGTAAAAAAAATGTAAAAAAAACACCATTTTTGATTTTTCTCTTAGGATCAATTGGCCACAAAGGGTTAAATTTTATGGAGACTGCATGAAAGGTATGACCGGTCAGTCATACCTACAAAATGCGCAGTTTAAAGTGGCCACTGTCCCCCCTGGGTGAAAATCCCCATGTCCCTTTTTCCCACCCTATTTTGACACTTTTTTTGTCCCTGGCATTTGGTGGTGTATATAAGTGTATTACATGGCTCCACAACAATCACACTTGTAATATTGTTTAATTATATATATTTTTTTAAAATAAAAATGTTTTTGTAAAAAAAAAAAAGTGTGTTGTGTTTTTTTTTTTTTAAAGTGTAAAATTGCAGGTCAAAAATTGACCTGCATTTAGCCAGCCTCCTGCACCAGCAGTGAAGGGGTTAATACCCCCAACTGCTGTATTTTTTTTAACCACTAGGTGTCTCCCGTCTACTTCCGTCTCCCTTACTTTGAGAGCAAGCGATACAGAGGCAGACGAGACAGACACAGACAGCATGCTTTGCATGCTGCCTCTGTCTGTCACTATGCCGGTACATGTGATCGCTGATAAGGCGATCGCATGAACCGGAGGAAAGAAGAAGGGCTGAGACTGAATGCCCCGGTCTCGGGGCGCTCAGTCTCAGCCTGGATTTAATGATAGCAGCGTGCATGGAAGCACGCTGCTATCATTTAAGCCATGACGGTCCTGGACCGTCATGGGTCGTTAAGGGCATAACAACCCATGACGGTGCAGGACCGTCATGGGTCCTTAAAGGGATAGTAATACTTCGTTTTAACTTTATTTTATTTTGTAGGCATTAAAAAAACATGAAGAATGATATAAGTCTTATCTCTCAAACCTTTATGGTTTATGAGATATTCACAAGCAAAGTTCCCCTCCCCGCCCCTTTTTCCTAGTGTAAGCCATCTCTTCTCAGATGTGAGTCTGGTTGTATGACAGGACAGATAACAGAAGGGGACAATTTTCTTTGTATGAAAACAATGAAAGCCCTTCCCCCCTTGACAAGTTTTTCAGCTTTTTCCATTATCTTAATTGAAGATTGTCCCTCTCTGCAGTCTACCTGGGCATCTCCCTTCTGATCTGGTTGAACAGGGGGGGGATACTTTGTTTGTGAATATCTCTTAAACCATAAAGGTTTCAGAGATAAGACTTATATCATTCTTCATGTTTTTTTAATGCCTACAAAATAAAATAAAGTTAAAATGAAGTATTACTATCCCTTTAAGGTGTTAATTAATGATCTAGAAGTGGGAATTGAAAGTAGCATCTCAATCTTTGCTGATGACACTAAACTGTGTAATGAAATACATACAGAGCTGGATGTTTTTTCCCTACAGAAGGATTTAGATAAACTAAGAGAATGGGCAGAAAAGTGGCAGATGTCATTTAATGTAGATAAATGTAAGGTTATGCATTTGGGCTGTAGAAACAAACTTGCTACATATACTCTAAATGGGAAACAACTTGGGAAATCCTCATTAAAGAATGATTTAGGAATACTGATAGATGATAGACTTCACAGCAGTGTGCAGAGCCACTCAGCTGCTGCAAGAGCAAATAGAGTACTAGCCTGCATAAAAAGAGGTGTAGAAGCAAGGGATGCTAATATTATCCTACCTCTGTATAAATCCTTGGTTAGGCCTCATCTAGAATATGGAGTACAGTTTTGGGCACCAGTTCTAAAAAAAGACATTACTGAACTGGAAAAGGTGCAGAGACGTGCAACAAAACTGATAAAGGGATCGGAGGATCTGAGTTATAAAGAGAGACTAGCCAAACTGGGTTTGTTTACATTAGAGAAGAGATGTCTAAGGGGTGATATGATTACCATTTACAAATACATTCAAGGACAATACAAAGAACCATCCAATGAATTATTTATGCAAAGAGCTGAGCTAAGAACAAGAGGTCATCCATTAAGACTTGAGGAAAGGCGCTTTCAACTAAAACATAGGCAGGGATTCTTTACAGTAAGGGCGGTAAGGCTATGGAATTCTTTGCCTCGGGATGTTGTGCTTGCAGATAATGCAACTGCATTCAAAAAAGCAATGGATACCTATCTAGCAAAGAACAATATTGACAATTATGACAGATGGCTTCAAAGCAAATAGGATATTGATCCGGGGAACTATTTGACTACCAATTGGAGTCAGGAAGGAATAATTCCCCCACACACACACTTGGGACTAGATTGGAAATTGCTCCAGAGGGCTTTTTTTTGCCTTCCTCTGGATCAACAGGGGTGTTATTGGCATGGGCTGGACTTGATGGACGTATGTCTTTTTTCAGCCTTATCTACTATGTTACTAGGTTACAGCCCTCTGAAACTACTGTTCTTAATTTCATAATTATTGAAGAGACAGTTACAGCCATTTTGAGGCTTCTTTTTTCTTAACGCCACATTTATAAATCTCCCCCTATATGATCCTCCTGAACACAAGCAGGAATATCCTGAAATAACACACCGGGGGATCAATGTTGCCTACCCTTGTTCTCAGTTTTGTGTTGACTATACTTTAGGATAATGTTGTTCAGAGGCAGTTTTAACCCTTTGAATGCCAGAAGGGTGGCCAATGCACTGCGAGGCAATGCATTGGGCACTCTTCTGGCACCCAAAGGGTTAAGGTTGCAAATAAGCAAAATCCATTCAGGGAGGCAGGTCCATTTTAACCTCTTGGAAGTTAGAGATGTCTCCAACTCATTGATTTTAAGGAGAACTAGCACCGTCCTGAGAATACCAAATTCATTTTAGCCTTTCTCCTTGTTTCAAGAGTTAAAATCTACAAATCAGTCCTGGATATCACGTTTACGGAGGCGGCCATGACTGTCGCTAGCAGGACTCAAACTCTACTCACTGCACATGGTAATCATAACCCTTTAAGGATAAGCTTTGCAAAACGTTGCCCTCCCCTAAAGGGTTAATAGGTTCATACACTTGGCTTGCCAGCAACTGTCATGTCCATATGCATGGACCACATTGAGGACTGATTGAAGAGGTTATCACTTGAACTGAAGCAGAAGGGCAAAATTCATAAGGGTCATTAGGTTTTTCAGACCATAGTAAGGTTAGTGTGCGGTTATTATTAGGTGTTTGTTCTCCTTTAAAGGGATAGTAATGTTTCACAATAAAAGCAGCTCCAATTAATCGTCATAGTATTTGGGCCATGGAGAGTGTTATTTCAATACTGTCAGAGTTGTAGTACAAGTGTAATTGAATGATAAAGTATCCCCCTCCCACCCCTTTTACCTAGTGTAAGACACCACCCCTCAGATGTGGAATCTGGTCTCCTTACCGGATAGGTAACAGCAAGGGACAATCTTCTTACTGTGAACATAAGGAAAACCCTGCCCCCCCTTGACAGGTTTTTCCTTATGATCACTGAAGATTGTCCCTATCTGCGATCCATCCGGACAGTCTTGCTGCTCTGAGGTGAGCAGTGTTACATCAGTAAAAGGGGCAGGAGGGGGATACTTTATCATTCAATTAATCCTGAACTACAACTCTGACAGTAATGAAATAACACTCTCCATGGCCCAAATTCTATGACGATTAACTAGAGCTGCATTTTTTGAGAAACATTACTATCCATTGAAAGGAGCCGTAAACTTTTTTTTAATTAAAAAACATATATATTGTAGAGTGTTTCCTGTTGATTATTCCACTGCTGAGAGATGCACATTTCTGCAGTTATTACAGTTTAAACCAGTGTTTTCTTTTTACATTCACAGTGCCATCTAGTGGTCAAATTCCAATTAGTTCTTCTGTTACATTCTAATTGAGAGGAAAGTCAGTGACATACAATTCGATGTGATTGAAACTGCTGAATCACTTCCTGTCAGAACCACCAGGAAGTAATCACACAGTAAATTCACTTCTTGATTATTTGAACTGTTATAACTTTTGAATAAAACAACGGACAGTGGTGGGGGTCTCCTTGTTTTTTCAGCAGAAAAAGGCCCTTTAACATAGGTTTTTATAATAAAAAAGTTTACTGTTCCTTTAAATTGGAGTCTCCCTTATAAAACTCGAGAGCGGTCAGGGTCGGTTGCACAATGCATCATATCAGAGATAAATATACATTTCTGCTTTTGTTATCTTTATGATATTAAATCAACTTCCAGTCCACGTTAAAGGGGAACATCGTCCTGCAAACAGCAGACATCTCTATAGTTTGCTTTTTTTCTGTTTTGTAGTCCATTGGAGACTGGCTGTTATAATCTGAAAGACTAAGAGACCCTCATGAGCCACTCAGGTCTATTGAAGCCCACTGCTGGTTGCGAGGAGGCATGATCTGCTTCAACAGATGGCGATAGTCGCCCATGTGGAAGGCACCATACCCTTCCAATGGCAAAAACACCAACGCGCCTTCGTCGTGCTGCTGTCGTCAGTGTAAAATGGTCTTAATTTAACCATTTGAGGACCAGAGGTGTGTGTGTGTGTAACGCATTGTGGTCATCAAGGGGTTAATGTTTAGACTAGTTCCCACAGGTAACTTAAGCACAGTTATTAACCCTTTGAGTGCCAGAGGGGTACACAACGTATTGTGTACCCCTCTGGCACTCAAATGGTTAAATTTGCTCTAAATACTGTCTTGTGAAATACGTCCTCCTGAACAGTGCTCCTCATGTATTTTTTTGGGGTAGGTGGGGTTTGCCTTGCATAAACTCACATGCACTGGGCACATCCAGGTCTCAACATCATGCCCAATTTTAAGAGGCCTAGAGGCCGCAGAGCAGATCCTTCACATGGGCGACATTGCGGTTTGTTATGTCTTTGCAACCTCCAAAGACTCAATGGGCCTCATGGCCACTGGACAATCATATATGGCCAACACCTACCTAGGATGACCTTTTTGACACACCTCAGCTATGCCACCACCCCTCCCATGCAGGACGATAGCAGAGGAACTCAGAATAGAGGAAAGCAAGCGCGGGCAGCTTGGCATATGCCAAAGCAGAACTCAGTCAACTTACCTGCGTGGACAAAGCCTTAAACAGGTTAAGAGTGCAAAGGTGTACTTCCCTTTTACCCATTTGTAACATAACAACATAGTAAACTGGGTTGAAAAAAGACACAAGTCCAAGTTCTACCTTTGCCTCATAACCCAGAGACATAAGAATTATATAGCTTTCCTGCTGCCAAATAAGTTACTCTCTATCAGACCTTCCTGATTTGCCTACTAACACACAGTATAACTCTGTATGTTCCCTTTTCATAGAAATGTATCTAATCTTCTCTTAAAAGCATCCATTATATCTGCCATCACCACATCCTTGGGCAATGAATTCCATAATTTAACAGACCTTACCGTAAAAATCCTTTCCTCTGCTGAAGTTGAAACTTTCTTTCCTGTAATCTCAAGGGGTGTCCCCTGGTCACCTGATTAGGCCTTGGAATGAATATCTCACCAAAGAGATCCTTGTATTGACCTCTAATATACTTGTACATTGTGATAAAATCTCCTGTTACTTGTCTTTTCCCTAGAGTAAATAAACCAAGTTTGTCTAGTCGTTCCTCATACATCAAGTCCTCCATTTCCTCAATTAATTTCGTTGCTCTTTACTGTACTCTCTCCAGTTCTAGAATATTGTTTTCAGAACCGGTGCCCAAAATTGCACTGCATACTCAAGGCGAGGTCTTACCAACGATTTGTATAATGGAAAAATTATGTTATCCACTCTTGCTTCAACACCCCCTTTTTATGCAAAACAGGACTTTGTTTGCCTTTGTTACTGCTGTTTGACACTAGTCACTGTTTCCAAGTTTGTAGTTGACAAGGATTCCCAGGTCTTTCTCTAGCAACGAGTCCCCTAAAATGATTCCACTAAGTTCATAAGCAGCATTGGGATTTTTGTATTCCCAAATGAATGACTTTACACTTTCCCACATTAAACTTCATATTCCATTAGTTTGCCCAATCTGCCACTTTATGTAAAACCCTCTGTAAAGAATAAATAACCCTGTTCTGAATTTATTACCCTGCATTATTTGTCATTGCAAATATTGATATTTTGCTTTCTATATCTATTTCCAGGTCATTTATAAACATGTTAAAAAGCAGTGGACCAAGTACTGAACCCTGAGGTACTCCACTCTCCACTTTAACTGTATTGGAGAATTTTCCATTTACAACCACACACTGTTCCCTATCCTTCAACCAGTTTTGTATCCAATTGCAAAGGTTATCTCCTAGTCCCAATTTCCTTATTTTATACACCAGCTTTCTGTGTGGCACTGTATCAAATACCTTTGCAAAATCTAGATATACTACATCTACTGCCTTGCCATTGTCTAGGTTGCTACTTACTTCCTGATAGAAGCTGAAAAGATTAATTTGGTATGATCTATTCCTCATAAAACCATATTGATTCCTGCTAATAATCTTATTTTTTTCCAGTGTAATCCTGAATATAATCCCGCATTGCCCCTTCAAGCAGTTTTCCCACAAAAGAAGTCAAACTCACAGGTCTATAATTCCCAAGTTCTGTTTTAGTTCCCTTCTTAAAGGGAGAGTAATACTTCGTTTTATCTTTATTTTATTTTACAGGCATTAAAAAAACATGAAGAATGATATAAGTCTTTTCTCTCAAAGCTTTATGGTTTGAGAGATATTCACAAGCAAAGTTTCCCCTCCCGCCCCTTTTACCTAGTGTAAGTCATCTCTTCTCAGATGTGGACTCCAGTCCATAGACCAGACAGATGACAACAGGGGACAATCTTCTTCCTATGAGATCAATGAAAGCCCTGCCCCCCCTTGACAAGTTTTATCAGGTTTTTCCCTTATCTTAATTGAAGATTGTCCCTCTCTGCAGTCTATCTGGGCACCTCCCTTCTGATCTGGCTGAACAGTGTTACATCAGTAAAAGGGGCAGGAGGGGGATACTTTATCATTCAATTACTCTTGAACTACAACTCTCCAAAGTCCAAATACTATGATGATTAATTAGAGCTGCTTTAATTATGAAACATTACTATCCCTTTAAATAGAGGCAATACATTGGCTTTATGCCAATCTTGTGGCACTGAGCCTGTGGTGAGAGAATATTTAAAGGGATAGTAATACTTGATTTTCAGAAAGTTTAATATTGTTCATATTAAAAAAATTAAAATAAATTATGTAAGTCCCATTGCTTAAAGGGACACTAATGTCCCATAAAAATGTTTTTTTGTTTTGTAGATGAAAAAAAAGATACATTCTGTGCATCAAATCCCATCTCTCAAACCTTTACAGTTTGAGAGATATTCTCTCCTGAAGTTCCTCCCTCCCCTTCTCCTGACATCACCTGTAAGCTGACAGCAGGAGTTCCTGGTCTGGGGACCCACAGGTGGCTCTTCAGCAGAGCCGCAATAGCCCGATTTAAAAAGAAATACTTAATTGTAACTGTCTACAAAGTGTGCTTGGTTTGCAGGTACACTTTTTTAGACCGTTCCAAAGAAGTATTTCTTTTTAAAGGGATAGTAATACTTAAAATGTAAAAAAAATATGTTGTAGGGTTTATCCTCCTGAGTAAAACAAGAGTACTCCCACTGCTGAAAGGTGTTTCATTCAAAAGTTATTCATTTTCAAAGTTGAATTTTTAAGGTGCAATATCACAGTGGCCTGAAATTGTACAGTGGCGCTGTTGCTACACGATCCTATGGACAGCTCTGGTCCCGGGACCATAAATCTCCATAGGATGGTGTAGCAACAACGCCACTGTACAATTTCAGGCCACTGTGATATTGCACCTAAAAAATTCAACTTTGAAAATGAATAACTTTTGAATGAAACACCTTTCAGCAGTGGGAGTACTATTGTTTTACTCAGGAGGATAAACCCTACAACATATTTTTTTTACATTTTAAGTATTACTATCCCTTTAAATCGCGCTATTGCGGCTCTGCTGTATAGCCTGCTCATGTCAGCCAACACGGAACTCCTGCTGTCAGCTTTACAGCTGACATCAGGAGAAAGGGAACTTTAGCGGCGAATATCTCTCAAACCATTGGATTTGCTGCACATAATTTATTTTTCTTTAATCTGCAAAACAAAAAAATATTTTTATGAGACATTATTGTCCCTTTAACCCCTTCGCGTCCGGTGACGTACCCGGACCGTCACGCTGGTCCGGCACTTAAGGACCAGTGACGGTCCTGATACGTCACGTACTATTACTCGCCGAGCTCCTGCAGGAGAGCGGTGAGTAATACCTGGGACTGAACTTGATCGCTCCAAGACCAGAGCGATCTCTTTCAGTCCCTTTGTTCGGCGTGCCGCCCCACATGATCAGTCACGTGGGGCAGCACGATGAAATTCCCTATCGGGTCCTTAAAGGACCACACACCCCGCGACCGCTGGTCGTTAAGGGGCTAAGCTTTGATAGTTTTACAGTTATAAGCTTATAAAGTTCCCGCCTCCCGCCCCTTTTACAGACATCTGCGCTCTGACAGATTGACATTCTGGTCCCGGGACTCTTCTGCAGAGCCTAAATACAATGGTCTACAAATAAATACTTCATTAGAATGGTTTACAAAGTGTGCCTGCAATATGAACAATATTAAACTTTCTGAAAATAAAGTATTACTATCCCTATAAAGAGTGTGTTGGATACCCCTCTAGCACTAGGGACTCTGATTTTATTGATATTATTAAAATATGTAAATAAAAAAACTACCCCTCTGACACTCAAAGGGTTAAAGGTGTAGTAACGCTTTATTTTGACTTTATATTCTGCAAGTGCCTGGTATGTGAAGTCAAATTGCCTAAACTTTTTATTGCTAATTTTCATTTCCATTTTTAGATGTCTCTGACAGTAAGCTCACTGGATCTCCGTTTCTGGAGAGCTTTCTGGTCAGTGACCATCAAAGCAGGACAGGGCACAGTGCACTGTTGGTTGTACACTATTGTTTTACATTTAAAGGGATAGTAATACTTAAAATGTAAAAAAAAAAATATGTTGTAGGGGTTATCCCCCTGAGTAAAACAAAAGTGCTCCCACTGCTGAAAGGGGTTTCATTCAAAAGTTATTAATTTTCAAAGTTGAATTTTTTAGGTGCAATATCACAGTGGCCTGAAATTGTACAGTGGCGCTGTTGCTACACAATCCTATGGACAGCTCTCGTCCCGGGACCATAAATCTCCATAGGATGGTGTAGCAACTGCGCCACTGTACAATTTCAGGCCACTGTGATATTGCACCTAAAAATTTCAATTTTGAAAATTAATAACTTTTGAATGAAACACCTTTCAGCAGTGGGAGTACTCTTGTTTTGCTCAGGGGGATAAACCCTACAACATATATTTTTTTACATTTTAAGTATTACTATCCCTTTAATCAATACACCTTCTTTCACAGTCCCTGTCTCTGGAAAGAGATCCAGGAAGCTCAATGTCGGGAACATAGAAGCATTGTTAATAAATAAAATAAAAAAAAAAGACAAAAAAACAAAAAAAAAACCCCAAAGAGGTGAAGATACAAACTAAAAATTAAGGGCAACTTGACTTTATATATTAATACACTTGCAGAATATGTAAAAGCCAAAACAAAGAATTACTCTCTGTTTACAAAAATCACACCAGACAATTCAACGCAAATAAAAACCACACGACACAGGAATTGTGGGTATTTCTTTAGCTTTGTTGTCATTTTAAAGATTATTTTACAGTTTGTTTTTTAAAATCACACAAAAAAGAAGGCACTTAAAATCTTTTTTTTAAAATCTCCCCAAAGAAGTTAAAAGGATTAGCTCTTTTCTTAGAAGACAGATATACAATAAAAAATATATAATATAATAAAAAAAAATAACTTTAGGATTAATGGCAGCCCTTTTTCCGAGATATAAAGTGTTTTCATATAGACAAGCAGCAGGCTTCAAAATGTTCTTTCCTAGTAATGCAGCGCCCCCTGGGGGAGGTGCGTAGCGGTAAATTCTGGTCTAGCTGAGCACCTATAGGAAGAGGCTGATGTTATAAGAATTGTAGCAATTATGGAGAAAACGAACCTCCATGTGGATCAAAAAATAATTCCAATTGATTTAAATTGACTTTTAAAGAGACAGTAATGATTAAAAGGGTTAGTAACACTAAAAGTGGAACAATCCTCAAAATTACATTTAGCCCCAAATCCTTAATATGTTAGTGAAATACATATAAATACTTGTATTTTCCAGTATAAGTCTGACATTAGCAAGAAATAGAACTTTTTTGGCAGCAGGCACCGACTGGGTTGTCGCTGTAGCCGCTCTCTGCGCCGTCAGTCCTTTCCGGTGCCTTAAAGAGATAGTAATACTTTATTATTACTATCCCTCATATTGTAGATATTTATAAAATAATTTAACAGCCCCCAGGTTCATCTCTCAAACCTTTATGGTTTGAGAGATAACCGAAGGCAAAGTTCCCCCCTCCCTCGCCCTTCCCTGAAGTCAACGTTGTGCCGACTGCAGGTATATCCGGTTTTATTTTCATCAGGCGGCTCTGCAGCTGAGCCAAGATCACGTTAGTAAAAAATAATTCATTCACTGAAACGGTCTTCTACATGTGCTTGGTTTGTGCTTGATTTGCAAGAACACATAGAAGACCGTTTCAGTGAAATAATTCTTTGTCACCAACGGGATCGCGGCTCTGCTGCAGAGGCGCATGATGAAAGACAGACTGGATATCCCTGCAGTCAGCACAACGCTGACTTCAGGGAAGGGGGAGGGAGGGGGAACTTTGCCTTCGGTTATCTCTCAAACCATAAAGGTCTGAGAGATGAGCCTGGGGCTATTAACTTATTTTGCAAATATGTACAATATGAGGGATAGTAATAATAAAGTGTTACTATCCCTTTAAGGCACAAAGGCATTCAAATCACCAATGGTGGAGGTGAAGGGGACGAACAGCGCAGACTCTGAGATGCCGTCTCTGCAAGGTGTCTGCGCTGTTGCCTGCAGAACCAGTTCTATTTTTCTCTAATGCCGGACTTATGCTGCAGAATACAAGTATTTATATGTATATCGCCAACGTATTAATGATTTGAGGCTTAATGTAAGTTTGAGGATAGTTCCACTTTAATATATAGCAAAATGTATATTGTAGGGTGTATCCTCCTGAGTACAATAAGGGTACTTCTACTGCCGAGAGATGGCTTATTACAAAGTTATTGCAGTTCAAACCTGAATCTTTTAAACACAATATCTCAGTTACCTGAAATTTTAATGGCACTTTTGCAACACCATCCTATGGACAGCTCTGGTCAATTCACCATAAACTGCCATAGGATCGTGTAGGAATAGCGCCACTAATATTTCAGGCCATTGAGATATTGACGTTACAAGATTCGAGTCTGAACTGCAATAACTTTTGAATAAAACCTCTTTCAGAAGTGGGAGTACCCTTGTTTTACCAAGGAATATACACTCTGCAATTTAAATGTTAATATAGAGTAAGTGTTACTATCCCTTTAATACTGAAAAAATATACAAGGGTTCTCGCACTGCAGAGAAATATCCTATTCCAAAGGTAGTGCAGGTCAAATGTGCATTTTTGAATGCAGTACCTCTGTGGCCTGAAATCTTACAGTGTAGCTGTTGCTACACCATCCTATAGAGGCTTATGGTCGACTGCACAGAGCTCTCCAGAGACTGTTATAGCAACAGCATCACCACCATAATATTTCAGGCCATAGCAGTACTGCGTCAAAAAAATTGCAAGACAGCTGCAAAAACTTTTGCTAAAACATCTCTCAGTGGTGGGAGTAATTTTGATTTACTCAGCTGGATAAACCCTGCAAAATATATATATATTTTTTTCTCAATATTAACACCTTAACAATCAGTGACACAGTGCGTGGCTTGCAGTTAAGGACCACGGGGCTTTTTTTTTTTTTCTTTTTTCTTAAAGGGGAACTACCACCCCGCAATAAGTTTACATGAATGCAGTCTTCATCTGGCGACTAGCTGCTTAGTAGTGCTAGTCGCCAGAAATATTACCCGGTTCCAAAGATTTTGCCGTTTTTCCGAGGCTCACAGGAGCAGGAAGCACGGACATCTCGTCACAGTGACATCCGTGCGCCTGCCAATTGGCTCCGAAAGGGACTGACAGCGCAGGCGCACGGACGTCACTGTGACGAGATGTCCGTGCTTCCTGCTCCTGTGAGCGGCAAAATCTTTGGAACCGGGTAATATTTCTGGCGACTAGCACTACTAAGCAGCTAGTCGCCAGATGAAGACTGCATTCATGTAAACTTATTGCGGAGTGGTAGTTCCCCTTTAAGCAACTGATTCAGGGGTACCAAAGAGGTGTGCACCCGAGCGGGGACCCCTGAATTCCAGGACCGTCACTAGTTCTTAAATGCTTAACCACCGTGACAGTCCTGGCACGTCATTAGTCCTTAAGAGGTTAAGCCTAACTATCCCTTTAACTCCCACGAACGCAAGCATTCATGGTGTTAAGATTCCTGTTTAAATCAATGGGAATGTTGACTCTCTCACAGCAGTGCAGTCAGTTTCCCCAAGTTCTCTTAGACCACCAGCCTCCTCTCCAATACAGATATGTGGAGATCAACACATATGGTCCACGGTTTTAACGCTTTTGACGCTAGGATTTGCAGCACAATTTCTTCAGTTCTTCTTATCAATTCAGATTCTAAATCCAATCCTCAAACTCCACCAACTTGCAACGTTTTCACACAAAAGTACACAAACACTGAAATAAAACTTGCTACTATAGGAAAGTGCACAGTATACTCATACTTCCCAAGTGTCCCTCTTTAGGAACCAAATCCCTCTGTCCCTCTTTCCCACCCAGGTGTCCCTCTTTTTAGGAGATCAGACTGTGTTGTATGTATATTAGTGTGTTGAATTGCTCCCCAGCAATACAACTCACATTAATGTTTGTATATACTTCAGTACGTGTTTAGTCTGTGTGATTAAAAGACTTTGGTCTCGTTCTAAAGCATTTATTCAGTTACACAAGAGGTGTCAGTAGGTCATGAAATAACCTAAAATTACTCGTTAATGCCCCACCCACCAGCCACGCCCCCAGCAACACCACCTAAAACACAAGTGTCCGTCTTTGGCCACTTGAAATGTTGGGAGGTATGTATACTGGTGATGGAGATCTCTGTAACACGTTTCCATCCCATGACAAACACACCTCAATCATAATCCCCCCACTTAGCTTAACTATTTAACTCTTTGAGTGTCATGCAATGCATTGCATATCCCTCTGGCACTCAAAGGGTTAATGTGGGTAGCAAATCCTAATAGCCAGTATGAATTAATTTTGTGTGGATTGTTTCCCCATAATTAATATTTTATTAGTAGTGGATATCGCGTCTCTGGACGCAGACATGATTTTTTGTTGCAGGTTGGAAAATCCCAAACTTCTCACTCTTTAAGACTAAGTAGACATCATGGGAGAGATGCAAAGCAATGCGTTCCCCTCTGGCACGCAAAGGGTTAAAGGTGTGGTCTGGTCCCCTTAGTCTTATATAGGAGTCTAAATCGCAGACTTTACGGTTTGGGTCTAAACCATTTATACCGTCAGTTTACAAACTCTTCATTTCCCAGCAATATGATCTATCCCATTAACCTCTTGACTACCAGGGGCATTGCAATGCATTGGACACCCCTCTTTTGCTCAAAGGGTTAAATGTTAACTCCAGGGCCTCTAATCAAGATATGCAAATTATCCTTTTTTTAATCCTTTTTTATTTTGCTAGATATCATTCCAGGTATCTCTAACCTGGTGATTTAAAGTGGTCTAAAAATCAATGGCCCTTACTTATAATAATAACAACTAGTATTTATATAGTACCTTTCTCCCAGTGGGACTCAAAGCTCTAGGAATTAACCGAATCGGCAGCTGAAATAATAGGTGTTATTATTACCCAATCAATGGTACTCATTTTATCGACCTCGGAAGGATGAAGGGCTGAGTTAACCCTGCCGGGATTCGAACCAGCAACCTTGAGGTGTGAACAGGCTTCATAATCAGGGAATTTACCACTGAGGACAATTATGGGAAACACAAACTCCAATGTAGGGAACACGCAAAAATCCCCATTGATTTAAATGCATCTTTTTAACCCTTTCAGTGCTAGACAGGTTGCCAATGCATTACTGTTTACATATCTAGCATTTAATTAGTTAAATGGCCGCCTTTAAAGCAGTAGGAATTTTCGGTAGTCTCCCACAGTGTGCCAGATTTTCTCCCTGGATTCCTGCCTGCCTCTCTTTATATATACCTACAACACAGGCGTGCTTAACCCTCTTAGTGCCAGAGGGGTACGCAACGCATTGCAAGGCAATGCGTCGCGTACCCCCTCTGGTACTCAAAGGGTTAAAACAACTGTCAGTTAGGCACAGGGAAAGGGGCAGCCTGCATCTCTCTGGCTGTTGAGAACCCCCAGTCAGCTGGGCCACAGGATGGATAATAAAGATCAGCTGGAGAGCCACGGGTTGCCCTTCTCTTGGTTTAACACCTTGATTGTAAGCTGGTGGTGGACTTAGTGGTACGCCCTCTGCTGGTGTGAACAGGATATAGTTACGTGAAAGCTACAATAAGGCACGGAAGGTGTTTTGCGCTGATGACACACTGCAATGTGTTGCATACTCCTCTGGCATTCAATGGGTTAATGACCAATGAAGCAGTTACTGGTGCAGATCAGATAGATCTTAACCCTTTGAGTGCCAGAAGGGTAAGAATGCATTGCGTTGAGCATGCAAGAATTCGGCTGCCCCAAAACAGGGACCATGATGCATTACAGAGACAAATAACGCCCATAATTACAGTACAAGTTAAACCGCTGAAGACCAGAGGGGCACGCAACATACTACAGAATGCACCCTTGGTCCTTAAGGAGTTAATAGATATGGAACCTTCTTCTCTACAACAGCAAAATGCAGTATAGTATTTTGGGAGAAAGAACAATGAAGCCTGTGTGTGTACAAGGAAAACAACCATATAAAGACATAAAAAGCTTCCCCAGCAAGGTTATTAGATGCGAATTCTTTCATATCTCTCTAAAAGTCATATATACAGATATACATATTTATAACTTCTTGCGGAACTGTATATAATAAACAAGAGATGCGTCATTCCCCGTTTAACTCTTGACATCCCCCTGGTGGTGAACACTATGCAGCACAGGTCAAGTAGAATAAAATCCTAGGACAGCTTCAGGTTTAATGGTGCTCCCCCTGTCATCCGATCCCTGCAACTACAGGACTTTGCCAGTGATTACAAAACAGATCAATTCAGGAAGATGTAATACAATCTAGAGTTATTTACAGAGGTGCAAAAGAGAAGGGGGGATAATAAACTCTCCAATTCCTATATTATTCTAAAATGATGGAGATGGAGAGATGGTAGTGCATATACTACACAGGATATCATAGGACTTGGGGAGTTTATCACACAGAGGAGCTTACCTCCATTTTAACACACCTTAAAGGGATAGTAATACTTACTATATAGTAAGTTTTATATCATAAGGTTTATCCTCCTGAGTACAATAAGGGTACATCTACTGCTGAGACATGTTTTATTCAAATGTTATGGCAGCTCAAACTTGAGTTTTTTAGGTGCAATATCGTAATGGCCTGAAATTTTACAGTGGCGCTGTTGCTACATCATCCTATGGAAGTTTATGGTCAATAGGATGATGTAGAAACAGCGCCACTGTTAAATTTCAGGCCACTGCGATATTGTACCTAAAAAATTAAAGTTTGAGATGGTATAACATTTGAATAAAACATGTCTCGGCAGTGAAAGTACCCTTATTGTACTCAGTAAGATAATATATAGTAAGTTGCATATTGTAAGGTTTAAGTGTTACTATCCCTTTAATGCATAACCCCCCCTGGAGTAATTCTGGGGCAAATCAACTTCACGATGCGGAACAAATAACATTTTCTGTTGATTTAAATGTGATGTTGAACCTCTTGAATGCTGGAGAGGTCTCAGATGAAGGCTAGCATTCACCTTAACCCTTTGAGTGCCAGGGTTAAAGACCCTTGACGTGCCAGGACCATCTTGCCTGGTGTGGCACGTTGTGGAATTACGCAGTGTTACCCCGGAATCAGTTGCAAGCAAAAAAAAAAAAAAGCCCCGAGGTCCTTAACCGCCATCCGTGCACTACGTTGGCCGATCATTAATGGGTTAAAAGTCCGATTTGAAACAACAGAAGTTTACAAAAAATCTAGTGCTCCCAGAATTCATTCCGTTCTCCTCGTTACATCGGATTAATAGAATTTTAAGATCTGGGATGGGGTTCGTTTTTCAATTAAACAACTGAAAAGTAAATTAAAAAAATATATCAGCACATTGTCTGGACCATAAACGAAGCACACGGGCAGCTCCCCAACCCCTGTACATAGCGTATCAGCTCTGTGACTGAGCAACTGGTCCCTATACACTGCAGACAGGACAGGTGGGACCCCTGAAGAAGTCAGAGGAGCCTTATCTATCCTATAACACAGTGGTTCTCAACTCCTGTCCTCAGGACACACTAACAGGCCAGGACTTAGGGATTTCTCTGCTAGAGCAAAGGTGTGGTGATCAGAGGCTCATTCACATTGATTAACTCACCTGCGTTCTAACAAGGAAATCATGTGATCAGAGGCTCATTCACATTGATTAACTCACCTGTGCTCTAACAAGGACATCATGTGATCAGAGGCTCATTCACATTGATTAACTCACCGGTGCTCTAACAAGGAAATCATCACATCCTGGCCTGTTAGTGGGTCCTGAGGACAGGAGTTGAGAAACACTTCTATAACAAAGTGGTAGAACGCGTCGCTCCCTGTTCTAGCAGTCTCTACTGTGCATGTGTGGTTTCGCACACAGGGAGCTTTGCTGTGTGCCGTCTGGAGCTCCCCGCTAAGGATCAGCGCGTTCGGCGAGTCATGAGCAGTAGAGACTCGTTGAACGTGCTGATCCGGAGCGGGGCACTCCGGACGGCTCACCGCCTGTCTCTGCTCCCGGCTCCAGGGCAGCAGCCGGGGCCGCTGGGTGCCCTTTAGCCTGTGTACACGGGCTTTCATACTAGTATATATATAACTTGCTAGGATGCGTCACTACCCGTGTGCGTAACACGCATGGACACGGAGAGCAATGCCTCCAGAGGTGGAGGAGGGAAAAGAAGCGGTAGAGCGGCACGCTCCTGGGATCAGTGACGGTGGAGGGAAAACAGTGGTAGAGCTCCACGCTCCAGAGATCACTGCAATACTGCCGCTGTCCCCCTCCCCTGCCGCCCTGCGCATGACCTACACCCCCGTCGAATGACGGGCGTTAACTTAGTCTTCAATAGAAAAGTAGAGTTCTGGGGAAAACCATTTACACCAGAGGGGAGAACTGAAAATTACCATTAATTTATACCAAGAACCAGACTTACTCAGGATCAACAAGTGAACTCTCACTGCTGAGAAGGGTTTTATTTAAGTATTATTGCAACTCAAAGTTGACATTTTTAGGTGCAGTATCTGAATGGCCTGAAATATTACAGTGGCGCTGCTGCTACATCATCCTATGGAGGTTTATGGTCAATTGACCAGAGCTGCCCGTAGGATGGTGTAGCAACAGCGCCACTGTACAATTTCAGGCCACTGAGATATTGCACCTAAAAAATTCAAGTGTTACTATCATTTTAACCCCTTTCATGCCAGAGAGGTCTCCAGTACTTTGACAATCAACGTGTTGGAGATCTCTCTAGGATTCATGGGGTTAAAATCCCCATTTAAATCAATTTAAATCAATGGGAATTTTTAGTTCGCCCCTATAGTGCAGCAAATGGTTTGCTCAATAACACCTCCCCTTTTCTTGTGAACATAAGGCATAGAGACTATCCTGGCAGCCACCAGAACCCAGACTGGCGCAGCAAAACAGATGGAGGGGACCTATCTGGCTTAAAGGGAAAGCAATGCATTGAAAATATCTTTATCATTCAAGAAGTTAAAAGCTCCATTTCAATCAACAAAAACTTTCATCTGTCCCCTATGGTGCAGTAGGTTTGCCCATGGGCATCCAGAGAAATTTTTTCCAGGGGAGAACACAGCCAAAATATGGTGCCCCCTCAAGCCAGCCTGCTCTGCCCCTATGTTAATCCATTCTGGGGAAGAAGGGCAAATGCAGACAGGGCAAGCCCCTCCTCTTGCCCTCTCCTTGCCAACACCCATTGGTTTGCCCCCAAACCGTTCCTCTTTTCTTCGTTCATATGTACATAGAACCTGGTTTTATCAACACAAGGTATGTCCAATCTCCCATGTATTTCTGTACACCAGCAGATATCTACACCCATGCCTTCCAGTTGCTACTAGACTGCAGCTCTTCTATCGCTGAGAATCATGGGAGTGGTAGTCCAACAAGAGATGGGGGGCTCTGATGTAATCTTCTGTGGGTGTAGAAAAATAAATGGGAGCCCACTGATTTGACCCCCACTTGTCTGCAAGTCCAGACTGATGCGTGGCTGAATAAAGACGGCCAATGGACAGCATCTATTACAGGCCACGTTACAGACACAGGTAAGTTATACACCTCTCTCTCTCCTACAGGGTTATGCAAAGGTTCAGGATAAACAATCTTCCATGTCTGTACATATCAGCAAAACCTTGACAAGGCACAATGTGAATTCGCTTCTACACTCCACATACAATTTAACTGCAAGGCACTGAAGAATTCAGAAATCTGCATTTCTATATTTTTTGCATGTGGAGACGATTTTGCAGGTATGTGATAATAAATAAAATATAAAGGCACTTGGAGTTTGTCAGCAAGAGAAAAAAAAAAAAAGTATACATTCTATCCTGTAAAATAGGTAGCAAAGTTTTTCCCAACCACTAGTGGAAGGAAACTCGTTCACTACAGCTGACGGACCAGCCAGGTATTAGCTGTTATAGAGTTAGGTTTTTCACCACTCTACATTAAAAGAGGGGAAATCTTCCTGATAACACAAAAACACAGAGAGATCTCACATAACCAGGCAAAATCGCCCATTATCCTTCTTTCCTCTAAAGCAATATTTCACAGTATGGCAGGCATGAGAAGCCCATATTTGTCTGCAAATCTTTCACGACTTAGAAACTACTGTGTTGCAATAAACCAAGGGAATTGTTTGATCATTCAACAGACTGAGGCTGATGCACTAAGTAGAGCTGGAGAAATTCTGAAACAGATCAGCTGAATCATAGGAAATTTCATTTGGGCTTTTAACCCCTTGAATACTAGAAAGAGGTCTCTCAAAGTACTGGACACATCTCTAGCATTCAAGGGGTATTAAAAGCACATTTAACACTTTGAGCGCCAGAGGGTGTAGCCCTCTGGCACTAAAAGGGTTAAATGAAGGGTCACTTTTATTTGTCCCCTATGACACAGCTGGTTGGATTCTGAATAGGTACAGTTTTTGGTATACCCGATTCAGTGTTCTGGATCGACAGGTCTACTAGCCCTTTATATTATGAAATAAGAGAATGTCATCTGTGTCACACTGTTAGGTCTGGGGTGGACAACCTGTGGTCCTTCAGCTGCTGCTGGACTACAATTCTACAATTCCCATCATCCTCTGCCAGCTGAGACTAGGGATGCATATGTTTGTATTAGATTTCCTCTTAAAAAAAATCTCAGATTCCCTCTACCCCTGTGAATAACCAAAGAACACCAAAAACGTAAATCAATGGAGACTATTCTCATAGCCTTTCTCCTGTAGTGTTGTGTGGTCCCTAACGAACCCTTAAAATACATTAATCAGGGTCCCAAGATTGGCATTACATGAGGCTTTCTGCTTGCGACCTCGAGTGCTCCGCAATGCATTTAAACTCGTTTACAGCAAGTCAAAATTAAGAACAGGAAATGCACAGAACTAGCACTCAGAGGGAGTCTAAAGCACACAGGCCAATGTTCCATGTTCTATGCGGTTAATGTCTTTTAACCAATTGTAGCTATTAGATAAGAGCACACCCTACTGGGGCAGAACAAGCCATTCACTGAAGTACTTTCTTCTCAACTGCTCAGTGCTGCCCCCTCTCACCTGCTCTGTATATCCCTTGCCTCAGTGTAACATTCCAAATCCAATTAACAGAGGCATCCTAGGCCCAGAAAATAGTCGCTCACAAACCAGACTGTGACCAGCACTTACAGGCATATTCTGTGTCACTTGCAACACAATCCAAATCCCTATTCATAATGTTTTTAACCCGTTGAGTGCCAAAGGGCTACCCAACACACTGCTGCCCAATGCACTGGACATAACCTTATAGTCACTCAAAGGGTTTAAAAAATCCTATAGCAGACTTTGTCTATTTAAAAATATTAAAACTTGGATTTCAGGTTCTCATTTCCAAGCTAAAGCAGACCCCAGCTTTTAATTGAATACTCCTAGCAAACAGCAATATCTACACAATGCTCAGTGACGACAGGACCCTGTAATACTCCGAGTCCTGGTGGGACTCCATAAATTCTGTCGAGACCCCATAAAGCCTCCTCAGTAAACCCTTTCCTGAAGCAGGATAGGTGTGAAAGGTGCAGATTCCCAAATAGTTACCAGTAAGAAGAGGGTTGGATTCAGTCATGGTAAGAAATATTTCCATCACAGAATTGTAATAAAATAAAGAACTTATAGTATATATAATTCAGAAAATGTCCTGGAAAATAAAGGAATAACCTATTTAGTCTGAGATATTAAGAAGCTATGTTCCTGATCATCTAGCTGTTAAAAGAGCAGCAAACTTTTTTAATAAAAATATATAAAGATATAATTATATTCCTTATTAATAAAACAAAGATACTCATTGCTGGGTGATTTTTCATTCGAACGTTATTATAGCTCGTTAAATTAAACTGCAGTTTTCTATTGTGACCACTGGGTGGTTCCGTTCCTATCACTTTCGATGGAAAGCTGTAGTCAGTGACTCAAGAGCCCCCATAGAATGCAATGTAAATAAAATATTACCTTTTTGATACTAGCTAGTGCTAGTTTGGTTAAAAAAAAAAAATAGGTTTGTGCTATAATAACGATGAAATAATCTCAGTGGGAGTACCCTTGTTTTACTCCTAAAAAAAGAGAACTCCTCCTTTAAATAATCTTTCCTATCTAGTTTGAAGGGGGAGCGTGTATGATTCTAACGAGGCAGAGGCTAATTCCTGCTTCTTCCTCTATAGACACTAATGCAAACAGAATTCTTCAAAACTTATTTATAAAGCACAAAAAAATAATAAAAACCTCATCCGATTTGGTATCAATCACCAAGATGTAACCCACTAAACCTATATTAACTCTCTGAGTGACAGACAGGTATCCGACTCATTGCTACACGACCTGTCTGGCACTCAAAGTGTTAACCCCTTGAATGCCAAGAGGGGAACGCAATGCATTGCTCTGCAACGCGTCGCGTACCCTTCTGTCACTCAAAAGGTAAATGCTGTGACTTTATATTGCTCCTATTTTGGGTTGCACCATATTAAGAGGCAAGTGTAAGGTCCAGGAGAGTTAAATCAGAAGGAAGACCACCTATACCCAACCCCAGCAGCTGGAGAAGGTGAGGGTCACCCTCCGGCCCTTACACGCACGTGTGTGAGTGAATCTCACATACACAAGCCCTCCCATTCTCTTCCCTCCCCATATCAGTCACTAGCTGGCGCTCCGTCTCTGCTTTAGAACGCTGTACACATCGTCCACTCGGCTGAGTCTCTCGAAGAAGGGAAGAAGGTCTAGTAACTCGGTGTCGGTCATGTCGTCGAACCACGAGGCCACTGGCACCTGCAGGAGACAAGACAAAGGGGAGGGATTGGTGTAAGTAAAGGAGTTCGATACAGAGAGACGCTTCTACACAATCACCAAACAAAGGACATAAGTATGAGGGCAAATGTGTAATATCCCCATTGATTCAAATGGTGTTTATAACCCTGGGATTCTACCTCTCTACTATTCAAAGGGTTAATTTTATAATTATGGAGCGTCCGTTGGCCCCAGAAAGATTCCACTTTTGAGTTTACACATATGACCCAAAGTGTTTCCCTGCTTGCCGTTTCCAAACACCAAGCCACTTGATCTTTTCTAGTTAACCATTTGGATGCTGGAGGTTTCCTGTACATTGCTTTGAAGACTTCCCTAATACTGTTTCACAAAAAATAAAGTTCCAAACCTTCATAGTATTTGGGCCATGAAGAGAGTTATTTCAATACTATTAGAGTAATTGAATGATAAAGTATCCCCCTCCCGCCCCTTTTACTGATGTAACACTGCTCACCTCAGAGCAGCAAGACTGTCCGGATGGATCGCAGAAAGGGACAATCTTCAGTGATCATAAGGAAAAACCTGAAAAACCTGTCAAGGGGGCAGAGTTCTCCTTATGATCACAGTAAGAAGATTGTCCCTTGCTGTGATCTGTCCGGTCAAGAGACCAGATTCCACATCTGGCTTACACTGAGTAAAAGGGGCAGGAGGGGATACTTTATCATTGAATTACTCTTGTACTACAACTCTGACAGTATTGAAATAACACTCTCCATGGCCCAAATACTATGAAGATATAGACTGTAAGCTCTCACCAGCAGGGGGCCCTCTGATCCTTCTGTTCTCCACATTTGATTTGTACTATTTAATACCTCTATATGTCTATTCCCAATTGTACAGCGCTGAGGAATTAGTTGGCACTATATAAATAAAGAATATTAATAATAATTGGAGCTGCTGTTTTTGTGAAACATTACTATCGCCTTTAAGTGAAACTGTTCCTTTTATACATAAAAATAACATGTTTAAATCTATAAACAATAAAACAAAATTTTATTTATTTACACACACATATATATATATATATATATATATATATATATATATATAGATATATATATATCTATATATATATATATATATATAGATATATATATATATATATATATATATATATATATATAGTACAAACTGAAAAGGTTATGGTGGGGAAAAACGTGAATGAAAACTCCTTCCACCTGAATTTGGTGGGTGGTAGATACAATGTTAAATAAGACCATAAGACTTGCTTCTCCCACCGAAATCTCACATTTACAGTGTTGTTACTACTGCAAGGGATTCTGGGTAGGCATATGCAAATACGTTTAACAAGGAATGTTCACTGGCTTTGCATCTCTTCCTGAGTTGTGTCTTAAAGCAGTTGATCAGCATACACATACTCTAAGGATACATGTATAAAGTGGAATCTGAGGCAAAAAGGTGATTCCTTGTTAAACCTATTTGCATATGCCTACCCAGAATCCATCCCTTGCAGTAGTAACAACACTGCAAATATGAGATTTCTGTGGGAAAAGCAAGTCTTATGGTTTGACTGGTGTGTCAAATTTTTGTTTAACATTGTATATACCACCCACTATATATATATATATATATATATATATATATATATACAGGGCTTAACAGAAGGATCAGAGGGCCCCCTGCTGGTGAGAGCTTACAGTCTATATCTTCATAGTATTTGGGCTGTGGAGAGTGTTATATCAATACTGTCAGAGTTGTAGTACAAGAGTAATTGAATGATAAAGTATCCCCCTCCTGCCCCTTTTACCTAGTGTAAGCCACCTCCCCTCAGGTGTGGAATCTGTTCACTTGACCAGACTGATCACAGCAAGGGACAATCTTCTTACTGTGATCATAAGGAAAACACTGCCCACACTTGAAAGTTTTTTCAGGTTTTTCCTTATGCTCACTGAAGATTGTCCCTCTCTGTGATCCATCCGGACAGTCTTGCTGATCTGAGGTGAGCAGTGTTACATTAGTGAAGGGGACAGGAGGGGGATACTTTATCATTCAATTACTCTTGAACTACAACTCTAACAGTATTGAAATAACACTCTCCATGTACTAAATACTATGAAGATTATTAGAGCTGCTTTTATTGTGAAACATTAGTATCCCTTTAAAATTCACTGACTGCAGCAGGCTCTATCCCCCATTTCCAGATGCCTATACTGGCCGTGCAAAGATTGGGCCCTGGCACTGTAGCGGTCTCAATCTCCATGCACAGACTACTGTGATCGCTCAGCGCGTCCTCGTACCGCATTATCTGGATGGAAGATGTAGGAGGCAGGAGAATTGTCTATGATAATCAGCTTATTGAGGTCCCTCCCCAACCGGCTTAGGTCCTTCACGTAGTTCCCTCGGTGAAAGGCACATGACTCCCGGAAAAGGCGGGCTCGGAAAGCTCCCCATTTGTCTAGCAGGTCTGCTACCGGGTCAGCGTACTGACAGAGTGGACAGAAGGAAGAATGTGGAATGTTAAGACAGTAAAACAAACATAGGGGATGAAGGGGGTGGGGGGAGTGATGAGGGATTGATATTGAAATACAACAAGGTGTAATAGCAAGTTAACACCCCCCAATCTACCAATATGCAGACACTGCACACGATTATCTTGCAACCTACTGACCTAACATATGAGGCATAGGGCTCATACATTAACCCTTTGAGTGCCAGAGGGGTAAGTAATTCGTTGAGTACCCCTCTGACACTCAAAGGTTTAAAGCAGTGGTTCTCAACCAGGGTGCCATGGCTAAATTATACACAATCAGCATCACTGCTACAAATCTCTCTCTACTTCCAAAATATAAGTAGCCAACTAAACTGTGTGCCTGAACACCAGGCCTGAACACCAGGTACACGTTTTAGACCATTCCAATGACGGGATTCCGTGTAAGTAACGAGATCCCGGCACTTCTCAAGCGCCTCCGTGTCGACCGACACAGATCTCCTGCTGACAGCTTTACAGCTGTCAGTAGGAGAAATCAAACTTTAAACTCCTGTATCTCTTAAACCACAGCGGTTTGAGAGATACGTTTTTTTGCATCTAGATCAGCTTTTTAAGCTCTTTTAAATGCAAAAAAATTTTTTTAGATTACTAACACTTTAAAGGAACACGTACACCTACTAATACTAAACCATTACTTACGTAAAAAAAAAAAAATTCTAATAGCCATAATTCATCAAACCTGTGTTGATCTTTAATTAATTCTGGATATCATGTCCATGGAAGGGGGACATTTTATTTGTGGCCATACTCCTGGTCCCCAACCTGCAGGGCTGGATTTACATCCCAGGCGCCCCTAGGCAAGGCACTTTAGGGTGCTCTTAGCTCTGCCTATGACCACACCCCCTTTTTTCACCAGGCCCCACCCTAAGTCCCATGCACTGTTTCCTGGCACAGAAAATACCCTTAACCTATAACAAGCAAAGCCAAATAAAAGGCTTTAACCCTTTGGCTGCTACAGAGATCTCCAATGTATTGTGAAGCATCTAAGGGGTTAAATAATGGCTTGTAAATGGGCATAAAACTGGTGCAGATACACTGAAATTGCTGAACACAACAATTCAGAATGTGGGTGTGGCCAGCACCACTGAGGCACCGCCCCTCAAACGTTGGAGCCTATAGGCAGTTACCTACTCTGCCCATTCTTAACAAGGACGTGAGCAGGAGTCTCAGACACTGATAGCAAAGAATCATGCCTGCCTACTCGGGTAGTACAACCAATGCTAATTAAAGATGCCATAATGATTTTCTGCTCAGACTGAAAGTATGAGGGGACAGTCCCTTTAACCCTTTGAGTGCCAGAGGGGTATGAAACACATTGCAAAGCAATGCGTTGTGTACCACTCTGGAACTCAAAGAGTTACAAACTTGAATGCTAGAGAGGTTATCAATGCGCTGCAAAGCAATGCATCATTAAGATCACTAGGGTCCAAGGGGTTAAAGAACAATGGTCAACCTCCTCGGATGATGGGGCAGCAATAGATTCTAACTTGCTAAAAATACACACTACCGTTCAAAAGTTTGAGGTCACTAGAAATGTCCTTGTTTTCCATCAAATGAGTCGCAAAATGAATAGGAAATACAGTCAAGATGTTGACAAGGTTAAAAATTATTTTTCATTTAAATAATTGTGTCCTTCAAACTTTGCTTCCGTTGAAGAATCGCCCATTTGCAGCAATTACAGTCTTGCAGACCTTTGGCATTCTAGTTGTCACCCCATGCTTCCTGAAGCACCTCCCACAATTTGGATTGGTTTGATGGGCACTTCTTACGTACCGTACGGTCAAGCTGCTCCCGTAACAGAAACAAGGAAATTTCTAAGTGACCCCAAACTTTTGAACGCTAGTGCAAACATTCGGTCAAATTCAAATGGAAATTAAATCATTGTCTCACCTTGGCGAGACTTGCCGTGAACAGAACACACTCAAACATCTCTCCCATCCGCCGCAGGAACTCATCCACATGGGGCCTCTTCAAGACATAAACCTAGTGCAAACATCAGAACACGATTAGAATGTCATCAGCATACCTCCCAAGTGTCCCTCTTTAGGAGGGACAACCCCTCTTTTAGACCCAAATACCTCTGTCCCTCTTTCCCACCCTGATGTCCCTCTTTTTATGAGATCAGACTGTGTGGTGTGTATATAAGTGTATCACCCTGGTGTCCCTGTGTTTAGGAGATCAGACTGTGTGGTGTGTATATAAGTGCATCACCCTGGTGTCCCTGTGTTTAGGAGATCAGACTGTGTGGTGTGTATATAAGTATATCACCCCGGTGTCCCTGTGTTTAGGAGATCAGACTGTGTGGTGTGTATATAAGTGTATCACCCTGGTGTCCCTGTGTTTAGGAGATCAGACTGTGTGGTGTGTATATAAGTGTACCACCCTGGTGTCCCTGTGATTAGGAGATCAGACTGTGTGGTGTGTATATAAGTGTATCACCCTGGTGTCCCTGTGTTTAGGAGATCAGACTGTGTGGTGTGTATATAAGTGTATCACCCTGGTGTCCCTGTGATTAGGAGATCAGACTGTGTGGTGTGTATATAAGTGTATCATCCTGGTGTCCCTGTGTTTAGGAGATCAGACTGTGTGGTGTGTATATAAGTGTATCACCCTGATGTCCCTGTGTTTAGGACATCAGACTGTGTGATGTGTATAGAAGTGTATCACCCTGGTGTCCCTGTGTTTAGGACATCAGACTGTGTGGTGCGTATAGAAGTGTATCACCCTGGTGTCCCCGTGTTTAGGAGATCAGACTGTGTGGTGCGTATAGAAGTGTATCACCCTGGTGTCCCTGTGTTTAGGACATCAGACTGTGTGGTGCGTATAGAAGTGTATTACCCTGGTGTCCCTGTGTTTAGGAGATCAGACTGTGTGATGTGTATAGAAGTGTATCACCCTGGTGTCCCTGTGTTTAGGACATCAGACTGTGTGGTGTGTATATAAGTGTATCACCCCGTTGTCCCTGTGTTTAGGAGATCAGACTGTGTGGTGTGTATAGAAGTGTATCACCCTGGTGTCTCTGTGTTTAGGAGATCAGACTGTGTGGTGTGTATAGAAGTGTATCACCCTGGTGTACCTGTGTTTAGGAGATCAGACTGTGTGGTGTACATATAAGTGTATCACCCCGGTGTCCCTGTGTTTAGGAGATCAGACTGTGTGGTGTGTATAGAAGTGTATCACTCTGGTGTCCCTGTGTTTAGGACATCAGACTGTGTGGTGTGTATATAAGTGTATCACCCTGGTGTCCCTGTGTTTAGGAGATCAGACTGTGTGGTGTGTATATAAGTGTATCACCCTGGTGTCCCTGTGATTAGGAGATCAGACTGTGTGGTGTGTATATAAGTGTATCATCCTGGTGTCCCTGTGTTTAGGAGATCAGACTGTGTGGTGTGTATATAAGTGTATCACCCTGGTGTCCCTGTGTTTAGGAGATCAGACTGTGTGGTGTATATAAATGTATCACATTGCTCCACAGCAATAAAACTCACATTAATCATGGGTTTATAAATTAGTCTGTGTAAACAGAAAACCTTTGGTCTTGTTAGAAGTCATTACTAGGCTACACAAGGAGGTATCAATAGGTCATGAAATAGCCTAAAAATTATTGGTAATGCTCCGCCCACCAGCCACGCCCACAGCAACACCCCTTAAAACACAAGTGTCCCTCTGTGGCAATTTGAAATGTTGGGAGGTATGCATCAGTGGTCATTAAAACAGACACTATAACCTTTAATTAACTTTTTAAATATGCTAACAGACAGACTCTGATTTAAACAAACAAGTGAAATTGGGTTAAATAATTTTTAAATATCACGTACTTCCAGCTAGCAACTATAAAATGTAGTTATTTTATGTCAGATCCTTAAAATCTAATCCTAATCTTTTGAGATAGACGACGTGATAAAGCAGTGTATCACCACGAAACTCGTTGTCTGTGATATTATCGCATATATTATCCCTTTTTTATAAAGTTTATTTTAAACAACAATATTGTTAATTTTATTATATAAATAAAAACCTTGTTTCGAATATCGGACGTGTGGACGTGATTTGGAGGAAGTGTGAGTGGAGCGGCTGACCGGATTACACCGAGTAGGGTAGGTGAGATTTACCTACATGCGAGATTGTCAGCTGTGGAGAAATCCTGTTGCTGACCAGAGATAAACGTGAGTACAAATAATTTGGTTATTCACTACTCTGAGATATTTTAAGCAATATTTCACTATTTGGCGCCATCTTCAGTGCTGTTTTTTTCTGGAGAATCCTAATCTTTGCCTTTTAGTGCATGTGTAGATTATTCTTCAGATACACAATTTGGTTAATTGTCTGTGCAGAGCTAATGCTGTTCATGACCTTCATACCCACTCTTCTTCTGTTCGGAAAGGCTGATCTCTTATCTCAGGCCCACTAACAGACAATAAAACAATATCACTTCTCAGACATCTTTCAAGAGTGCTATTGCGATGGTAGCCCAGAACAACGCAGGAATGGAAGCCCCAAGAGAGTATATATAAGACTAGATTTTACACAAAATGTTTATGAACACTAGCCTGGCGTAGTTAACCTTTTGAGTGCCAGAGACAATATCCAACGCATCACAACACAATGTATAAGGTACTTCTCTGGCACTCAAAGGATTAAGTATGTATAACTCAAAATCATTTTTAGGTGTTCTTATCCCTAAAAGCAGAACTATGATGTATGTTAAAATACCCCACCTCCCAATTAATTTTTACCATATCGTTAAAGGGATAGTAATACTTAAAATGTAAAAAAAATATGTTGTAGGGTTTATCCTCCTGAGTAAAACAAGAGTACTCCCACTGCTGAAAGGTGTTTCATTCAAAAGTTATTAATTTTCAAAGTTGAATTTTTCAGGTGCAATATCACAGTGGCCTGAAATTGTACAGTGGCGCTGTTGCTACACCATCCTATGGAGATTTATGGTCAACTGACCAGAGCTGTCCATAGGATCGTGTAGCAACAGCGCCACTGTACAATTTCAGGCCACTGTGATATTGCACCTAAAAAACTCAATTTTGAAAATTAATAACTTTTGAATGAAACACCTTTCAGCAGTGGGAGTACTCTTGTTTTACTCATGTGGATAAACCCTACAACATATTTTTTTTTACATTTTAAGTATTACTATCCCTTTAAGCATATCAATCTAATTATTCTTAGTAAGTCCAATATGATTAAGAAATCCAACTTATTCGGAGACTCACCAGCAGGCATCTTGACGTAGAGGAATCTGTACGCGTGCGCTGTACGTCGCTGTCTGTACCTTAAAGTACAATGCAGCTACCCCTAACCAATCAGTGAGGAGTCAGGAACGAACAGCGCAGACGCACAGATGCTTCGACGGCAAGATGTCTGCACTGTCGTTTGCCGGTGAGTCTCAGAAGAACTTACATTTCTAAATAATGCCGGACTTTCTAAGGATCATGCAAGTTATGATATGCTTAACCCTTTGAGTGCCAGAGGGGTACGCAACGCATTGCTCTGCAATGCGCTGCGTACCCCTCTGGCACTCAAAGGGTTAACACTATGGTAAATATTAATTGGCGGCACTTTTATATGCACGATCATTTTGCTTTAATAATAAGAACTGGAACAATAAGTAACTAAAATCAACTGCACCAAAGGGGGGGCAAATAAAAATTCCCATTTTGATCTAAATGGGGATTTTAACCCCTTGGATGCCAAAGAGATCTACAACACATTACGAGACCCCTCTGGCATTCAAGGGTTTAAAAGCCACATTTAGATCAATGGGAATTTGAGGAATGTTTATTGTTCACCTGCTCTGTCCCAGAATTCCTCCTCTTTTTATTTGTGCATATTGCCCTACGAGGCAAAAGTAGTCAGAGAATTGGAGCAATTCAGGAGCAAACAAACAGTGCAATATGATAATCACCGTCATTATAGCTTATGTATTGAGAGGCATCCTATTCTGCAGAGCAATGCAATGGGGTGATTTAAAATAAAGACAGTAGCACTAGTAATTACTGTGAGAGGCTCAACCAAAAGTCAATGTGGCCGCTGCCCAGAAGAGCACCTGAGAGGATACAGAAATTCTCACATTCATTTAAATGATGATTTTAACCTCCTGAATGCTAGACAGTTTTATCTAGCATTCAGTGAGTTAAAAGCTCTATTTAAGGCGGAACTACCACAGCTAAAAAACTTGCCTCCCAATTATTCCCCATCTGGGGACTAGCTGCTCAACAGCGCTAGTCGCCAGAATTATTACCTCGTTAACGAGAATTATCCATTGTTCCCGGGCTGACAGACAGGA
Source organism: Rhinophrynus dorsalis (assembly GCA_037306005.1). NCBI lineage: Eukaryota > Metazoa > Chordata > Amphibia > Anura > Rhinophrynidae > Rhinophrynus > Rhinophrynus dorsalis. The sequence goes on from CM074725.1 coordinate 238,965,792, forward strand.
AAGACATCTTTCCATAGTGACGTCTGTGCGCCTGAGCTGTCGGTCCCTTTTGGAGCCAAACGGCTCCTAGCAACACCTCCTAGAGCAGGCTGGGACTGACAGCGCAGGTGCGCAGGTGTCACTATGGAAAGATGTCTACGCTCCGTCCTGACTGTCAGCCCCAGAACAATGGATAATTATCACTAACGGGGTGATAATTTTGGTGACTAGCGCTACTGAGCAACTAGTCGCCAGATGGGGAATTATTGGGAGGCAAGTTTTTTTAGCGGTGGCATGTCAGCAAGAGTCAGCATGGCTCCAGAATTGATCACGTTCAACTTATTAACACCTTAAGGATCAGAGAGGCAGGCAACGCATTGCCGCTAGTCCATATGGGTTTAAATCAGTCTAAAAGTGCTCACAGCACCTAACATATTTACTGGCCTCTAGTGGTTCACTGTATGAATGACAATGAGATCCACATCAAGGGACTCCTATGTGGCGCCTAGGTCCAACAAAAATCAGCAATCAATGACCTGGAGACGCCTCTCTAGAGTCCAAAGGTTTAAACAGAATGGGAAATATTTATTTTAAGGGTGAAGTGGTCCTTTACCTTCAAAATACTGCATAGTTCTACTATTTACGAAATACTAGCTAAGACGTTGTATAATCTGTGATTATTCCAGAAAAAAGGTGGTGCCGTGTTAGCCAGTAGAGTAGATGGGAATCAATGTACTTTTGTGATAACAAACTTACAAACTCAGTCTGTGTAGATATGAAATGATATGCACAGGGTTAGATCAAAGTCCTGGGAACAAGGGAATGTTCATTAACACAGAGGTGTGAAGAGCCTGTTAGTCTGGGAGTGAGCAAGATCTCTCTCTGTACAATCTTATAATGAGACATGAATCCCATCCCCAGGATCAGGCCTGTTTTTCCATGTGTCAAAAATAGCCATTAATTTAAATTCCCAGATTTTTCTTTCCCTTTGTGTTCTAAAGTTCCCTTTAAGTACGGTGACCTTCATATTTTGTAGACTATGATTTGGACCACAAAAATGACGGCCAACTGGTGTATCCACCCATTTTTGTATATTGTGTGGTGATGGAGGTTCATTCTTTTCCTCAATGTCTGTCCTGTTTCCCCAATGTAGTGACCTCAAGTGGGTTATGAGATATGCTACATTTGATGAGCAGCACCAAATGTAGTATTACCTCATAACACTAGAATGAACCTCCATCATACCTCCCAACATTTCAAATGTCCAAAGAGGTTGCTGGGGGCATGGCTGGTGGGCGTGACATTACAGAGAATATTTAGGTTATTTCATTACCTACTGACACCTGTTTGTGTTACTGGATAAATGGTTTAGAACAAGAACATACTACTTTATTTACACAGACTAATTTATAAACATAAATACTGATGTTTATACAAACATTAATGTGAGTTTTATTGCTGTGGAGCAATGTGATACACTTATATACACACCACACAGTCTGATCTCCTAAACACAGGGACACCAGGGTGATACACTTATATACACACCACACAGTCTGGTCTCCTAAACACAGGGACACCAGGGTGATGATACAGTTCTATACACACCACACAGTCTGATCTCCTAAACACAGGGACACCAGGGTGATACACTTATATACACACCACACAGTGTGATCTCCTAAACACAGGGACACCAGGGCGATACACTTATATACACACCACACAGTGTGATCTCCTAAACACCGGGACACCAGGGTGATACACTTATACACACACCACACAGTCTGATCTCCTAAACACAGGGACACCAGAGTGATACACTTATATACACACCACACAGTCTGATCTCCTAAACACAGGGATACCAGGGTGATACACTTCTATACACACCACACAGTCTGATCTCCTAAACACAGGGACACCAGGGTGATACACTTATATACACACCACACAGTCTGATCTACTAATCACAGGGACACCAGGGTGATACACTTATATACAAACCACAGAGTCTGATCTCCTAAACACAGGGACACCAGGGTGATACACTTCTATACACACCACACAGTGTGATCTCCTAAACACAGGGACACCAGGGTGATACATTTATATACACACCGCACAGTCTGATCTCCTAAACACAGGGACACCAGGGTGTGGAAGAGGGACAGAGGGATTTGGGTCTCAAAGAGGGACTGTCCATCCTAAAGAGGGACACTTGGAAGGAATGGAGCCCTAATATCTGCTAAAGAGGAACACGTGGCAGGTATGGAGCCCTAATATCTCCTCAAGATGGACACTTGGGAGGTATGGAGCCCTAATATCTCCTAATGAGGGACACTTGGGAGGTATGCTCCATCAGCACACAGTATACATAAAAAGGTTGACACACCATTTGGCCATCATTTTTGCCATCCAAATCATAGTCTACAATATATGAAGGTCACCATAATCAAAAGGAAATTAAGAACACAGAGAGAAAGAAACATCTGGGAATTTAAATGAATGGTTATGTTTGACACATTATAAACAGACCTGGGGATGGGATTCATGTCTCATGCCTGAAGAAGGGGCCTCCGTGTACTGAAAGCTTGCAATTTCTAAGTCCTCAGTTAACCATTAAAAGGTATCACCTTTATACCACTCTTGTGAGTTTTTTGCTACACTGAATCCTATCTAGTGTCTCATTATAAGATTATACAGAGACAGATCTTGCTCACTCCCAGACTAACAGGCTCTTCACACCTCTGTGCTAATGAACATTCCCTTGTTCCCAGGACGTTGATCTAACCTGTGCATATCATTTGATATCTATACAGACTGCATGTTTACTAAGTGAACGGTCCTCCCACTGTGTACTCATATAATTTGCTACAAATGTATGTCATACTCTGTAATTATAAATGTAATGCTATTCCATCTTTATTTTTAACCCATGCCTGAAGAAAGGGCCTTAAAGGGATAGTAATAATTAAGATGTAAAAAAATATATGTTGTAGGGTTTATGTCCCTGAATAACACAAGGGTACTCCCACTGCTGACAGATAATTTATTAAAAAATTATAACAGCTCAAACTTGAATTTTTTAGGTGCAATATCACAGTGGCCTGAAAATTTACAGTGGTGCTGTTGCTACATCATCCTATGGCGATTTATGGTCTACAGACCAGAGCAGTCAATAAGCTGGTGTAGCAACAGCTCCACTGTAAATTTTTAGGCCACTGTGATATTGCACCTAAAAAATTCAAGTTTGAGCTGTTATAATTTTTTAATAAAATATCTCTCAGCAGTGGGAGTACCCTTGTTTTACACAGGGGGATAAACCCTACAATGTATATATTTTTACATTTTAAGTATTACTACCCCTTTAAGTGTCCTGAATGCTTGTCTTTTCTATGTCCTCAGTTAGCCACTAAAACAGTGATTCTCAAACAGGGTGCCGTGGCACTTTGGTGTGCCACCGATATCAACTTAGGGTATCCTGTGTTTTCTATAAAGACTAACAAAAATGAACTTTTAAATAAAGATTTATATAAATTGTTATGCACAATATTTTACATTTTGTTATTGTGATTATAAGACCTAATAATAAGTGTATATTTATGTATTTTATCCTTCATGATGCCCTTGATAAAGTACATTAAATATGTTAGGGGTTCCCCAAATGTTATAGATTATGTGTTAGGGGTGCCCCAAGCAAAAAAAGATTGAGAACCACTGCATTAAAAGGTATCGCCTTTGTATCGCTCTTGTGAGTTCTTTGCTACAAAAGTACACTAAATCCCATCTGACTGTTACATTGACAGAATAAAGATCCTTCAGAGTATCGGTATTTATCATTCACAGCAGACTCAGAACCTGGAGATAAATCTTTGATCACTTAGGGCGAGATGTTCAAAAAGTCATTATAATGAAAAAAGTGACGGATCAGGATTTGGTGGTAAAAGAAAGAAAGACGCTATTTTCAGAAGTAAATCCATCACGTTTGAAAACGTCAAAGACTTAAAAATGACGTTAAGAAGATCTTGATGAATATTGCCCTTAAAAATGTCTTTGAATTTCTCTTTGAAACAAACATTTTCAAGAAACAGATTTTTTTCGTCTTTAAAACGACAAATTTTCAAATACTTTTTTTCCCAGTTTAATCTGTCGTACTGATTCTCACTCCCGCTAACAGTACTTTGTCTTCTCCAATTTTTGACCTTTTTCATTTTCTTGTGAAAAAATTACGTGAATCAGACAAAAAAAGTGTCTGTTAAAAGAATATTTTTTTCTGAAAATACCTTACAAAATGACGGCAGATTAAACCACACCCACTTTTAAGACGGCTTTTTCCCTTTGACGGTAGATAGCGGAATCGGATACAAAAAATGACGGTAACATGTCTGATAATTGTCGAGCCCCGGCATAAGAACTTTTTTATTCTGATTACAGACAATTTCAGTAATCACCACTTTCTGAACATCTCGTCCTTAGACTTCCTGAAGGTGTTGGAATCCCACGTTGCGTGTGATTGGCGCTGGACCCAAGTAATCGAGAATAGGCTGGAAGGAGATACCACAGCCTATCCTGGATTACTTGAAACCAGCACTGAACCAAGGTATGGAGGGGTGAGAAGCCTCCAACATATTCTTCTGTTAGATCAGAGGTCATCCACTTCAGCCTTCCTCCCCGAGATCCAATGGATTTAACTTGTAGTACATTTACAGTGTGAAGGAGGAATGAAGATATAGGGTTTGAAAACAGAAGGAACAGTATATTGCTTTGAGAAGACCAAACTTGGGTTATATACTTTCAAATATCCTGTAGTCAGAGCTAGCACTATAAAAATGATTTTGTTGACATAAGAGATATAAGATCAAACATGTATAGTATGAGAGATATAAGCTTCTACAGTTCCCCTTTCACGGACGCCCGGTCTCTAGCTGACAGCATGAGATTCTGGTCGTGTGACCAGGAGGCGGCTCTTCAGCAGAGCCAAAATAGAGCTATCTAAAAGGAAATACTTCACTGGAACGGCCTACAAAATGTGCTTCCAAACCAGGCACACTTTGTAGACAGTTCCAATGAAGTATTTCTTTTTAGATAGCGCTATTTCGGCTCTGCTGAAGAGCCATCGGCCGGTCCCGGGACCAGGATCTCATGCTGTCAGCCAGAGCACCGACGTCTGTGAAAGGAGGACTTTAGAAGCGTATATCTCTCATACTACACATGTTTGAGAGACTGGATTTACAGTAATTAATTTTTGTAATATCTACAATATTAAATTGTTGAAATCTGACATTACTATCCCTTTAAACTGTACCACCATTCCTGCTTTAACCTTCTGAGTGCCAGAGAGGTATTCAAAGCTTTGTAATGCAATGCACTGGACACCTCCGGCACTCAAAGGGTTAATAGTCCTTGACAAAGTTCATTGGAAAGAGAAATTCAGTGATTTATTTGACGGGACATAAAAGTTTAAGAAAAAAAATGGTGATGATCATAAAATTTGCCCTTACATATAATGCATTTGTAGTCTACGTAAAGCCATAAAAAACAGGAGGTAGCATGTTACTTTAAAAGGATAGTAATGTTTCATAATAAAAGCAGCTCTAATTAATCATCATAGTATCTGGACTTTGGAGAGTGTTATTTCAATTCTGTCAGAGTTGTAGTTCAAGAGTAATTGAATGACAAAGTATCCCCCTCCCACCCCTTTTACTGATGTAACACTGTTCAGCCAGATCAGAAGGGAGGTGTCCAGGCAGATTGCAGAGCGGGACAATCTTGAATTAAGATAAGGGAAAAAGCTGAAAAGCTTGTCAAGGGGGTCAGGGCTTTCATTGTTCTCATAGGAAGAAGATTGTACCCTTCTGTTATCTGTCTGGTCTATGGACTGCATTCCACATCTGAGAAGAGATGGCTTACACTAGGTAAAAGGAGCGAGAGGGGAACTTTGCTTGTGAATATCTCTCAAACCATAAAGGTTTGAGAGATAAGACTTATATCGTTCTTCATGTTTTTTTAATGCCTACAAAATAATATAAAGTTAAAATGAAGTATTACTATCCCTTTAACAAGTAACAGATCCAGCGGGACATAGAGAATGCATGAAGGTTTTATTACCTGATGGACTGTTCCTTCAATTTCAACAGGAATGATAAAATCAGCATTGTTCACTGGCTGCAAATAAATAAAAATAAAATACAAATTAACACGATAAATGAGCCACAAGTCTGGAAGAGAAGGTAAAGAGTTAACAGGACAATCCCAGCAGCATACAGGGGAACTGTCAACATAAACTGACCCCGTAATCTTATATATATATATTAACCCTTTCAGCGTCTGATGGCGGCGCACCAAAGTGTGTTGGGCACCCCACTGGCACTGAAAAAATTAACCCTTAAATTTGGCCAGAATGTTAGGTGAGATGTCCCTGCTTGCTCCAACCAAGTCCAAGGAGCTTTATTTTTTTGTGAATTGAATTCTGGGATACATCATACTGTGGAGCCCTGCTACCATCCCAAAATTTCATGCCAGGACCATCACCAGTCCTTAGTGCCAAAAACGGTGTTACGGTCTTGGCACGTCATGGGTCTTTAAAGGGATAGTAATGTTTAATCTTTCAAGTAAAATAGAGTATTCTCTATTTTTTTTTAATAACGATGTGTAGCAAGAAAACGTTATTAAACGCTGCCGTTTTTCATTTATAGTCTAATAAAATTCCCCTTCCCGCCCCTTCCACTTACTTCCGCAGCCTCCCCTCAGATTTGGAATCCGGTCCGCGGACCAGACGTGCTGCATCGAGGGACAATCTTTCCACTTTCAGTATAAGGGAAAGCCTGCCCCAATGATGAAGGAGGGCAGGTTTTTCCTTATGCTGGAAGAAGCTTGTCCCACGTCGCATTCTGTCCAGGCTGGCTTGCTGAGGCTGCTGAGGTAAGTGGAAGGGGCGGGAGGGGAAAACTTTATTAGACTGTAAATTAAAAACGGCAGCGTTTAATAACGTTGTCTTGCTACACATCGTTATAAAAAAGAATAGAGAATACTCGACTTACTTGAAAGATTAAACATTACTATCCCTTTAAGGGGTTACTGTGCTACAACTTAAGAGACAGTATTTGTAGATCCACACACAAGGCAAACTGCCTGTACATTAGACATGAAACCAGTTTATAGGCTAAAGAACCACTTGTAAAAAATGTAATCATACTGTATCACATGTGTACTATATGTCCTCATGTCTAGTAACATAGTTGAGGAGGCTGAAAAAAGACATGCTTCCATCAAGTTCAGCCCTTCCCAAGTCATCCCTGTTGATCCAGAGGAAGGCAAAAAAAGCCTTCTGAAGCTATTTCCAATTTAGCCCCAAGTGGTTAAAAAAAATCCTTCCTGACTCCAAATGGCAGTCAGATATTTCACCATGCTAGACAGGAATCCATTGCTTTTTTTTGAAAGCAGTTACATTATCTGCAAGTACAACATCCCGAGGCAAAATCATTTCATAGCTTACCTCCCTTACTGTAAAGAATCCCTGCCTTTGATTTAGTTGAAAATTAACTGGTGCAGATCATGTAGTAGGTAACTCAGAACTCCCTGCCTTTGATTTAGTTGAAAATTAACTGGTGCAGATCATGTAGTAGGTAACTCAGAACTCCCTCACGCTGAGATTTGGGTCAAAACCCTGAGTTTTGGGGAACAATTTAAAAAAAGATGTCATAATAATTGTCGGATCATGAATTGAAATGGTGATAAAAGAATTCTATTTTCAGCAGTAAATCTGACACGTTTGAAAATGTGGTATAAAGAAATAAAAATGGCGGTAAGAGCTTGATGAATTTTATCCTTAAAAATCTGATTTAAAAAGGTCTGTCTTTGAAAAGAGGATTTTAGTCTTACCTGTTAAATCCTTTTCTCTTAGTCCATACAGGTTACTGGTAACTATGGGTAGGCAATCCACCCCTTTTAGGCAGGAACAATTCTAGAATTGATTGCAGGGGGTGGAGCCTACCTTACCTCCTTTGCTGCAGCTAGTCAACCAGCTCCAGAATGATTTGAGACACTATTGACTAGATAGTGGAAGGGAAAGAAGACTCCTGTGAACATGACCCCAAAGGACCCCCAAAATCTGCCACAGGAGAGCCAAGCATTGTCCCTTGACAGGGTGGGAGACCAGTAACCTGTATGGACTAAGAGAAAAGGATTTAACAGGCAAGACTAAAATCCTATTTTCTCTGTCGTCCAATACAGGTTACTGGTAACTTTGAGTTTCCCAGAGGCGGGAAGTAAGGCAAGTACCAGGAGCAAGGCCCCCAAAGTCACCAGAGCAGATACGAACCATCAGATCAGAGATAGCCCAACAAAAAAATGAAGTGTCAACGGACACTGAACAGGGGGAACAACACCCCAAGAACTGTTACACAGCACGCGTAACTGGAGCCAACAGGGCTCAAAATTGAAGGAAGCACCAAGAACCGAAGAAGATCCTAGACAGGCAAGACTGCCTCCAGGATCTTCCTCCCAAAGCTGGTGCCAACCAATGCCAGCACATCAACACTGTAGTGCTTTGAAAAGGCGTGCACATACGACCAAGTGACAGCTTTGCACAACTGATCAGCGGAGGCCTGATTCTTGTAAGCCCAAGACGATCCAATAGATCTGGTAGAATGAGCCGTAACCCGAAAGGGAACGGGTTTCTTCCTCAGATCATAAGCCTTATGAATAGTGGACTTGATTCAAGACGCAATAGTCACTTTGGATGCAGGTCTTCCTGCCCTGGGGCCCTCAGGAATGACGAACAGCGTGTCAGATGGTCTAATGGACTTGGTGCGATGTACATAAAACTTAAGACAACACACCACATCTAACAAGTGGAGATCCTTCTCCTTGTCAGAGGTGGGGTCAGGGCAGAAAGAAGGCGCCAAAATCTCCTGATTAATGTGGAACTCAGAGACCACCTTCGGGAGAAACTCCTGAGAAGTGCAAAGCACCGCCTTGTCTTTGTGAAACACCAAAAAGGGTGGTTTACAAGACAGAGCATGTAACTCCGCGACACATCGAACAGACTCGATTGCCAGGAGAAAGGCCATTTTCCACATCAGCAGACGTAGAGGAATAGTAGCCAAAGACTCAAAGGGAGGGCGCTGAAGGTCGCCCAAAACCAAATTACAGTCTCACTGAGGAGCGGGAGTCTTAAAGTTGGGACGAGTATGAGCAACACCCTGCAAGAAATCCTTGACATGAGGAAGAATAGCAATGCGCCTCTGAGAGAAAACAGAGAGAGCAGAAGTCTGAACCTTAAGGGAACTCAAGCTGAGGCCCTTATCCACACCGTCCTGCAAGAAGGCCAGGACTGTAGGCAGATGAAAATCCTGAGAGAGGTCCCTATCAGCAAACCAAGATAGGAAGGTCGACCAAACACGATGGTATGCCTTAGAAGAAACAGGTTTGCGGGCACTAAGCATAGTAGCCACCACACTAAAAGAAAAACCCTTCTTCTTCAGTATTGAGGATTCAATTTCCAAGCCGTCAAAGCTAGATGATGAACATCCTCCTTCCACAGGTAACCCTGTAGAAGAAGATCCGGATGCCAAGGGAGATGGAATGGCTCCGCCACTGACAGATCCAAAAGCTCCGGAAACCAAGCCTGCTGAAGCCAGTACGGAGCAATCAGAATGACTGGACAAGGCTCCAGTCTCGACTTCCGTAACACACTGTGCAACATGGGAAGGGGAGGAAAAATGTAAGGCAGAGGAAATAACCAAGGAATGGACATAGCATCCACAGCTAGAGCTAGAGGATCCCTCCAGCGAGAGCAGAACCTCGGGACCTTCCGGTTGTGTCTTGTCGCCATCAGGTCGATGCAAGGAAGACCCCACTTCTTGTTCCGCCCTGCTTGCTGATATTGGCCACGGCCGTGGCGTTGTCGGACTGTACCCGGACTGGGCATCCGTAGAGGCTGGCATGGTACAGAAGGATACTAGGGACTTGCCCTTCAGCAGATTGGAGAGGGCGAGCCACCAGGACAAACTCAGTTCCACATGAAGAGGAAGTGACACTGACGTCTTCAGAAGGTCCAGCTGACCCCTGCACACCTGGATCATGAGCCTCTGGAGTTCCCTGGTGTTAGCCATGGCAAATGGTACCACGTCTAGGGTGGAGATGAATTTTCCCACTAGAAAGGACAGCTTCTTGGCTAGAACTGGATCAAGAGCCAGAACAGCAGATACTCTTTGGGTGATCTGGTGAGCGAATTCCTCCGTGAGAAACACAATGCTCTGCTGAATGTCGAAGAGAAGGCCCAGGAAGACCAGACGCTGGGATGGGACAAGATCTGACTTATCCATGTTGATGATCCACCCGTGATGGGTGAGAGCATGAATACAGTCCTGAACCTGCTGATGAAGAAGTTCCGCAGAGGGGGCTTTCAGAAGTAGGTCGTCCATGTATGGAGTAACTCTGATGCCGTCCCAGTGGAGGACGAATACTAAAGCTCCCAGGACACGGTTGAAGACTTGAGGAGCTGTAGTCAGACCAAAGGGAAGAACTGAAAACTGAAAGTGCCCTCGGTCGAAGGCAAAGATATTGCCGGCTCTCTGGATGAATGGCGATGTGTAGATACGCATCCTGAAGATCCAGAGAAGCAAGGAATTCCCCCGGGCAGATGGCAGCAATCACTGTCCTTAGGGACTCCTGGTGATAACGAGTCCTGATCACAAAGGAATTAAGATCTTTCAAATCCAAAATGGGAAGACAACCATCGTCCTTCTTTGAGACCACAAAGAGGTTCGAGTAAAAACCCATACCTCTGTCCTGAACTGGAACAGGCTCCAGAATATTCTTGTCCAGAAGGATAATGCCATTGAAAAAATGGCGTTTCTCTGCGCCCTGGGGCGTATGAGAGGGAAAAAAGCGCAAGGGAGGAAGAGAGAGATGAAAGGGATCCTGTACCCTTCCATCACCACCTGTAAACCCCATGAACCGCCACTGAACCATCTCAGACGCTGTGGTAGTGAAGCAGATGGCCACCCACAGTCGAGTGGGGACCCAGGTTCAGCAAGTCATGCCGAAGAAGTCTTGGAAGCCTTAGACTTGGAGGAGACCTTGGGCTTCCATTGCTGTGTGGGCCTGGAGGAGGCACGTGGAGCTGATGGAACAGCCTGGTTCGCCGAACGTGTCTCAGTCTGGAAGAGACGAAAAAAAATGTTACACTTGAGAGGAGTTTTCTTCATGGGGACCAAGGGCAGGTGAGTACTCTTACCCCCTGTGGTCTCACTAATCAGATCCTTAAGATCTGGCCCAAATAAAGATGTACCCTGAAAGGGTAAGGAAAGCAAGGCTTTCTTGGAAGCAGTGTCAGCAGACCATATCTTGAGCCAAAGAGCTCATCCGTCACCAAACGGATGGCATCAAATAAGGCAGCAGAAACATAGTGCTATGCCTCAGAGATGTTGGCAAGAAGCTGCAACATATCCAAAGAAGTAGCACCCTGACGTTCACAGTCAGGGTGAGCTGTTCAGTCCAGACCGCAATGGCCCGGTTAACCCATGCCACAGCAAACGCTGGATGCATGGCAGTGCCAGCAGTGGCAAAAATGGACTTGAGGGAAACCTCAAGCTTCTTGTCAGTCCAGTCTTTCAGAGCGGACGCATCAGAAACTGGCAATGTAGTAGACTTAGCCTGGACATAGGAGCATCCACTTTGGGGGGATGAACCCACTGAGCAAGCGCTGCCTCAGAAAACGGGTAAAGCTTAGCAAATTCTTGGGAACAGAAGACTTTCTGTCCGGAGATTTCCTCTCATCAGACACAAGGTGGTCAAGAGTGGGGTTGGGTGGAAAACAAGTAAGGGGCTTTTTAGGCTCTTGGAAAACATCAGAGGGATCTGAAGGAACCTCCTGAACTAGGGGAATGTTTAGAGTGGTCAAGACAGCCCTGATCAGGTCCTCAGCCAAAGGCTCGGGATCAGCCTCAAAGGGGTCCCCAAAAAACTGAGAGGAGCCCACAGCAGAACATTCCTCAACATCTGAATCCACCAACAGTTCCTCCTCAGAGGAATCTGATACGTCAGGCACTCCCTGCGGTTTAAGCAGGGACAATTTGACTGAAGAGGGGGTCTGCATGAATGGAAGACCCCCTGTAACTCGGATGGAAAGAGTTGCAATATAGCCTGGAGGTCCCTAGTAGCAGCCTTGAACTCTTGCACCCAAACTGGCTCTAATGCATGGCTGGAAGTCCCTGGGAGAGACTCAGGGACATCAGAACATGCTGGGCATAAATGACCTGAGAATTCTCTAGGTAACCCAGAATGACATGAGGAACAGTGCGCAATAGGGGACACAGAGACCCCAGCGTCCTTAGTCTTAGGCCTGGCCCCAAGCTCCAACGGATTAGACATTCTCACAGTGTCAAAAATTTTATAGTATAAATAATCACCCAATTACAGTGTGAAAGATTAAAGTTTCACCCCAGAAATTGCTAAAATACACTTATCTGGCAGGCGAAGGGTTAATCCGCAGAGGAGAGAAGTAGAGTCTAAGCACTGTGTAGGATACTCGTTCTAGAAAGGGCACAAAATGGCTGCCGCGGCAGGAGCCAATCAGAAACGAGCGCGCAAAGCAAGCACTCATGGTAAATGTAGTTTTCACAGAATAAGTACCCCAACAGTGCCTGAAGCCCCCGGAGCCCCCCATCACACTTGCAATGGCAACCGGATGATAAAGCAAGGTCAGACAGGTAAAATTAGTCCTCTCTGAGGTCGCTACTTTAAGCGGTTGCAGAGATATGTCCCAAACTGTACAGTCCAACAGGAGTGAATGGAGCAATGGCGTCTATGAGGTAAAGCGCGGCCTAAAGGAGTGGAACTCAAATTTTGTCAAAGTTAAAACTGTGAAATAAGATTACATGAGACATCCCTAGAACAAGTTAGAAGACCCAAAAAAACACTGAACCCAGTAGGGAAAGTGACAATAACCCCCACAAGATGCAAACCAGCAGCTAAAGGGTTGTTACCACATAAACCTGCTCCAAAACGCCCAACAGACATACAGATAGACCCAATGAGTGCAGGAGTGTGCAATAAGTACTCCCAAGGACAAAAACCCTGTGCAGAGGGGCACTGTGGGACATGTGGACCTGCAGCACTCAAAGGGTTGCTCACCTTTCCTGCAGATCTTCTGTCTTCAGATTACCATGTATTAAGAAGAAACCTTAATGAGCAACTCCTGAGGAAAGAACTTGAACCCAAGATTTTCCCCCCAGGGCTTAAGGTACACAAAAAGCACCTGGATACTGAGCTAGCCACATCTAAGGGCACTGTCAGTTATGGTAATCCGCCTAATGGTGGTATTCCATATGTAACAGAAAAATAAAAAAGTTTCTAAAACTATAGCATAACTGTTCTCTTGCCTGTGTCTTTACCAAGGAACAAATCTTTCTGGACTGGTTGGCTAGCTGCAGCCAAGGAGGGAAGGTAGGCACTACCACCTGCAATCAATTCTAGATTGTTCCTGCCTACTTAAAGGGGCGGATCGCCTACCCAAAGTTACCAGTAACCTGTATTGGACGACAGAGAAATTGTGCTCTTATCTAGGTTTAACATTGGGTCAACTAGAACCTTTTTCTACCTCCTAACTAAACTTTTTTTCCAACCAGTGAACCTCACTGATATATAAATATATATATATATATTATATATATATATATATATATATATATATATATATTTATCAGGGCTTAAAAGTTGAAGTCCTTTGCTACTAGCCAGACCTGAAAAGTTACTCGCCACTGCAAGCCATGACATACCCACCAGGGCTGAATTTCTACTCGCCAGGGCTAAATTTTCACTCACCATTGGCTAGTGGCGAGTGGAAATTATGAGCCCTGTATTTATATATCATCATCATCATCTTCAGCAATTGTCGATCCACTGCAGTATGAAGGCTTCAAACAACTTCAGTCCTGTGCGTTTTGTTGCCACTGTGTACCAACAAATTTGGTAGTTTCATCTACACATCTTGTCTTTGGTCTGCTTCTTCAAGTACATTCCATTCCAAAATTAGTTTGGGCCATCTACCATCAGATCTTTTTGCTATGTGATATTCCAGCATGTTTCGTGTACACTCTGACACGTCTTCAGGTTAAACAGTGGAAATGAATGCTAAGACTTTGTTTGATTGTTCTTTAATAGCGCAAATTTAATAGCGCCACTTTAATAGCGCGACTTTAATAGCGCTATTAAAGAACAATCAAAGCCTTAGCATTCAGTTCCATTGTTTACCCTGCAGAAGCATCAGAGCGTACATGAAACACGTTGGAATACTTCCGGGTCTCATATGGTGAAGATTGTGAGCCATTCAATTAGACTTTCTTCCATTGCCCTCTACTGAGAAACAATACAGCAGCTGTGAATTCAACTTACAAAGGAGGTTAATCATTCCTGTGCAAGAGCTACAAACCCCGAGAGATAAGGAGGATACCTTTAAATAGACGGGAGCTCACAGAGTTGCGGTAATAAGGAAAACATCTGCCTGCTTAGAGCAACCATCTCTGGGGATAAACATACACTGTTTTACTAGCGGCGATATCAGCAATAGAGACAGGAGTGAACATTGAGACGGTGCAAGGCCTGGAGAACCGGCGCTCGTCCTATATACTTCACATCTGCAATATTAATTCTCCAGCTTACCATCTATATTGACCGATTTTGTTATAAGATCGATACTGAGGAATCACTACCCCAATACAGGAATAAGAATTTAGTATCTAAACACTATTTGGATTTATTATATATTTTTATTGTTATTTGTGTTTTCTATGAGGGTACCCTCATAACAGATCATATATATTTGTTTACAATAAACAATTATTATTATTATTATATAAGACTAAAGCGCTCTTCTCTCTTTTCCTGTTTCTTACGGGTTAATTTTCCAGGTCCTTTACTCAAGTTCACCCCATGACATACATATACATCCTTGGCCCCTAAGAGGTTAAAGAACGGAGAAATAACTTATTTTCCATCAGGCGTGTTTGACAAAAAAGTAGCACGTTTTTTCATGACTGAAGTTAGTGCCCCCCCACCTTATTCAGTTGCCTTTTATAGATAAAACTGACTTATTTTCAGGGACACAGCAACAGAAGACGTCTGAATCATTCTAGGGGTTAAAAAAAAATGCATTTTCAAGAACTATTAACCTATTGTGTGCCAGAGAGGTAACCAACACATTGCAACACAATGTGTTGGATACCTCTCTCGCACTCAAAGGGTTAAAGGGGATGTATGACCTCTATATAATAGTATAAATAGTTAGGTTATATATCGAATATCACTAAAAGAGTCATCATTTTTTTTAAGGTTTATTTGGTGTAAATTGAAGTTATAAAGTCTGGGCTGCAGCTACTGCTGCATTGACTGCGTTTATCTGCTCTGTAACCGCAGTCCATCGCTCTGCCTCCGCTTCCCTCCCTCTATCCAGCCTCCTCCAGTGACGGAGGCTTCTGTCTGTAAGCTGGAGTGATATCATTGGCTAGATATCGATCTCTGCCAATGAGACCGCTCCAGCTTACAGACAGAAACCTCCATCATTGGAGGAGGCTGAATAGAAGGAAGGAAGCGGAGGCAGAGCGACGGACTGCGGTTACAGAGCAGGTAACCACAGACTGCAGCCCAGACTTTATAACGTCGATTTACACCAAATAAAACTTAATAAAAGAAAATTATGACACTTTTAGTGATATTCCATGTATACCCTAACTATTTAGACTAAGTTATATAGAGGTGATACATCCCTTTTAAAGCAATCCTGTCACCCCCAATACAAGTTTTGTTGTTTTGTTTTACGGAAATAGAAGCTAGTCATTCACCTGTAAAAGAAATCGCTTCTGTATCTTTAAGTGGCACATTAAGGCAATTTATGCTAATTCTTGGCTTAATATGCAAATTAGAGCTATGTTATTAGAACCCCTCCCCAGGGTGTGGTCTCTGTCTACATTCATTCATTGCACAGCGAGTGGTAATTATTGGTCCAGCACTGAAGCTAATTCGGATAAAGTGCCGCCAACAAATAAAGACTAATTTCTCAAACATTTTTTGTATTGCAAACAAATGGCTAATAAAACATATCCTATATTGCCCTTTAAAATTAAATAAACTTACCTTTGGTTGATGGATACACTTTAAAGTGGCAGTTAACCTCCTTTGTGAATTTACATATTCTGAAAGGGCATAATATGTAAAGTCAAACTGTCTATAATTTTTATTATTTAGTAAAAAAATATACCATTCTTCTCCCATTTTTGAACACTTATGTACCTGACAAGGACTTCTATGAATCTGTTTCCAGAGAGATTTTGGTTGGGGGTTGTGAAAACAGAGATTTCTATGCAAAGTTGCAGCACCGAGTGCTCTCTATATTGCAGAGACAGGCTTTTCTACATTGTTTCACTATGTTTTTTACATGGTTGCACTATCCTTGATTTTACAGTCCCAGACAGAATGTTTTTCTGGAAACGGATTTGGAGCTCTGTGCCATGAAAATGAATGTATACAAAATATGTGAAGAAAAATAAGAAATAATACAAATTATGGGCAATTTGATATATTATGGACTTTCAGAATATGTGATGTCAAAAAGCAGGTTGACTGTCACTTAAAGGGATAGTAATGTTTCAAAATAAATGCAGTTTCAATTATTCTTTATGGTTTTTGGGCCACGTAGAGCCTTATTACCATTCTGTATGATGTGTAGTTCCAGAGTAATTGAGTTATAAGTGTCCCCTGGGCTGGCGCCACCTATAGGCGAGGTAGGCGCAGGCCTAGGGCGCACATTCTCTGGGGGCACCCCCCCCCCTCCCACTCACCACTTACTGCCCAAGTCAGTGGCACAGCGGGGGAGGGGCAACAAAATTAGGTTTTGCCTAGAGTGGCAAAAATCCTTGCACCAGCCCTGAGTGTCCCCCTCCCACCCCTTTTACCAGTGTGTCGCTTCCCATCAGATGTGGAATCTGGTCGCTTGACCTGACAGCTTGCAGTGAGGGACAATCTTCTGGCTGTGAGCATAAGGAAAACCCTATGTCCCTTGAAGGGGGATGGCAGGTTTTTCCTTATGCTACCAGAAGATTGTCCCTTGCGGCGATCCATCCGGATGGTCTTGCTGTGCAGCTTTACAGTAGGTAAAAGGAGTGGGAGGGGGACACTTTATGATTCATTTACTCTGGAACTACACATCATAGAGAATGATAAGAAAGCTCTACATGACCCAAAACCTATAAAGAGTAATCTGAGCTGCATTTATTTTGAAACATAATTATCCCTTTAAAATGGGAACATTCATTCACATGAAAAACATTTTTGGTACTGAGGTTGCAAGCTCATGGCAAACGGAACTTGCTGTCACGATACACCACATAAACACCACTATGAAGGGAAGCATGAAAGAGCTCCCAGGGGCAGCTGGGAGGGAAGTGGGAGGTCCTGTGCCGCTGTGCCACAGAATGAAGAAGTGACCAATATTAAGTCTCCATATCTGAAGAAGTAGGAAAGTAAAATAAAATAAAAAAATCCTAATATAGTTTTTATAATTTAAGTCTATGGGCAAAAGTTTTTTTCATGTGAATGTTCCCCTTTAAGTGATCATCCCTCTCTCATCAATGCGCTCAAAGCATTGTCACATGAGGAGGAAGAAATGTGTACCAACCCCGCTTTGTTAGGCCCTGGAGGAACAGATTGCCAAGTAATAGCACATACGCAATTTTTTTAAAGGAGCAGTAAACTTTTTTTAATGAAAACACATATTTTATAGAGCATTTCCTGCTGAATAAAACTAGGTCGCCCCCATCGCTGTCAGATGTTTTATTCAAATATTATAGCAGTTTAAATAATCAGGAAGTGAATTTACTGTGTTTACTTCCTGATAGTTCTAACTGACAGGAAGTGAATTTACTGTGTTTACTTCCTGATAGTTCTAACTGACAGGAATTGAATTTACTGTGTTTACTTCCTGATAGTTCTAACTGACAGGAAGTGACAGGCAGTTTCTATCACATTCTATGGAGAATTGTATGTCACTGACTTTTCTGACTTTCCTCTCCATTAGAATGTAACAGGAAAATCTAATTAGAATTTGACCACTAGAGGGCACTGCTAATGTAAAAAAAATGGGTTTAAACTGTAATAAGTCTGGAAATATAAATCTCTCGGCAGTGGGAGTACCCTTATTTTACTCAGTAGGAAAATCCCTACAATATATATATTTTCATAAAAAAGTTTACTGCTCCTTTAAAGAAAACACTGCGTCTCACCTTGAACGAGCTATGAACTAAGGTCTCATCTAGGTCGATCACCACGCAGATCTTGCCAACGTCCTGTGCTTTCACCTCCGGTAGAAGATGTTTAACAGCCGCCTGGGGAGGAAAGTAAATCAGTTCAGAGAACTATCTTCGTGTTAACACCTCTTATAACCTGCTTAGTTAGGGCCATATGCACACACAGAATAGGGTGCAAATCTGCTAGTAAAACTACTAGAAGATTAGTATCTTGGTATTCAGCAGTTATTCCATTCCATTCAATCGGAAAAGCAAGTCACTAGGTACAGTTCTCCAGAGAATGTGAATGTAATAGTTCTATAACTCAAAGACAGTTTAACCCTTTGAGTGCCAGAGAGTTATCCAACGCAATGCGTTGGATACCGCTCGGGCACTCAAAGGGTTTTAAACTGCAATAGCATCTCCCAGCAGTAGACTAAACTTGTTGTATTCAGCAGAACAATCCTTACAACACATTTTCTTTTCCATATTAAACTTAACCTTTTATGGTAAGAGAAGGTTTATATTAAGAGGAAATGTTCCTTTAATACATCTTTGTTGCTAGTATACTGGAGATCTATCCAGCATCTGAGGCGTTAAAGCACAATTTAAAATAACAGTTGTCCTTATATAAGCTCAATGTTGTAACATTTACAAATGCTTCTATACCTTGACGGAAGTTAACCCCTTAAGGACTAAGTGACGTGGTATGACCGTCACGGTCCTTATACCCTTAAGGACCAGTGATGGTCATAGCACGTCACGTACTTTTTACTTACAGCGCTCTACCTGGAGCGCTGTAAGTAAAAACGGGGCCTATAATTGGTCGCTCCAAGACCGGAGAGATCTCTCTTAGGCCTCCAAGCGGCACGCCGGTAGGTGTAACAGATCACAAAGATCAAAGCTCTCCTTAAGGGAGGGTAACTTCCCTGGACCGCTGGTACTTAAGGGGTTAAGGTATAAGATATTGGACACGCTGGGGTTTTTGTTGTGAGGGAAGCTATTACTCCATCTTACACCTCACTTGTTGGACAGGAGGCCGAGCTCTACTGTGTGAGGCAAGGCAGGAAGTGACAAGTGCAGAGAAAAATTGCTTCCCCCATTCTGCAAAAAAAACCCAAACATTTATCTCAAGGGATGGAAATGCTTATGCAAACCCATCAATTTTATAACATGGTCTTACAAACAGCAGTTGCAATTTAACCCTTTGAGTGCCAGAGGGGTACGCAACGCATTGCAAAGCAATGCGTTGCGTACCCCTCTGGCACTCAAAGGGTTAATAATTGGCTGATCTTACGATGGCCTCTACTGATTTTGCCCTTTGCCTCTCTTCAGTCAGTCTTGGATTTCATGTCAGTGGGAAATGCTATGACAGTGGCTGACATTTTTTCTTTTTCAAAATGAAGCAGGCAGATTGCATGAGCCCTGCTTAAAGGGGAACTATCACCTGAATTAAAGTTGGCTTTATTGAATGCTCATATCCACTGCATCTAAGCACAGTAGCCACCACGCCAAAAGAAAATCCTTTCTTCAGAATTGAGGATTCAGTCTCCATGCCGTCAAAAGCCAGGCTATGAACGTCTTCCTTCCAGAGGTAACCCTGTAGAAGAAGGTCCGGACGGGGGGGAAGTTGAAGAGGTTCCGCCACTGAGAGGTCCAGAAGCTCCGGAAACCAATCCTGTCGGGGCCAGTACGGAGCAATCAGAATGACTGGGCAATGCTCCAGTCTCATCTTCCGAAGTACCCCGTTCAACAGGGTAACAGGAGGAAAGATGTATGCCAGAGGAAATGTCCATGGGATCAACAAGGCATCCACAGCCAGAGCCAGGGGACCCACCCAGCGAGAGCAGAACATTTGAACCTTCCTGTTGCGCCTGGTTACCATCAGGTCAATGCATGGAAGATCCCACTGCTGGATGATGAGGATGAACACCCCTGGATGTAGCTCCCACTCTCCGCTGCCCACTGTGTGCCGACTGAGGAAGTCTGTCAGAACGTTGTCTACGCCAGGAATATGAACTGCGGAAATGGCAGGGACATGCTCCTCTGCCCATGATAAAATAGCTTTGACCTCTAGCCAAGCTGCAAGACTTCTTGTACCGCCTTGCTTGTTGATGTAGGCTACCACTGTGGAGTTGTCCAACTGTACCCTGACTGGGCAATCCTCCAGTTGCCGTGTCCAGATATGTAGGGCATGAAATATCGCCCGAAGCCCCAAGACATTGATGGGAAGGAGAGATTCCTCCTGAGACCACCGGCCCTGAACACTCAAGTGCCCCAGCACAGCTCCCCATCCAGAGAGGCTGGCATCCATTGTCACTGTGGTCCAGAAGGGCACCAGGAAGGGTCTGCCGTTCAGGAGATTGTTCAGGTTGAGCCACCACGAGAAGCTCTGCTCCACTTGAAGAGGAAGAGATAGGGATCTCTCCAGGAGATCTGGACGGCTCCAGCATGCCAGGATTAAAAACCTCTGAAGTTCCCTGTTGTGAGCCATGGCAAACGGGACTGCTTCTATGGTGGAAATGAACTTCCCCACCAAGGATGACAACTTCATGGCTGGAACTGGACCCAGAGACAGGATAGCTTGGACCTTCAGTGCTATCTGATGAGCCACTTCATCCGTGAGAAACACCATCCCCCTCTGAGTGTTGAAGAGGAGGCCCAGAAAGACCATCCTCTGAGAAGGAACAAGGTCTGACTTGTCCAAGTTGATGATCCACCTCTGATGTGAGAGAGCATGAATGCAGTCCTGCACCTGCTGGTGAAGGAGGTCCAGAGACGAGGCCTTCAGAAGGAGGTCGTCCATGTATGGAGTCACCCCGATGCCGTTCTGACCTAGGATGGAGATCAATGCTCCTAGGACTCTGTTGAAGATTTGAGGAGCCATGGTTAGGCCAAAGGGGAGGGCAGAGAATTGGAAATTCCCTTGGTCGCAGGCAAAGAGGAGATACTGACGACTCTCTGGATGAATGGTGATGTGCAGATAGGCATCTTGAAGATCCAGAGAGGCCAGAAATTCCCCAGGAGACATGGCTGCTGTCACTGTGAGCAGAGACTCCTGGAGGTACTGGGACCTAATCACAAAGGAGTTGAGATCCTTCAGATCCAAAATGGGACAACAGCCCCCATCTTTCTTGGAAAGCACAAAGAGGTTGGAGTAGAATCTGAAGCCCCTCTCCTGAGGGTGAACTGGATCCAAGACCGCCTTGTCCAAAAGGGCCTGTATAGCTTCCTCGAAAAGGCGTCTCTTTCTGCTCCCAAGGGAGAATGAGAAACAAAGGTCCTTGGAGGAGGAAGAGAGGTGAAGGGAATCCTGTATCCTGAGGCCACCACTTTTAAAACCTATGGGTCCGCCACAGAGGCCTGACAAGCTGAAAGGTAGTGGCGTAGGCGCCCACCTACCTGCGAGTGGAGACCCGGGATCGGTGAGTCATGCAGATGAAGGTTTGGAAGCCTTGGGTGTTGTGGAGGACTTGGATCTCCATTGCTGCTTAGGCTTGGATGAGGAGCGCGGAGACTGGAGGGACCATCTGGGTCGCCCGGTGCGAGTGTGCCTGAAAGGGAAGAAAAAGCCAATTTCTTTTGACAGGCACCCTCTTCCTCAGGACCACTGACAAGTGAGTACTCTTCCCTCCAGTGGCCTCGTTGATGAGATCCTTGAGCTCAGGCCCAAACAGGGAGCATCACTGAAAAGGCAAAGACAGGAGAGCCTTCTTGGAGGCCATGTCAGCAGACCATATCTTGAGCCAAAAAGCCCTTCTGGCTACCACAGACATGGTAGAAGCCCTGGCTACCATACACGCAACGTCAACCAGGGCAGCAGAGACATAATGCTGAGCCTCAGCAATCTTAGCGAGAAGTCGCAACATGTCAGAAGAATTGAGCTGTTCATTCCAAACAGCCACAACCCTATCTACCCGTGCAGCAGCAAAGGTAGGGCAAAGGGCAGAGCCCGCTGTCGCAAAAATAGCCTTGAGAGAAGTCTCAAGCTTCTTATCAGTCCAGTCTTGAGAGCAGAGGCATCAGCCACTTGCAAGGCAGTGGACTTAGAAAGCCTGGAACCTGAGGCATCCACTTTGGGGGGGAACCTGAACCACTGAATGAGGGTCGTTTCAGAAAACGGGTAAAGTTTAGCAAACTTCCTAGACACAGGTGGTTTCTTGTCTGGAAATTTCCACTCCTCTGACACCAAGCGGTCAAGGGTGGGGTTAGGTGGAAAGCAAGCATGGGGTCTAATAGGCTCCTGAAAAACATCAGAGGAGTCAGAAGATGCCTCCTGCACCAAGGGAATGTTCAGGGTGGACAACACAGCCCTGATCAGGCCCTCAGCCGAGGGGATGGGGTCCGCCTCAAAGGGGTCACCAAAAAACTGAGATGAAGGAACTGCTGAACAGTCATCATCATCATCAGAGTCCACCAACAACTCCTCTTCAGAGGAGTCTGACACATCAGGTACACCCGGAGGTTTAGGCAGGGAAGATCTGATGGGGCGGGGGTCTTCAACTCGTGGCAGACCCTGTAAAGTGGATGGAAGGAGCTGTAAGGTGGACCGAAGGTCCCTGGTAGCAGTCTTAAACTCTTGCATCCATACTGACTCTAGTGCACGGGTGGAGGTCCCTGCAGGAGATTCAGGGGCAGCAGCGCACGCTGGGCAAACATGACCTGAGAATTCTCTAGGTAACCCTGCATGACAAGAGGAGCAATGAGCAATGGGGGACACAGACACCCCAGATTCCTTAGTCTTAAGTCTAGCCCCAGCCTCAAGTGGAATAGACATTCTCACAGAAGTCAACTGGTCAATAAATACACTGATCACCCAAAAACGATGTTTAAAAGTGATAAAATAGCCCAGAAAACGTTATAATAAACTTATCTGGCAAAGGAAGGGTTAAACAGCTGAGGAGAGAGGAAGAGTCCAGGCCCTGCGTAGGATACTTGTTCTTATAAAGGCACAAGATGGCTGCCGCGACGGACGCAAGTCAGAAATGAGCGCGCGAAGCAAGTGCTCATGGGATTTGTAGTTTTTCTGACAAAAGTACCTCAACAGTGCCCAAAGCCCCCCAAGCCCCCCAGCATGTTCAGTACATTGACTGGATGACAGAGCAAGGGCAGACAAGAAAAATGAGCAGTCTCTGACCTCGCTATGATAAGCGGTTGCAGAGATACGTCCCAACTGTACAGTCCCATTGATGTGAATGGAGCAATGGCGTTGGAGCAGTAAAGCGCGGTCCTAAAGGCGCAGTACACAATTTCAACAAAAAATGAATGAAATTAAATTTTAAGCTAAAATAATACCAGAACATGTAATTAAAGCATAAAAACACTAAACCCAGTAGGGAAAGTGCTCTCAACTCCCCACAACATGCCAAACCAGCAGTGAAAGGGTTAAAGTACCTCAGAAACCTGCTCCAAACACCCAGACAGACATACAGATAGACCCAATGAGTGCTAGAGTATGCACTAGGAACTCAAATGATAAAGACCCCTGCGCTGAGGGGTTCCATGGGACAAGTGGACCTCAGCACTCAAAGGGTGCTCATCGTTTTTGCAGATCTTCTGTCTTCAGATTGCAATTTATCAAGAAGAAGCCTCGTGGGCAACTCCTGGGGAAAGAACCTGCAGCCAAAATTTCCCACCAGGGCTTAGGTCCACAAAAGCACCTGGTAAACTGAGCTATCCACATTTGGGTGATGGGAATTGTCAGTGATGGTAATCCGCCTAACGGAGGTATCTCATATCTAACAGAAAAATAATAAAAATCTAAAACTAAACAGAACTGTTCTTTTGCCTTGTTGCTTGCATCGAGGAACAAAACTTACTGAAGCCAACAGGAAGCTGCAGCTAAGGTTAGAGGGTAGGCTCCACCCCTGCACTCACTTCTCAGAATTGTTCCTGCCTACCTAAAGGGGCGGAACATCTACCCAAAGTTACCATTAACCTGTATTGGACGACAGAGAAAACTAGTTTTCTAAATAAAAAATGTCAAATTCAATATAATATTTTTATGTGTTCAGTATAGTGCAGTGTGCTTTCCTCCAGAATTGCTCGTCTTTAGCTCATTAGTGTCATTCCAGCACCAGCAGCGTTCCGCATATTACCAGCCCTGTAAAAGTTATTTCACATACTGTAAGACCAAAGGTTGCTGTTTGGCAAAATTATTTGCTGTTAAACCTCTGAGTACCAACAACACCGTGTGCAATGCATTGATCTGCAAAGGGTTACCGGCAGCACCAAATGTATTAATAGGTTTATAAAAATACCCAAATTATGCAAACTTGTAAAGAAGCATTAAAAGGATAGTAATACTTAAAATGTAAAAAAAAATATGTTGTAGGGTTTATCCCCCTGAGTAAAACAAGAGCACTCCCACTGCCGAAAGGTGTTTTATTCAAAAGTTATTAATTTTCAAAGTTGAATTTTTTAGGTGCAATATCACAATGGCCTGAAATTGTACAGTGGCGCTGTTGTAACACCATCCTATGGAGATTTATGGTCCCGGGACCAGAGCTGTCCATAGGATCGTGTAGCAACAGTGCCACTGTACAATTTCAGGCCACTGTGAAATTGCACCTAAAAAATTCAACTTTGAAAATTAACCCCTTAAGGTCCGACGATGGTGTCTGGTCCTTTAAGGACCAGATAGACGAATTCGACGTGCCGTCCCACGTGACTGATCACGTGGGGTGGCACATCGAAAGGAGGACTGAAAGAGATCGCTCCGGTCTTGGAGCGATCTCTTTCAGTCCATGGTATTACTCACCGCGCTCCTGCAGGAGCGCGGTGAGTAAAAGTACGTGACGTACCAGGACCGTCACTGGTCCTTAAGTGCCGGACCAGCGTGACGGTCCGGGTACGTCACAGGACGCGAAGGGGTTAATAACTTTTGAATGAAACACCTTTCAGCAGTGGGAGTACTCTTGTTATACTCAGGGGGATAAACCCTACAACATATTTTTTTTAAATTTTAAGTATTACTATCTCTTTAATGCTAAAATACACTTCCCTGCCAGCCTCTTTATGCTCCACCCACCTTAGGGACCGATCCATTCTCCTCCACCAGAAGAGGGGCATTATTGTTGACGGGAAGGGTCTCTGCATCGTCATTACACAGACAGCAGAACAGGGAGTGGAATATGCTGCGGTTCCGAGGTTTCTTGGAAGAGGAGTTTTGAACACCTACAGAAGGAGACAAGAAAATGGTAAATGAAAGGGATAGTAATTGTTAATTTTAAGTTGATTTAATATTGTAGACATTAAAAAAAGATTAACATCAATGAAAGTCTTATCTCTCAAACCTTTATGGTGTTAGAGATATAACTTCCTAAAGTTACCTTTTCCTGACTGTTTCACTCAAGTCTGCCATCTAGCTGACAGCTGCAGATTCCAGGCATTTGACCAGACAGAGGCTCTTCAGCAGAGCTGAAATCACGCTATTTAGAAATAAATACTTCATTGGAACAGTCTACAAAGTGTGCTTGCAAACCAGGCACACTTTGTAGACCGTTCCAAATTAAGTATTTATCTTTAGATATCGTTATATCAGAGCTGCTGAAGAGCCACATCTGGTCAAAAGATCAGAATCTGCTTCTGACAGCTTTACAGCTCGTCGAGCAGAAAGGGGAGGGACCAGAGAAGTTTATTTTCCTATATCTCTCAAACCATAATGGTTTGTGAGATACGAATAAGTGCAAATACTCTCTTTTAATTGTATATACCATATAGTTAATACTTTTTTTCTGACATGAAACCTTATAATGAGCTGGGGTTATATACACTAAAATACCCTATAATTCACACTATCATCTGTAAAACATCTCTCCATTTTCCGAGAAATAAAATCTTGTCTTGTATATGCTCTGAGGGAGAAGCCATCCCTGGCTTTTCCAGGGATCTATGTAACACAACAGCCTTGAAGCCATTGTCCAGGATTGTCTGTAAATGGACTGAGCTAACAGCCTTTCTGAACACATGAGCTGAAGGCACCAATCACAATAAGCTGACATGAGCTCTTACCTCTTTTTGTAAAGAGCACAAAAAAATAAATCCTCTCTGAATGGCAGTTTATACATGCGTTACCAAAAGTTCCATCTCTCAAACCTTTATGGTTTGAGATATTTGCAGCTAAAGATCCCCCCTCCCCTTTCCCTGACGTGAGCACTCGAGGTGACTGCAGGGGAATCCGATTCTGGGACCGTCGGAGGCTCACGATCTTGAAAAAGAGCTACTTCATTGGAATGGTCTACAAAGTGTGCTTGGTTTGCAAGCACACTTTGTAGACCGTTCAAGTGAAGGATTTCTTTTTCAATAACGCGATCTCGGCTCTGCTGAAGATCCTCCGCTTGTCCAGGGACCGGATTCCCCTGCAGTCAGCTAGAGCTCTGATGTCAAGAAAAGGGGAGGGGGGAACTTTGGTCCTGAATATCTCTCAGACCATAAAGGTCTGAGAGATGGGACTGGGCGTATATTTAGTTTTATTTTTTAATGCCTACGAGATTCGTGTTTGTTAAAAAATTGCAATACTATCCCTTTAAGGTCTCCCATAGGGAGTGCTAGAGGGGAAGGAAGGGCATTAAAAAAAAACACTTTGTGGAAGTACGTCTGTTTTACTCATACACATAGAAAAGCCCAACTAGAATTCCACACCCCCCACAAAAAAAAAAAAATCTTTATTTTTAATCAAAACTGCAAACATGGACATGTAATGGATGACATCAGTTAAAGGGATAGTAATGTTTCATAATAAAAGCAGCTCTAATTAATCATCATAGTATTTGGACTTTGGAGAGTGTTATTTCAGTTCTGTCAGAGTTGTAGTACAAGAGTAATTCAATGACAAAGTATCCCCTCCCACCCCTTTTACTGATGTAACACTGCTCAGCCAGAGCAGAAGGGAGGTGGCCAGGTAGATTGCAGAGAGGGACAATCTTCAATTAAGATAAGGGAAAAACCTGAAAAGCTTGTCAAGGGGGGCAGGGCTTTCATTGTTCTCATAGGAAGAAGATTGTCCCCTGCTGTTATCTGTTTGGTCTATGGACTGCATTCCACATCTGAGAAGAGATGGCTTACACTAGGTAAAAGGGGCAGGAGGAGAAACTTTGCTTGTGAATATCTCTCAAACCATAAAGGTTTGAGAGGTAAGACATATCGTTCTTCATGTTTTTTTTTAATGCCTACAAAATAAAATAAAGATAAAACGAAGTATTACTATCCCTTTAAAGCAGAACTATCACTCAAATTAAAGTCCCCATCAAATCATTATGCGCATAGTGATACACATCTCAGTACTGGTATTATCCTGAATCAGTCCGGCATTACTGAGAAATCCAACACACAGACAGGGCGTCAGCGCAGAGGGGAAAAAATGCCAAAAAACATAACTGCCAGGACAGACGGGGAACAAATAACTCATCATCAACTAATAAATGCTGAATAAAACATCCAGTGTCAGTAGATCCCAGACAACACAATCCCATTCCTCCCTAGTGATTCTACCCCGGGTTCCGCGCAGTTTGAGAGTACTGAACTAAAACCAAAATGGACGTCACGGGAGAAGTAATATCCTACCAACACATTTCATTCACATCTTAATTTGTTTATCAGAAGGACTTGGTAAGAGAAGTGTCCCTCAGCAGCAGTGAATTATATATTTTTATTTGCATTTGATATCGGATTTAAGGGTAGAATTCTATTACGGGTGCCAATTTTATCTCTGCTTTTATCTCCAGGTTTCCCCATAGACTTCAATACGAAAATGTTTGATAAAACGGGTGTTAACATTTATGACCTGCAATAGAATCCAGCCCCAGGTCTACTAATTGTTTCAGTTCATAATCTGCTTGTCACGTGAACTGCAGCAGACAATGTAGAAGAATACCCCCTGACAATAAACTGCTGGATTAAAGGGATAGTAATGTTTCATAATAAAAGCAGCTCTAATTAATCATCATAGTATTTGGACTTTGGAGAGTGTTATTTCATTTCTTTCAGAGTTGTAGTTCAAGAGTAATTCAATGACAAAGTATCCCCCTCCCGCCCCTTTTACTGATGTAACACTGCTCAGCCAGAGCAGAAGGGAGGTGCCCAGGTAGACTGCAGAGAGGGACAATCTTCAGTTAAGATAAGGGAAAAACCTGAACAACTTGTCAAGGGGGGCAGGGCCTTCATTGTTCTCATAGGAAGAAGATTGTCCCCTGCTGTTACCTGTCTGGTCTTACAACTAGATTTCACACCTGAGAAGAGATGGCTTACACTAGGTAAAAGGGGCTGGAGGGGAAACTTTGCTTCCGAATATCTCTCAATCCATAAAGGTTTGCAAGATAAGATTTATATCATTCTTCATGTTTTTTTAATGCCTACAAAATAAAATAAAGCTAAAACGAAGTATTACTATCCCTTTAAGGTCAAACCTCTCCAACAAGGGATAGAGGAGAAGATGCTGGGGTACGACGCTGGAGTGCGTGGCTCCGGTATGGTGGTTGTCTGAAGGGAGTTGTGCTGCGGCCAAGCCGTGTAAAGGTGCTAGCCGCAAAGCTAGATTAGTCCCCTTCAGTTGAGCCAAAGGAGACCCGCGATAACCCCCATCACGCAAACTATACTATCCTGATCCCCAGGGAAGAACAATCTCCAACAGGAACAAATAGGGAACTCACTCAGATCTAGAAGGTATTCAGAAACACCAGATCAATAAGCAGGATCCAGAGGAAGGTCATGGAGCAGATAACAAGGTGCCGATCCAGCAGGAGGGACATCCAAAATCAGGCCAGGTCATACACAGGATATCAGCAGAATGGGCTGAAGCAGAAGGGTGGTCACAGGACAGGACAGATCATTCACAGGAACGATAAATAAGCAGACAAAGCTAGGCTGGACTAGGACTAAAAACCAGGACACTATACGAATGCGTCCGAGGACCGGGAGGTAGCCTCTATTTGAAGCTGCAACTCGGAAGCAAAGGAACGGGGAATCAGCTGACCCGTTGCTAGGAATGACGCCGCCACCCGACTGAGCCTAGAAAGAAACATGACACTGCTGAATACCAATGACCCATACAAGTAATTCAAGTCTACTGATACAATACAAAATACATATATATGTAGCTAAATATATCAGGGTGATGTATGGTGGACACCTACCTAGGTAAGTGCTTCTGTTACACACAGTCATTATATAGATACACCTGACTGCTGTATGATGGACTCCTACCTAGGTAAGTGCTTCTGTTACACACAGTAATTATATAGATACACCTGACTGCTGTATGATGGACTCCTACCTAGGTAAGTGAGTCTGTTACACACAGTAATTTTATGGCAAGAACGGAGGCTTCATATTTGCTGCTTCCTTACAGATAAATACACTTCAGTTTTTAATTCTGTACAATTTGTGTATTTCTTGTGAGTTTGTGGTACTTTATAGTTATGTAATTGTGCATTTAATTGTGAACTTTGTGCACACTGTTTTATGGTATCCATGTGTGCACCTACAGTTACTGCTCTGCCCTGTTATGCTGCAGTTTCTTTAGGGCACATATGGGCACCCCCTTGTCTGTTTTATATTGCTGATGCGTTTCCCTGACTCTGTGGTTTTCTGCACTTTTGTGTCCAAGAGGGTTCTCTGCTCCTCTGTGGGTGCCTTGCGTTCATAGGTCGTTTCCTATTGTTCTTTTCTCTCATTGGCTTCTCATTTGCCAGGTTTCTCTCACTTCACTATTCTCCTGTTTTGCCCCAACTGCTATTTGCAGAGTTTTTGTGCCTTGCCTTGTTTCTTCCAGCAGGGAGCGGGTCTCTCTTCCTCGCTACCCACCACGGCTCTGGCTGGGATTCGCGCCTGTATGATGGACTCCTACCTAGGTAAGTGCTTCTGTTACACACAGGAATTATATAGATACGCCTGACTGCTGTATGATGGACTCCTACCTAGGTAAGTGCTTCTGTTACACAGTAATTATATAGATACACCTGACTGCTGTATGATGGACTCCTACCTAGGTAAGTGCTTCTGTTACACACAGTAATTATATAGATACACCTGACTGCTGTATGATGGACTCCTACCTAGGTAAGTGCTTCTGTTACACACAGTAATATTATAGATACACCTGACTGCAGTATGATGGACTCCTACCTAGGTAAGTGCTTCTGTCACACACAGTAATTATATAGATACACCTGACTGCTGTGTGATGGACTCCTACCTAGGTAAGTCCTTCTGTTACACACAGTAATTATACAGACACACCTGACTGCTGTATAATGGACTCCTACCTAGGTAAGTGCTTCTGTCACACACAGTAATTATATAGATACACCTGACTGCTGTGTGATGGACTCCTACCTAGGTAAGTGATTCTGTCACACACAGTAATTATATAGATACACCTGACTGCTGTGTGATGGACTCCTACCTAGGTAAGTGCTTCTGTTACACACAGTAATTATATAGATACGTCTGACTGCTGTGTGATGGACTCCTACCTAGGTAAGTGCTTCTGTTACACACAGTAATTATACAGATACGTCTGACTGCTGTATGATGGACTCCTACCTAGGTAAGTGCTTCAGTTACACACAGTAATTATATAGATACACCTGACTGCTGTATGATGGACTCCTACCTAGGTAAGTGTTTGTTATACTTTGTAATGATATAGATGTATCTGACTGCTGTGTGATGGACTCCTACCTAGGTAAGTGCTTCAGTTACACACAGTAATTATATAGATACACCTGACTGCTGTATGATGGACTCCTACCTAGGTAAGTACTTCTGTTACACACAGTAATTATATAGATACACCTGACTGCTGTATGATGGACTCCTACCTAGGTAAGTGCTTCTGTTACACACAGTAATTATATAGATACACCTGACTGCTGTCTGACTGACTCCTACCTGGCTAAATAAATCTGTTAAAAAAATTAAAAGGCATTTACTCCGGCCTGCAAATCACAAACCTCTTCAATGCCCTTTGACCTCATATGAGCATAATAAAAGGATGGAGGCCCAAATGCTTATTTATAACACATGCACACCCTCAGTTATGACACTTTATCTGCCTACTGTGAACGACACATACCGAGGAAATTCAATCTGTTAAACAAATTAAGAGCTACTAATTCCTAATTTTAAGTTCTTCTTTAATTAAAGCCGAACTACCTCGTTAGGTAAAGTAGCCCTGCAATAATTAGGCAGGTGGCAATTAGCTTTATAATAGTTATATTACCTCTCAAAAGTAGCCGCTTGTAAAGTATTCCTTAAAGGGATAGTAATACTTAAAATGTAAAAAAAAAAAATGTTGTAAGGTTTATCCCCCTGAGTAAAACAAGAGTACTCCCACTGCTGAAAGGTGTTTCAAAGTTGAATTTTTTAGGTGCAATATCACAGTGGCCTGGAATTGTACAGTGGCACTGTTGCTACACGATCCTATGGACAGCTCTGGTCCCGGGACCATAAATCTCCATAGGACGGTGTAGCAACAGCACCACTGTACAATTTCAGGCCACTGTGATATTGCACCTAAAAAATTCAAGTTTGAAAATTAATAACTTTTGAATTAAACATCTTTCAGCAGTGGGAGTACTCTTGTTTTATTCAGGGGGATAAACCATACAACATATTTTTTTTTTTTTACATTTTAAGTGTTAGTATCCCTTTAAGCTTCCAAGACTGGAAGCCAGGCATCGGTGCAGACATCTTGTCTGTGTGCCTGCGCTGTCAGTCCTGGTCTCCCTTCAGAAGCACTGCAGTGTGCCACAAGGTACCAGGAAGAGACGGAAGGCAGACTGCACTAACTGGCCGTCAGTCTCGGAAGATTAATGATTACTTTACAAGCAGCTACTTTTGACAGGTAATATAACTATTATTAAGCTAGTCGCACCTGACTAATTATTGCAGGGTGACTGTAACTAACGTGGTAGTTCCGCTTTAAATACAGATTACCAAATGGAGTTCTATGGCTAGAATCATCTGCACATTTCCAGTTAGATTAGACAAAAGGATAAGGCTCGAGGGAAGTATGACGGTATCAGAACTATCAAATTGTCCTTATTGCTAGTGTCCCTTTTCGCTAGGTGCCAATTCTAACTTTGCCCTCAACGACGTAGATCGGATACGTATCTTCTCCGCAGTTTGTGATGATGACTTTCTGCTGTCAAACTGCACATATTAAAGGATGAATTAAATGATTTCCGTTTCAAATATAAACAAAAGAAAAATTGTAACTTATAGAAAGAGAAGGAAATTCAGAATTGGCCACAATTGTCTCTTAATCAGAGAATATTACACTGTATGTGATATGAACATCTGCCATGCACGAGGGAGGATTAGCGCCCTCTTTAGAGCTTAGTAAAGCTGATCTCACCTTAATAGTCCTATAGTTAATAAGATTATGTTAATCAGAGAGACGTCAGTTCCCTGGTTAGAAAGCAGACACCTGAAGTAAGATGGGATCCAGATGTCAAGAAACAGCAAGATTAATTCTTCCTGCCTCTACAGACAGTAACATAGGTGATGAGGCTGAAAAACAAAGACATGCATCCATGAAGTCCAACCCATGCCAAGTCACCCCTGTTGATCCAAAGGAAGGCAAAAAAAAAAAAAAAAACCCAATGAAGTCACTTCTAATTAAGCCCCAAGTGGATAAAAAAAAAAAAACTTTCCTGTCTCCAAATGGCAGTCAGATATTTCCCTGGATTGAAGCCATCTGTAATAATTCTCAATATTGTTCTGTGCTAAATAGGAATCCATTGTTTTTTGTTTTTTTTTAAGTAGTTGTAGTATCTGCAAGCACAGCATCCAGAGGCAAAGCTTTACCACCGTTACTATAAAACATCCCTGCCTTTGTTTTAGTTGAAATAGCCTTTCCTCCTGTCTTTATGGATGACCTCTTGTTCTTAGCTCAGCTAAATGGATACTAAACCCCTTTATCAGGGTATTATATACTCACACATCTTGGATCCAAGGGCAGTGTTGTTCGGTCCCCATACCCTGGCCAAAGCTTCACTTGAGATTCACAAAGACAGCATGAATAAGTTAGCTAACCAATCTGGGTAATTAATGAATTAGTGTAAGAATTTCTAACTGAAATGGATACAATACTGTTCAAAACCTTGCAATGCATTATGGGCTATATGAGGTCTCATCAAGGCTTCCTCCAAACCAACATCTATTATCCACACTGCACAAACTGGCAGATGCACTGTAGAGATGTATAGTTACACCTACTATCGGCACTGCACAAACTGGCAGCTGCAGTATACAGATGTATAGTTACACCTACTATGGGCACTGCCCAAACTGGCAGATGCAGTGTACAGATGTATAGTTACACCTACTATGGGCACTGCACAAACTGACAGATGCGCTGTACAGATGTATAGTTACACCTACTATGGGTACTGCACAAACTGGCAGATGCAGTGTACAGATGTATAGTTACACCTACTCTGGGCACTGCACAAACTGGCAGATGTACTGTACAGACGGATAGTTACACCTACTCTGGGCACTGCACAAACTGGCAGATGCACTGTACAGATATATAGTTACACCTACTATGGGTACTGCACAAACTGGCAGATGCAGTGTACAGATGTATAGTTACACCTACTATGGGCATTGCACAAACTGGCAGATGCATTATAAAATCGGATAGTTACACCTACTCTGGGCACTACAAAAACTGGCAGATGTACTGTACAGACGATAGTTACACCTACTCTGGGCACTGCACAAACTGGCAGATGTACTGTACAGACGGATAGTTACACCTACTCTGGGCACTGCACAAACTGGCAGATGCACTGTACAGATGTATAGTTACACCTACTATGGGCACTGCACAAACTGGCAGATGCATTATAAAATCGGATAGTTACACCTACTCTGGGCACTGCACAAACTGGCAGATGTACTGTACAGACGATAGTTACACCTACTCTGGGCACTGCACAAACTGGCAGATGCACTGTACAGATATATAGTTACACCTACTATGGGCACTGCACAAACTGACAGATGCAGTGCACAGATGTATAGTTACACCTACTATGGGTACTGCACAAACTGGCAGATGCAGTGCACATATGTATAGTTACACCTACTATGGGTACTGCACAAACTGACAGATGCAGTGCACAGATGTATAGTTACACCTACTATGGGCACTGCACAAACTGGCAGATGCAGTGTACAGATGTATAGTTACACCTACTATGGGTACTGCACAAACTGGCAGATGCATTATAAAATCGGATAGTTACACCTACTCTGGGCACTGCACAAACTGGCAGATGTACTGTACAGACCGATAGTTACACCTACTATGGGCACTGCACAAACTGGCAGATGCACTGTACAGATGTATAGTTACACCTACTATGGGTACTGCACAAACTGGCAGATGCAGTGCACAGATGTATAGTTACACCTACTATGGGCACTGCACAAACTGGGAGATGCACTGCACAGATGTATAGTTACACCTACTATGGGTACTGCACAAACTGGCAGATGCAGTGTACAGATGTATAGTTACACCTACTATGGGTACTGCACAAAGTGGGAGATGCACTGCACAGATGTATAGTTACACCTACTATGGACACTGCACAAACTGGCAGATGCAGTGTACAGATGTATAGTTACACCTACTATGGGTACTGCACAAACTGGCAGATGCAGTGTACAGATGTATAGTTACACCTACTATGGGCACTGCACAAACTGGCAGATGCATTATAAAATCGGATAGTTACACCTACTCTGGGCACTGCACAAACTGGCAGATGTACTGTACTGACGGATAGTTATACCTACTATGGGTACTGCACAAACTGGCAGATGCACTGTACAGATGTATAGTTACACCTACTATGGGCACTGCACAAACTGGCAGATGCAGTGTACAGATGTATAGTTACACCTACTATGGGCACTGCACAAACTGGCAGATGCAGTGTACAGATGTATAGTTACACCTACTATGGGCACTGCACAAACTGGCAGATGCAGTGTACAGATGTATAGTTACACCTACTATGGGCACTGCACAAACTGACAGATGCGCTGTACAGATGTATAGTTACACCTACTATGGGTACTGCACAAACTGGCAGATGCAGTGTACAGATGTATAGTTACACCTACTCTGGGCACTGCACAAACTGGCAGATGTACTGTACAGACGGATAGTTACACCTACTCTGGGCACTGCACAAACTGGCAGATGCACTGTACAGATATATAGTTACACCTACTATGGGTACTGCACAAACTGGCAGATGCAGTGTACAGATGTATAGTTACACCTACTATGGGCACTGCACAAACTGGCAGATGCATTATAAAATCGGATAGTTACACCTACTCTGGGCACTACAAAAACTGGCAGATGTACTGTACAGACGATAGTTACACCTACTCTGGGCACTGCACAAACTGGCAGATGTACTGTACAGACGGATAGTTACACCTACTCTGGGCACTGCACAAACTGGCAGATGCACTGTACAGATATATAGTTACACCTACTATGGGCACTGCACAAACTGACAGATGCAGTGCACAGATGTATAGTTACACCTACTATGGGTACTGCACAAACTGGCAGATGCAGTGCACATATGTATAGTTACACCTACTATGGGTACTGCACAAACTGACAGATGCAGTGCACAGATGTATAGTTACACCTACTATGGGCACTGCACAAACTGGCAGATGCAGTGTACAGATGTATAGTTACACCTACTATGGGTACTGCACAAACTGGCAGATGCATTATAAAATCGGATAGTTACACCTACTCTGGGCACTGCACAAACTGGCAGATGTACTGTACAGACCGATAGTTACACCTACTATGGGCACTGCACAAACTGGCAGATGCACTGTACAGATGTATAGTTATACCTACTCTGGGCACTGCACAAACTGGCAGATGCAGTGCACAGATGTATAGTTACACCTACTATGGGCACTGCACAAACTGGGAGATGCACTGCACAGATGTATAGTTACACCTACTATGGGTACTGCACAAACTGGCAGATGCAGTGTACAGATGTATAGTTACACCTACTATGGGTACTGCACAAAGTGGGAGATGCACTGCACAGATGTATAGTTACACCTACTATGGACACTGCACAAACTGGCAGATGCAGTGTACAGATGTATAGTTACACCTACTATGGGTACTGCACAAACTGGCAGATGCAGTGTACAGATGTATAGTTACACCTACTATGGGCACTGCACAAACTGGCAGATGCATTATAAAATCGGATAGTTACACCTACTCTGGGCACTGCACAAACTGGCAGATGTACTGTACTGACGGATAGTTATACCTACTATGGGTACTGCACAAACTGGCAGATGCACTGTACAGATGTATAGTTACACCTACTATGGGCACTGCACAAACTGGCAGATGCAGTGTACAGATGTATAGTTACACCTACTATGGGCACTGCACAAACTGGCAGATGCATTATAAAATCGGATAGTTACACCTACCCAGGGCACTGCACAAACTGGCAGATGCACTGTACAGACGGATAATTACAACTATTCGGGGCACTGCACAAACTGGCAGATGCTCTGTACAGACGGATAATTACACCTATTCGGGACACTGCACAAACCGGCAGATGCACTGTACAGACTGATAACTACACATACAGCAGACACCACACAATGAAACAGTTACCCAGAAACGGACACTGCCCAAACCGGGACCTACTCTGAAAAGTGTTTGAGACCTCTCTAGTATTCAAGGACCTATCAAATCGAATTCAAGCTTGCATATACGTAAACTTCAGTAAAAACTGTCTATGTGCTGTGTTAGCCAAAGTAAAAACTGCCTACGTACCGTGTAAAAACTGCCTACGTACCGTGTAAAAACTGCCTACGTACCGTATTAGACAAAAGACGAGCAGATGTGCAGTTCAGGTTAGTACATACCCATAGTTTTATATTTCTGCGTGGTGACATTAGTGCAGTACTGTAACATGTGCAAATGCAGCGTTTCAGTGCAGTTGATGTGCTAATTCATCTCTGTGCTGCACTTGGAGACTATTAAATTGTCCAGAAATAAGTGTGAATGTCTCCCCTAATGTGAGCATCTGCGGGGTGTTTAGCTAACAAGATGTAGTTTCCAAAGAAGTTTGAAAACCTGCAAACAAATTCAAGGTGCCCCCTATGGGGCAAATGCTTTACTTCTGAATTGTTCCACTTTACTTTACTTTATGACTATGGCCACAGAAGCACAAGCAGCACATTCCTCTTCTACACGTAGCTGGCCCCCTCCAGCACTAAAGATCTCCACGTACACACACCTGGCTCGAGGGGAAATGTACGCATAAGGTACTTTGAATTATTCTGAGAAATACATATATATATATATATATTCTTGATTTAAATAGAGGGTTTATGACTTGAATACTAAAGCTCTCTCCAATGCATTGAAGACCGTTCTAGTACACAAGAGGTTAAATGCCCATTTGTAGCAAACATCATTTTAGGAATTTGTATTTCCCACTGAGGTGGAGTTGCATAATAACTCCAGTTTTTCTTTCTGCTTAAAGCCCTTAGAAAGTAGGGCAGAATGTCTTAAGACTCTGGGTTATGTTATATATGTCACAAACCTGAAAATATTGGTCAGTAGTCCTGAGACTCAAGTCACTTGCTTAAATCATACCTTCCAACAATTCAAATTGCCAAGGAGGGACACCTGTGTTTTAGGGGGTGTTGCTGGGGGCGTGGTTGGTGGGCGGGGAATTACCGATCATTTTTAGGCTATTTCATGACCTAATGACACCTCCTTGTGGAACCTATTAAATGACTTATAAAAAGACCATAGTATTTTATTTACACAGACTAATTTATAAACACATCTACTGACATTTAAACAAACATTAATGTGAGTTTAATTGCTGTGGAGCAATGTGATACACTTCTATACACACCACACATTCTGATCTCCTAAACACAGGGACACCAGGGTGATACACTTATATACACACCACACAGTCTGATCTCCTAAACGCAGGGACACCAGGGTGATACACTTATATACACACCACACAGTCTGATCTCCTAAACACAGGGACACCAGGGTGATACACTTATATACACACCACACAGTCTGATCTCCTAAACACAGGGACATCAGGGTGATGCACTTCTATACACACCACACAGTCTGATCTCCTAAACACAGGGACACCAGGGTGATACACTTATATACACACCACACAGTCTGATCTCCTAAACACAGGGACACCAGGGTGATACACTTATATACACACCACACAGTCTGATCTCCTAAACACAGGGACACCAGGGTGATACACTTATATACACACCACACAGTCTGATCTCCTAAACACAGGGACACCAGGGTGATACACTTATATACACACCACACAATCTGATCTCCTAAACACAGGAACACCAGGGTGATACACTTATATAAACACCACACAGTCTGATCTCCTAAACACAGGGACACCAGGGTGATACACTTCTATACACACCACACAGTCTGATCTCCTAAACACAGGGAGACCAGGGTGATACACTTATATATACACCACACAGTCTGACCTCCTAAACACAGGGACACCAGGGTGATACACTTCTATACACACCACACAGTGTGACCTCCTAAAGACAGGGACACCAGGGTGATACACTTCTATACACACTATACAGTCTGATCTCCTAAACACAGGGACACCAGGGTGATACACTTATATACACACCACACAATCTGATCTCCTAAACACAGGAACACCAGGGTGATACACTTATATAAACACCACACAGTCTGATCTCCTAAACACAGGGACACCAGGGTGATACACTTCTATACACACTATACAGTCTGATCTCCTAAACACAAGGACACCAGGGTGATAGACTTATATACACACCACACAGTCTGATCTCCTAAACACAAGGACACCAGGGTGATAGACTTATATACACACCACACAGTCTGATCTCCTAAACACAGGATCACCAGGGTGATACACTTATATACACACCACAGTCTGATCTCCTAGACACAGGGACACCAGGGTGGGAAAGAGGGACAGAGGGATTTGAGTCTAAAAGAGGGACACTTGGGAGGTGTGGCTTAAATCAGTGATTCTCAACCAGGGTGCCTTGGCCATCAGCATAGGGTGCCCCATGAATTAAATAAAGACTTTCACAAAAATGTGAATATTGACTTATGAATGTAGATTTATGGGAATTGTTACGCAAAGTGTTTTTGTTATTGTGATTGTAAGACGTAATAATAACTGTATAATTATGTACTGTACCCTTCATCATGCCCTTGATAAATCTGAGAGCCACTGGCTTAAATACCTCTGAGCATTTACGGCTTAACACTGGCGTTAATCTCCGATTGCAATCAATCAATTTACTACGGGCCATATTCAATAAGTAAATTAGAGCAGTTTGAGAGCAGACTAACTGCACCTTAAAGCGGAGCTATCACGCAAATTAAAGTTACCCCCCCCCCCCCCCCGCCAAATAATTATGCACATAACGATACGCATATCCATACTAGTATTATCCGGGATAAGGACAGCGTTATTGAGAAATCTAACTTGTTCTGAGACGGTCAGGCAGGCATCTTCCTGTAGAAGCATCTGTGCACTTGCACCGTCAGTCCCTTCCCGTACCTAAAGGTACAATGCAGCGCCTCCTAGAGGAGACCGGGAAGGACAGTGCAGGCGTGCAGATGTCTCTTTGGCAAGATGTCTGTGCTGATGCCTGCCTGACCGTCTGGGAACAGGTTGGATTTCTCAATAACGCTGGACTTATTCCGGATAATACTAGTATGGATTTGCTTATCGTTATGTGCATAATTATTTGGGTGTAACATTAATTTGTGTGATGCTTCCAATTTAAGGGACTAAAAACTAAAAATTACCCACTGATTTAAAGGAATGCGTTGGAGACCTCTCCAGCACTCAACAGGTTAAAGGGACAGTAATGTCCCAGAAAAAATATTTAGCGGTGACACTGACAGCAGGAGATCCGTGTCGGCCGACACAGAGGCTCTTCAGCAGAGCCGCAATCACGTTTTTTTTAAAAAATAATGACTTCATTGGAATGGTCTAAAAAGTGCGCTTGGAACGCGATTGCTGAAGAGCCTCCTCGTGTCGGCCGACACAGATCTCCTGCTGTAAGCTTTCCCATTGACAGAGGAAAACGTCAAACTTTGAATGCAGATATCTCTCAAGTCATAGCGGTTTGAGAGATATGTTTTGCATTCAATTCGACTTTATAATCCCTACAAAACGCTACATATTTTTTCTGGGACTTTTCTGTCCCTTTTACTGATGTAACACTGCTCACATCAGAGCAGCAAAACTGTCCAGATGGATCACAGAGAGGGACAATATTCAATTAAGGGAAAAAGCTGAAAAACCTGTCAAGGGGGCAGGGTTTTCATTGTTCTCACAGTAAGAATTTTGACCCTTGATGTGAGCTGTCTGGTCTATGGACTGGATTCCACATCTACGGAGTGGGGGCTTACGCTAGGTAAAAGGGGCGGGAGGGGGAAACTTTATCATTCAATTACTCTTGAACTACAATGCTCTCAGTATTGAAATAACACTCTCTATGGCTCAAATACTATGAAGATTAATTGGTGGTGTTGTTTTTGTGAAACATTACTATCACTTTAATAAACAAAAGGGTGGGCACCACATTGCTTCATGTCTGCTCCTTAACCCTTTAAGGACCAGAGAACGCATTGCTTCAATGCTTAAAGCGGAACTACCACCTGACACAATCTTTAGCTTCACTAAGTCCCCATCTGGTGGTAGCTGCTTAGTAACGCTAGTCGCCAGAATAATTACCTTATTTAATAGATTTCTGCTGTCTTCCATGAGTGACAGGCAGGACGGAGCGCGGACATCTTGTCATTGTGACGTCCACGCGCCTGCACTGTCAGTCCCAGCCAGGTCTAGGAGACGTTGCTAGGAGCCATTTGGCTCCGGCTGGGACTGACAGCGCAGGCACGTGGACGTCAGAATGGCAAGATGTCCGCACTCCGTCCTGCCTGTCACCCATGGAAGACAGCAGAAATCTATTAAATAAGGTAATTATTCTGGCGACTAGCGTTACTAAGCAGCTACCACCAGATGGGGACTTAGTGAAGCTAAAGATTGTGTTGGGTGGTAGTTCCACTTTAACCCAGGATTCCTCCACTTCACTTTACAAGTGTAGGACTGTCAGAGCCAAAAGGGGTGCATTTAGGAGCAAACCAAATGAACCACACAGGGAAATAAGAATTACCAAATGTTTCCATTGGCGTCAATGAGACTTTTAAACCCCTGAATGCTATAGGCGGTCTCCAACCCACTGCTTCCTTTCAATAGGTTAAAAGGACCATTAAAGACAGATCACCAAACCGGGACCCTCTCCAGCAATCAAAGTGTTAAAAGTGTCTTTTAACTCACTGGGTATTTTAGGATTTTTTATTTGTACACTCTAGGGATGTTGGTCTGCTCCAAAATTACACCTCTTCAACTTATTGAATAGGGCCCCCAAGGGTCCTGTACTCATACGAAAAGCGGAGGAATGATGGGTTAAACTAACTGAACCACAGGGAATGCATACACATTTCTGAAATTCCTTTTGGTTTAAATTGGAGCTTTTAAAGGGATAGTAATGTTTCATAATAAAAGCAGCTCTAATTAATCATCATAGTATTTGGACTTTGGGGAGTGTTATTCCAATTCTGTCAGAGTTGTAGCTCAAGAGTAATTCAATGACAAAGTATCCCCCTCCCGGCCCTTTTACTGATGTAACACTGCCCAGCCATATCAGAAAGGTGGTGTCCAGATGGCTTTCAGAGAGGGACAATCTTCAGTGAGCATAAGGAAAAACCTGTCAAGGGGAGCAGGGTTTTCCTTATGATATTAGTAAGACGATTGTCCCTTGCTGTGATCTGTCCGGTCAAGAGACCAGATTCCACATCTGAGGTGAGCAGTGTTACACTAGATAAAAGGGGCAGGAGGGGGATATTTTATCATTCAATTACTCTTGAATTACAACTCTGACAGTATTGAAATAACACTCTCCATGGTCTAAATACTATGAAGATTCATTGGAGCTGTTTTTATTGTGAAACATTACTACCCCTTTAAGTCGTTGACTAGGGCTTTCCATAGTAAGCAATTGAAAAAACATCATCTGGTTGTCATAAACGGGGGAAACACTACAACATTTCTCATTTAAAAAGTTTACCATTTCTTTAATGGACCAGAGGGGCATTATTTTGCTATGTGTTGCACCCCCCCCCCCCCGCACCCTTAACCCTTTGGACGCCAGAGGGGTATTCAATGCTTCGCTGCACAATGTGTTGAACACTACTCTGACACTCAAAGGGTTAAGGGATTAAAGGGACAGTAATGTCAGAAAAAAAGTATTAACTATATAATATATACAATTAAAAGAGTACTGGCACTTACTCGTATCTCTCAAGCTGTTATGGTTTGAGAGATATAGGAAAATAAAGTTCTCTGGTCCCTCCCCTTTCTGCTTGACAAGCTGTAAAGCTGTCAAAAGCAGATTCGGGTTCCTGGATTAGACGGCGGCTTTTCAGCAGCACCAATATAACAATATCTTAAAGAAAATACTTAATTGGAACGGTCTACAACATGTGCCTGGTTTGCAAGCACACGTTGTAGACCATTCCGATGAAGTATTTATATTTAGATATCGTTATATAGGCGGTGCTGAAGAGCCGCATCTGGTCAATCG
This sequence comes from Rhinophrynus dorsalis, assembly GCA_037306005.1. Classification (NCBI taxonomy): domain Eukaryota; kingdom Metazoa; phylum Chordata; class Amphibia; order Anura; family Rhinophrynidae; genus Rhinophrynus; species Rhinophrynus dorsalis. The sequence continues at coordinate 239,008,850 of CM074725.1, forward strand.
TCCAGAATCTGCCTCTGACATCTTTACAGCTCGTCAAGCAGAAAAGGGAGGGAGCAGAGAACTTTATTTTCCTATATCTCTCAAACCATAACGGTTTGAGAGATACGAATAAGTGCAAGTACTCCCTTTTAATTGTATCTACCATGTAGTTAATACTTTTTTTTTTCTGACATTACTATCCCTTTAAGGACCCAACATTCAGGGCACTGGGAGAGTCACTTGGAAAACTCAAAAACAAACCCTCCCTGAAAAAGAATGTTATTGCAACATTAGATAATGTCTAGTAAGCCATTCTCTACTTAACCCCTTGCCTGCTAGTCCCAAGGGAGCAAGAAATACTGCACTGCATCGCAGGATCCCATGGCTGTGCAGAGGTTAATGGCTGGGGGGGGGAAGACTGAATGTTTGCTCTCTAATCAGCAATAATAAGAAAGGAACACAACCACCACTTAGTAAAAAAAAAAACAACAACAAAAAACACACACACACACACACGCATACATATATACACACATATTATATTATATACACATACCTCCCAAGTGTCCCTCTTTGAGACTCAAATCCCCCTGTCCCTCTTTTCTACCCTGGTGTCCTTGTGTTTAGGAGATGAGACTGTGTGGTGTGTATATAAGTGTATCACCCTGGTGTCCCTGTGTTTAGGAGATCAGACTGTGTGGTGTGTATATAGGTGTATCACCCTGGTGTCCCTGTGTTTAGGAGATCAGACTGTGTGGTGTGTATAGAAGTGTATCACCCTAGTGTCCCTGTGTTTAGGAGATCAGACTGTGTGGTGTGTATATAGGTGTATCTCCCTGGTGTCCCTGTGTTTAGGAGATCAGACTGTGTGGTGTGTATAGAAGTGTATCACCCTGGTGTCCCTGTGTTTAGGAGATCAGACTGTGTGGTGTGTATATAAGTGTATCACCCTAGTGTCCCTGTGTTTAGGAGATCAGACTGTGTGGTGTATATAAGTGTATCAACCTGGTGTCCCTGTGTTTAGGAGAACAGACTGTGTGGTGTGTGTGTATATAAGTGTATCACCCTGGTGTCCCTGTGTTTAGGAGATCAGACTGTGTGGTGTATATATAAGTGTATCACCCTGGTGTCCCTGTGTTTAAGAGATCAGACTGTGCGGTGTGTATAGAAGTGTATCACCCTGGTGTCCTTGTGTTTAGGAGATGAGACTGTGTGGTGTGTATATAATTGTATCACAATGCTTCACAGCAATAAAACTCACATTAATGTTTAGTTAATCTTCAGTATATGTGTTTATAAATTAGTCTGTGCAAATAAAATACTTTGGTCTTGCTCTATATCCTTTATTCAGTTACACAAAGAGGTGTCGACAGGTCACAAAGTTACCTAAAAATTCTCAGGAATGCCCCGCCCGCAAGCCACTCCCCCAGAAACACCATCTAAAACACAAGTGTCCCTCTTTGGCCATTTGAAATGTTGGGAGGTATGTATATATATATATATATATATATATATATATATATATATACACACGAAAAAACACAATGACTTAAAATGAATTTTAAACCAATAAATGCTGGAGAGGTCTCCAACACAGTGCTTCATAGTACGTTGGGGACTTCTCTAGCAATCAATGGGTTAAAAGTCACATTTCAATCACTGGAATTTTTAATTTGTCCCTATGGTGCAGTTGGTTTGCTCCAGAATTGCACGCTACACTGTTACTGTACTCACACAGTTGACTATCAGCTCCGGAATTCAACATGCTACATTGTTACTGTACAGGGAATATATTCAAAAACGTATATTGGAATCACCATCGTACAAAAAACATCAGTAAATGTAATCAAACTAGCAACGTTTTGTTCCTCTGTCCGGGAGCTTCCTCAAGCTATATATATATATATATATATATATATATATATATATATATATATATATATATATATATATATATATATATATATATATATAAACACCAGCTCATTTTTAGGCGTTACGCTTCTTTAACCCCTCGAATGCTAAAGTGATCTCCACCACATCACTTTGCAATGCACCGGAGACCATTTAAAATAACAGGGGCTCCCCCTATCTACAGTGTGTAAAATGAGTCTTTCGACGCAATGGTCTCTGCAAAGCATCATAGGATCTCTCTATGTTATATGCACAGAACAAACGTGGATCAAATCTGACACAAACCAACACCACCATAACAAACAACTACAAACTCCCATTGATTTAAATGGAGCTTTTTAACCCCTTGATTGATAGTGGTCTGCAGCACAGATGGAGACATCTTCAGCATTTAAGAGGTTAAAAGCAGTTCAGTTTGCTGCAGAATTTTCACGTTATTTCCTTCTGTATAAGGGTCTTAAACCTTTGAATGCCATAGGGGTTTGAAACGAGTTTCATACCCCTCTGGCATTCAAAGGGTTAATATCAGAGAGTTTCCTGTATAATAAGGCATGTAACCTTACATTTGTGCCTTCAATAGTTATGTCAGTCGACTTCATTTGAGGACAGAGTATATATTTCTGCATTAACACCCATTTAACGTGACTGACACGGTAGAAATTGTAGCAGGCATACACGGCGTAACCTGCGTTTTCTTCTGCAGCCTTCAGCTGCTCGGACCCGGCTAGTTAATTATTAAATAGGAGCTAAACACAACTAGATGTTTTGGTGAAAGGTCAAAGTTCACTGTAGCAAAGTTCTCACAAACAAACAGCAGACATACAGTACAGGACATATTTACCCCTATGAGACCAGAGGAGTGTACGAAATGCATTGATCTGCACACGCTTCGGACTTGAAATAATGCTGCAAAAAATAGCTTGTGCCATAATCCTTTAAAGGGATAGTAATGTTTCATAATAAAAGCAGCTCTAATTAATCATCGTAGTATTTGGACTTTGGAGAGTGTTATTTCAATTCTGTCAGAGTTGTAGTACAAGAGTAATTCAATGACAAAGTATCCCCCTCCTGCCCCTTTTACTGATGTAACACTGCTCAGCCAGTTCAGAAGGGAGGTGCCCAGGTAGACTGCAGAGAGGGACAACTTCAATTAAGATAAGGGAAAAACCTGAAAAACTTGTCAAGAGGGGCAGGGCTTTCATTGTTCTCATAGGAAGAAGATTGTTCCCTGCTGTTATCTGTCTGGTCTATGGACTGCATTCCACATCTGAGAAGAGATGGCTTACCCTAGGTAAAAGGGGCGGGAGGGGAAACTTTGCTTGTCAATATCTCTCAAACCATAAAGGTCTGAGAGATAAGACTTATATCGTTCTTCATGTTTTTTTAATGGCTACAAAATAAAATAAAGTTAAAACGAAGTATTACTATCCCTTTAAGTGCAAGGGAGTCACTCCCCAAACTGCTGCGCAATGCTCTGAACAGCTCTCTGGGATGCTATGGCCCAGTACACAATGAAGAGTTTGTTCCAGCAACAAGTGACACACAGATATTTCTTTCTATGGGTTAATTCTCCTGGGTTGCTATGTGTTGGATACTTTGTCACTTAAAGGGTTAAACAAAGTGGATTTGGCTGGTAAGACATCTGGGATGGAGCAGGTATGCTGGTGCTGCGAGTGAGACCTGCGGCTGAGGCTCCCGCCGGCGCTGACCATCTTTCTGAGGCTGTTCCCACTGGTAACTCTTACTCTGTGTCAGCCTCAGAAAGATGGTCAGCACCGGCGGGAGCCTCAGCCGCGGGACTAGTGTGACCACATATCCCGGAAATGGCAGAATGGAAATGTGGTCACCCTAAAATGTCCCTTTAACTTGGCAGGCTGTCCCATGCTTTTCAATGACCTGGACATATTCACACCAGGGAACTCTCAGGGTTTTGACCCAAATCTTGGGGTCTCGAGGTGAAGGGACAAATTTTCTGGGTGGGAGAGGTCTGTGATACCTACTATATGAGTTGCTCCAGTTACATGTTCCTTTAGTCTCTGAATTGGTTCCATCTGTACCAGAAAGACAGGGGAGATGTCCTGCTTGGCTTGCGTGTATTTAGGCACTGAGAGCTCTAAATTATAGAGTGTTAACCCCTTAAGGATTGGTGGTCAAGGGGTTATCCAGGACATACTTGAAAACAAGAGAAATCTCAATGTATTCTTCCTGGTAAAACATTTTCTAAATAAATAAATAATGTGCACCGCAGGACCAAAGCCATTTTTTTTGTTTGTTTGCTTTTTGTTTTGAGAGGTGGTACTTATGAGCAATCCAGGGTCCTGGCTCGCCATGGGAGGGCCTGAAACTGACCGCTCTGGACTTGCAGAAGTCAGTTTTAGACTCTCTCCATGATTGCAGCACAACTGAAGGCACTCTTCAATCACTGTGACGGTCATAGTACGTCACGTACTTTTTACTTACAGAGCTCCACTAGGGTGACCACGGGTCCCGGAATGCCCGGGACTGTCCCTTATTTTAAGCCTATGTCCCGCGTCCCGGGTCATCTCCCTCCGGGACAATGAAGTGTCCCGGAATGAAGCCAGTGTTTGTTGTGCTTTTTTTTTTTTTATATATATGCCGCCCTGGATGTCAGCCTGCAAGCGGTGTGTCACATCATGGACGCCACGAGGGAGCGCTTGGTAGCATAAATCAGCGCTCCCTCGCGGCGTCCATGATGTGACACACCGCTTGCAGGCTGACATCCAGGGCGGCAATACAGCGGATCTCCTGGAGGCAAGCGCTCTAGTAATACAGAGCGCTGGGAGATGACATCATCTCCCAGCGCTCTGCATTACTGAGCACAGCGAGCGGGAGCTTCAGCTCTGTGCCGGAGGAGGCACAGAGCACTCAAGGTAGGGCATCAAGGGGCAATGTGGAGATGAAGAGGAGTAGGGTGACCACATGTCCCGGAATAGCAGAACGGAAATGTGGTCACCCTAAGCTCCACCTGCTGTAAGTTCTCCTAGCCAAGGGCCACACTGCGTCCTAATGTCGATCTCTCACGTCAATCACGGACCAGAATCCAGCTACAGCAATGCAGAGCGTGTTGCACAAACTCACACTGAACCTTAGACACAAACGGTGTTGGATTGGCCTGGAACAAAGGTGAAAATAGCTGCAGAGTTTCCAATCTTGCAGGAATAGTTACAAAAGATTCCTCCTCCCCTGACGTCAGTGCTCTAGCTGACTGCAGGGGAATCCGGTCCCGGGACAGGCGAAGGCTCTTCAGCAGAGCCGATATCATGTTATTGACAAAGAAATCCTTCACTGGAACGGTCTACAATGTGTGTTTGGTTTGCAAGCACACTTAGAAGACCATTCCTGTGAAGGATTTATTCTTCAATAACGTGATCTTGGCTCTGCTGCAGAGCCGCCGGCTGGTCCCAGGACCGGATTCACCTGCAGTCAGCTAGAGCGCTGACATCAGGGGAGGAGGAACTTTCACAGCAAATATCTCTCAAACCATAAAGGTGTGAGAGATGGGACTGGGGCATTTAATTTCTTTTCTAAATACCTAAAAGAAGAACATTTGTGGAATTGATGTATTACTATCCCTTTAAACATCAGTCTGTGCAAAAAAAATGCTTTGGTCTTGTTATGTCATTTATTAGGATGCACAAGGAGGTGTCGGTAGGTCATGAAAAAGCCAAAAATTCTTGGTTATGCCCAACCCGCCAGCCAAGCCCCCAGCAACATCCCCTAAAACACAAGTGTCCCTTTTTGGCAATTTGAAATGTTAGGCGGTATGGGACAATGCACAGGCATCTTGACATGTACAACACAGAGCTCAGCCAAATCACCTCAGTATCAGAACCGTGACCTCTGGGGCTGATTCCAGGACTGTAAGACTTTGAAGCCCAACAATTTAGTTCCGTGAGTCACAATAGCTGTTCCCTATAAATTGCTAGGAATGGGTTCTGTAACCCTAGCAGACTATGGAAGAACACGCACAATCAAAGAAATGTGAGGCTTTGAGTCTCAGACTTCCTGATTTAGGGAGGAAATCAAGAAAGTGGAGCATTCCCTATTTTTGTTTTAATCTAAAATGAATGCACTATTTGCGATTGCTCTCCTTTTTATGCAAAAAAACACTCTAAAGCCTTGAAGCTGAAAAGCAGATGCTGCCTACCTAACTGCAAATTTAACACATGCCCCTAAATTAACGGCAAAATTAGCAAGTCGTGTGAAAATGTGTGCTAGTTGTTTAGCGGAATTAGGTGCAATCTCTCATCCTCTCACAAAATGGCTGACATTTTACCCACGTCCACTTATTGAACATATTTCTAAAAATAAGCTCTAACGTTTGAAAATTCTGAAAAAAATTTGCAATACGGTAACATTTTGGTGCTAATCATTTTGCCATCAAAAGTACATTGTAAATAGCAATTGCGAACGTATCTTGTATTCCACCCTTAGTTCCATTCCCCAGCAGAGGGGGTAAGTTGTCCTGGCCGGACAATTCACAGAATCAGTTTTAGGGCTGCACAGCACAGATTCAGGCTTTTTCCAAATCCTGCTTCAAGGGATAGTAATGTTTCATAATAAAAGCAGCTCTAATTAATCATCATAGTATTTGGACTTTGGAGAGTGTTATTTCAATTCTGTCAGAGTTGTAGTTCAAGAGTAATTCAGTGACAAAGTCTCCCCCTCCCCTCCTTTTACTGATGTAACACTGCTCAGCCAGATCAGAAGGGAGGTGCCCAGGTAGATTGCAGAGAGGGACAATCTTCAATTAAGATAAGGGAAAAACCTGAAAAACTTGTCAAGGAGGACAGGGCTTTCATTGTTCTCATAGGAAGAAGATTGTCCCCTGCTGTTATCTGTCTGGTCTATGGACTGGATTCCACATCTGAGAAGAGATGGCTTACACTAGGTAAAAGGGGCAGGAGGGGAATCTTTGCTTGTGAATATCTCTCAAACCATAAAGGTCTGAGAGATAAGACTTATATCGTTCTTCATGTTTTTTTAATGCCTACAAAATAAAAAAGATAAAATGAAGTATTACTATCCCTTTCAACAGGAGCATACTTAGTAATATGTGATAATAGTTTTAGGAGAAGATTTCGTAAAATGCGATACTATCCTCCTAAGCAGCAAACATAATGATAAGATTGGGAGAAAGCTTTTAGGACATACTTGAAAACAAGAGAAATCTCAATGTATTCTTCCTGGTAAAACATTTTCTAAATAAAAAAATAATGTGCACCGCAGGACCAAAGCCATTTTTTTTTGTTTGTTTGCTTTTTGTTTTGAGAGGTGGTACTTGTGAGCAATCCAGGGTCCTGGCTCGCCATGGGAGGGCCTGAAACTGACCGCTCTGGACTTACAGAAGTCAGTTTTAGACTCTCTCCATGATTGCAGCACAACTGAAGGCACTCTTCAATCACTATGACGGTCATAGTACGTCACGTACTTTTTACTTACAGAGCTCCACTAGGGTGACCACGGGTCCCGGAATGTCCGGGACTGTCTCTTATTTTAAGCCTATGTCCCGCGTCCCGGGTCATCTCCCTCCGGGACAATGAAGTGTCCCGGAATGAAGCCAGTGTTTGTTGTGTTTGTTTTTTTTTGTTTTGTTTTTTTATATATGCCGCCCTGGATGTCAGCCTGCAAGCGGTGTGTCACATCATGGACGCCACGAGGAAGCTCTTGGTAGCATAAATCAGCGCTCCCTCGCGGCGTCCATGATGTGACACACCGCTTGCAGGCTGACATCCAGGGCGGCAATCCAGCGGATCTCCTGGAGGCAAGCGCTCTAGTAATACAGAGCGCTGGGAGATGACATCATCTCCCAGCGCTCTGCATTACTGAGCACAGCGCGCGGGAGCTTCAGCTCAGTGCCGGAGGAGGCACAGAGCACTCAAGGTAGGGCATCAAGGGGCAATGTGGCGATGAAGAGGAGTAGGGTGACCACATGTCCCGGAATAGCAGAACGGAAATGTGGTCACCCTAAGCTCCACCTGCTGTAAGTTCTCCTAGCCAAGGGCCACACTGCGTCCTAATGTCGATCTCTCACGTCAATCACGGACCAGAATCCAGCTACAGCAATGCAGAGCGTGTTGCACAAACTCACACTGAACCTTAGACACAAACTGTGTCGGATTGGCCTGGAACAAAGGTGAAAATAGCTGCAGAGTTTCCAATCTTGCAGGAATAGTTGCAAAAGATTCCTCCTCCCCTGACGTCCGCGCTGTAGCTGACTGCAGGGGAATCCGGTCCCAGGACAGGCGAAGGCTCTTCAGCAGAGCCGATATCATGTTATTGACAAAGAAATCCTTCACTGGAACAGTCTACAAAGTGTGCTTGGTTTGCAAGCACACTTAGAAGACCATTCCTGTGAAGGATTTATTCTTCAATAACGTGATCTTGGCTCTGCTGCAGAGCCGCCGGCTGGTCCCAGGACTGGATTCCCCTGCAGTCAGCTACAGCGCGGACGTCAGGGGAGGAGGAACTTTCACAGCAAATATCTCTCAAACCATAAAGGCTTGAGAGATGGGACTGGGGCATTTAATTTCTTTTCTAAATACCTAAAAGAAGAACATTTGTGGAATTGATGTATTACTATCCCTTTAAACATCAGTCTGTGCAAAAAAATGCTTTGGTCTTGTTATGTCATTTATTAGGACGCACAAGGAGGTGTCGGTAGGTCATGAAAAAGCCTAAAAATTCTTGGTTATGCCCAACCCGCCAGCCAATCCCCCAGCAACATCCCCTAAAACACAAGTGTCCCTTTTTGGCAATTTGAAATGTTAGGCGGTATGGGACAATGCACAGGCATCTTGACATGTACAACACAGAGCTCAGCCAAATCACCTCAGTATCAGAACCGTGACCTCTGGGGCTGATTCCAGGACTGTAAGACTTTGAAGCCCAACAATTTAGTTCCGTGAGTCACAATAGCTGTTCCCTATAAATTGCTAGGAATGGGTTCTGTAACCCTAGCAGACTATGGAAGAACACGCACAATCAAAGAAATGTAAGGCTTTGAGTCTCAGACTTCCTGATTTAGGGAGAAATCAAGAAAGTGGAGCATTCCCTATTTTTTTTTTAATCTAAAATGAATGCACTATTTGCGATTGCTCTCCTTTTTATGCAAAAAAACACTCTAAAGCCTTGAAGCTGAATAGCAGGTGCTGCCTACCTAACTGCAAATTTAACACATGCTCCTAAATTAACGGCACAGTTAGCAAGTCGTATGAAAATGTGTGCTAGTTGTTTAGAGGAATTAGGTGCGATCTCTCATCCTCTCACAAAATGGCTGACATTTTACCCACGTCCACTTATTGAACGTATTTCTAAAAATAAGCTCTAACGTTTGAAAATTCTGAAAAAACATTTGCAATACGGTAACATTTTGGTGCTAATCACTTTGCCATCAAAAGTACATTGTAAATATCAATTGCAAACGTATCTTGTATCCCACTCTTAGTTCCATTCCCCAGCAGAGGGGGTAAGTTGTCCTGGCTGGCCAATTCACAGGATCAGTTTTAGGGCTGCGCAGCACAAATTCAGGCTTTTTACAAATCCTGCTTCAAGGGATAGTAATGTTTCATAATAAAAGCAGCTCTAATTAATCATCATAGTATTTGGACTTTGGAGAGTGTTATTTCAATTCTGTCAGAGTTGTAATTCAAGAGTAATTCAATGACAAAGTCTCCCCCTCCACCCCCCCCCCCTTTACTGATGTAACACTGCTCAGCCAGAGCAGAAGGGAGGTGCCCAGGTAGACTGCAGAGAGGGACAATCTTCAATTAAGATAAGGGAAAAACCTGAAAAACTTGTCAAGGAGGACAGGGCTTTCATTGATCTCATAGGAAGAAGATTGTCCCCTGCTGTTATCTGTCTGGTCTATGGACTGGATTCCACATCTGAGAAGAGATGGCTTACACTAGGTAAAAGGGGCGGGAGGGGAATCTTTGCTTGTGACTATCTCTCAAACCATAAAGGTTTGAGAGATAAGACTTATATCATTCTTCGTGTTTTTTTAATGCCTACAAAATAAAAAAAGATAAAATGAAGTATTACTATCCCTTTCAACAGGAGCATACTTAGTAATATGTGATAATATTTTTAGGAGAAGATTTCGTAAAATGCGATACTATCCTCCTAAGCAGCAAACATAATAAGATTGGGAGAAAGCTTTTGGGAAAAAAGTGTCTGCATTGTGCAACCATAAAACAGCTCCCAGCAGCCAATTTTGGCATCGGAAAACAGACCCCAGTGGCTAGACTATAGAAGTGAAATCTGTTACTTAAAGGATATTTAACAAGTCCTAAAAATAATCACGCACTTGCTTTAAAATGGCCAGAAAATCCCAATGGCCCTGATTAATTCTGCTCCAGTGCCTTTGCTTAAGAGAGAACTTTTTCAATCAGTAAAAAGGAATTTGCAGCACCGCTCTGGTGCTTAAAATATTAACAGGATAGTGATACTTTAATAAAGTGCACGTCTGAGTCTTCTTTATTCTATTCCGAGCACATAGTACTACATATCAGTACTAACAGTTTTGTAGTTCATGCACTAATGAATCTGAAAGGTTCCCCCTCCCATCCCTTTCCCCTGCATCACTCATACCTCTCATGCCGGTTCAGATGGAACGCTGCGAGGGACAATCTTCTATAAGCATAAGGAAAATCCTGCCCTCCTTTGTGAAGGGGGGGGGGGGAGTGTTTTCCTTATACTTAGTGAGTGAAGATTGTCCCTTGCTGCGATTTGTCCAATCATAGGACCAGATTCCACAACTGATGGGAGGCGGCTAAAACAGGCGGGAGGGGGATCCTTTCTGATTCAATCGAGTTTGAACTACAATCCTGTTAGTATTGAAACACAGCACTACGCGGGGCAAATAGTATAAAAAAAGACTTGGAGCCGCACTTTGTTACAAGTATTACTATCCCTTCAAGATTACCATTTGCAGTGGGTGGAGTTTTTTGACCAGTCATCCAACCAGCAACTGTCATGTCTGCCTCCGTGCATATGCTATCCACAACTACTGAAGAGGTTTTCTCTTGAGCCAAGGAGCAAAGGAAACATCCCTACAGGCTGCTAGGCTTTTTCTGGCCATACTAAAGTAAGTAGGGGGTAATTATTAGGAGACGTTATTTCTCCTATACTTTTTATGCTACACATTCTAAACATTGGCAATTGTCCGATATGGAAATCTTAAAATAAAATACTCCTATAGAAGCTGCAACTCAGCCACTGGGACCTGAACTATGAAATCTCTAAGGTGTTGGACACCCATCTGGCGCTCAAAGGCTGAAAAATATGTAGGGTGGAAAATAGTAACATGGTTTACTGCCCTTAATGTAAAAAATACCTGTCTTTGTTTTAGTCTGAAGAGACTTTCCTCTAGTCTTAATGGATGACCTCTTGTTCTTAGCTCAGCTGTTTGAGTAAATAATTCATTGGATAGTTCTTTGTACGGACCTCGTATATATGTGTAAATGGTAATCATATCACCCCTTAGACCTCTCTTCTCTAATGTAAACAAACCCAGTTTGGCTAGTCTCTCTTTACAACTCAGATCCTCCAATCCCTTTATCAGTTTTGTTGCACATCTCTGCACTTTTTACAGTTCAATAATGTATTTTTGAAGAACTGGTGCCCAAAACTGTATTCCATATTCCAGATGAGGCCTAACCAAGGATTTATACCAAAGTAGAATTATATTTGCATCCGGTGCATCTATACCCCTTTTTATGCAGGCAAGTACCTTATTTGCTCTTGCAGCAAATGTGAAAAACAAAACAAAAATGGGTCCTAAATTGCTTTGAAAGAATAAATACAAATTCTGGAATTATTTAACCTCTTTTTTTTTTTTTTGCAAGCCATGGGTACGCAACCTTTGGCTTTAGAGCCATTGGAGACTACAATTCCCATAGTCCCCAACAAGCCAAAAAGATGAGAATTGTGCTCTCCAACAGCTTGGAAGCCAGAGGTTGCCTACCACTGTTCTAGAGCAGGGTTCTCCAAGTTCAGTCCTCAAGGGCCACCAACAGGCCAGGATGTAAGGATTTCCCTGATTGATCACAGGTGAGTTAATCAGTGTCTCATTCATTGTGACTGACTCACTTGTGATTAATCAAGGAAATCCTTACATCCTGGCCAGTTGGTGGCCCTTGGGGACTGAACTTGGACAACCATGATCTAGACCTTTAATCCAGGCACTGTGATTTTCCTCAAAAGCCCTTCCTCTGTATTGTCATTCTCTTGTCTTTAAAGGAATAGTAACACCTGATATATTAACACATATTGTTAGAGATTTATCTACCTGAATATAACAAGGGTATTCTCTCTGCTGAGAGATGATTATTAAAAAGTTATTGCAGTTCAAACTCAATTATTTTTTTAGGTGCAATACCTCAGTGGCCTGAAATTTTACAATGGCGCTGTTGCTACACCATCCTGTGGAAGTGTATGGTCAATTGACCAGAACTTTCCATAGAATGATGTAGCAACAGTGCCACTGTGCAATCTCAGGACATTGAGATATTGCATCTAAAAAATTCAAGTTTGAATCGCTATAACTTTTCAATAAAACACCTCTCAACTATGGGAGTGCCCTTGTTATATCAGGAAGATAATATATAAAAATGATATTTTGTTGGATTTAAGTGTTACTATCCCTTTAAATACACCCACAGCACGTTACTGTTCCTGCCTTTCACCCAATTTCCATTATACCCTCCTGTCCATCCTCCCTCTCCCTTAGCCAGCTATCGTCTTTGACCTTTGCTCCCGCAGATGCCCTGTCACTGGAACAGGAATGAGAGAGGGATGGCTTGCTATTCCTCTCCTGTTATGAAGCTTTATCCGGTCTGTGCAGTCCTGCCAAAATACACAGTGAGAGGGGGGAGCCGGCCCTGAGCTCAGGATGGGGAATATTAAACAGATCCATTCTGTGGATTAGTAAAACTTCTGGTCCTTGTAGAAGCACCAGGGGGGGGTGGAGCAACGGAACCTAAAGACGATCACAAAATAATGTAGTCGTTTTAACCACTTGGATGCTAGAAAGGTCTCTATCACACTGCAAAGGGGTTAATTTACTAGGGAAAAATATATATGTTATATAAACCCATGGTGACCGAGGGGTCTCCAAAGCATTGTAAAGCAACTTGTTGGATACTCCTTTGGCATTCAGAATAATCCCGGGGTCTGTACACAGTGCAGGGTACACCTGGGGCAGAATAATCCCGGGCTCTGTACACAGTGCAGGGTACACCTGGGGCAGAATAATCCCAGGGTCTGTACACAGTTCAGGTTACACCTGGGGCAGAATAATCCCGGGGTCTGTACACAGTGCAGGGTACACCTGGGGCAGAATAATCCCGGGGTCTGTACACAGTGCAGGGTACACCTGGGGCAGAATAATCCCGGGCTCTGTACACAGTGCAGGGTACACCTGGGGCAGAATAATTTTGGGGTCTGTACACAGTGCAGGGTACACCTGGGGCAGAATAATCCCGGGCTCTGTACACAGTGCAGGGTACACCTGGGGCAGAATAATCCCGGGGTCTGTACACAGTGCAGGGTACACCTGGGGCAGAATAATCCCGGGCTCTGTACACAGTGCAGGGTACACCTGGGGCAGAATAATCCCGGGGTCTGTACACAGTGCAGGGTACACCTGGGGCAGAATAATCTCGCGCTCTGTACACAGCGCAAGGTACACCTGGGGCAGAATAATCCCGGGGTCTGTACACAGCGCAGGGTACACCTGGAGCAGAATAATCCCAGGCTCTGTACACAGTGCAGGGTACACCTGGGGCAGAATAATCCCGGGCTCTGTACACAGTGCAGGGTACACCTGGGGCAGAATAATCCCGGGGTCTGTACACAGTGCAGGGTACACCTGGGGCAGAATAATCCCGGGCTCTGTACACAGTGCAGGGTACACCTGGGGCAGAATAATCCCGGGCTCTGTACACAGCGCAGGGTACACCTGGGGCAGAATAATCCCAGGGTCTGTACACAGTGCAGGGTACACCTGGGGCAGAATAATCCCGGGACACTGTATCACACTGAAGAAGTTATCTCCTCTTTATCACACCTTAGTACATCTCCCCTGTAGTCTATAACTAAAGATCTCCTATAGATTAACATAGGAACTGGAGAGTTTATCTCCTCTTTATCATACCTTAGTACATCTCTCCGTGTAATCTATAACTAAATCTCTCCCACAGAATAACATAGGAACTGGAGAGTTTATCACACTGGAGAAGTTATCTCCTCTTTATCACACCTTAGTACATCTCCCCTGTAGTCTATAACTAAATCTCTCCCACAGAATAACATAGGAACTGGAGAGTTTATCACACTGGAGAAGTTATCTCCTCTTTATCACACCTTAATACATCTCCCCTGTAGTCTATAACTAAATCTCTCCCACAGAATAACATAGGAACTGGAGAGTTTATCACACTGGAGAAGTTATCTCCTCTTTATCACACCTTAGTACATCTCCTCTTTATCACACCTTAGTACAGTGGTTCTCAACCTTTCTAGTGCCGCGACCCTTTGATTAACTTTCCCAAGTTGTGGCGACCCCTATTAGTAAAATTGTTTTTGTTGCTCCTTTATCGCTGTAATTTTGCTACTGTTATTAATCAAAATATAAATATCTGAAGGTTTTAGGCGACCCCTGGCAAATCGTCATTCGACCCTCGAAGGGGTCCCAACCCACAGGTTGAGAACCACTGCCTTAGTACATCTCTCCCTGGTGCAGAATCTTCTTACACAGATATCAGAACTCCTCGATGGTCCCCAGATAGTAAGAAAGGAACCTGTGTGATTGTTGCGCTCTAAGGTGCACTATATGCAGCAAGTCTCCAACAGTCTGAATGGCTCCGAAATGTCAATTGTCTTTATCAGATTGCAAACAAAGCAATTATTCTACAACAGAGATCAAATACAGGAATAAAAACAGCACTGTGGAATGAAAATCTCCTTCCAAGGCAAGTCCTTCTATTTAAAGAGGAACAATCCCTATACACGTTTACTTTATTGTAATTCTTAGCTAGCAATAAGCTTAACTTGTTGGTTATTTTTGTTAGAAAAAAAAAAGCATGCAGGCCACAGTGCCAGGCAGCAATGGCCGCTGTGCAGTCGTGCACAGTAGAGACTACCCGCACCGTGGCTGATAACGGAGCTGGGCGCTCCAAATTCAGACCGTAGTCCACTCTCTGCGCACCGAAGGATTACGATCTGAATTCGGAGCTCCCCGCTCCATTATCAGCCGTGGCGCGGGCAGTCTGTACTGAGCATGACAGCTTCTGACAAACATACATTAGCGAATTATTACATAGGATGAGCAGTGGCCTTACTTCCGGACAGACTGCGGGTATGGCTCTGCACCGTAGTCTGTCAATCTCCTTCTGTTCCTCCCCAAGTATGGTCGCGTTCCAGCCAGCTTACATGGAGAAATCCTCCACCATCGGAGGAGGTTGGAACGCGACAATACTTGGGGACGAACAGAAGGAGACTGACAGACTGCAATGCACAGCTCTAACCACAGTCTGTCCTGAAGTAAGGTCACTGCTTATTTTTAATAATGCAAATTTTGCCACAGCATGCTTAAAGTGGAACAACCATGTCACAAAATGTTTAGCTTAACTAAGTCCCCTTCTGGCGACTGGCTGCTTAGTAGCGCTAGTCGCCAGAATTATTATCTGATTTAATAGATATATGCTTTATTCCCCAGCTGTCAGTAGCGAGGAGTGCGGACATCTTGCCAGGATGACGTCCGCGCTCCTACGCTGTCTGTCCCAGCCGGAGCCGGCCGGCTACTAGCAACTCCTCCTAGATCCGTCTGGGACTGACAGCGCAGGCACGTGGATGTCATCCTGGCAAGATGTCTGCGCTCTGTGCTACTGACAGTTGGGGAATAAAGCATATATCTATTAAATCAGGTAACAATTCTGGTGACTAGCGCTACTAAGCAGCTAGTCGCCAGAAGGGGACTTAGTTAAGCTAAACATTTTGTGACGTGGTAGTTCCGCTTTAAATAACCAACGATTTAGGCTTATCGTTAGATAAGGATCACAATAAGGTAAACTTGTATAGGGGTGATAGTTCTCCTTTAAATAAATCAAGAACCACTGATTGCTAGGGTCAATTTCCACTTAACCCACTGCCTGCTAAAGACATCTCCAATGCATCAATACACACAGTATATGTCCAGGTGTTAAGCGCACGTCAATTATTCTATACATCCGGTTAGTATGTCACGTTATTAATCGACAGACATAAAAATGTTTTTTTCCCCAAAAAGCAATTATGCATTTCATAACACAGAGCTGCATTTAACTGAAACTGCTGAACAACGGTACTATTTTCATGACATTTCTATTTAAGATTAAGAGAGGTTATTCTGTCATGAATCACAATAATAACGGAATAGAGCAAACACAGCATTAACTGTCCTTGTTAGGGGGTTATCTAGGCAAATAAACTCTGTAAACAGAGATGTGACACACAGTGCGATCTGAGAATCCAGAGCTGTAAACACACTGGGTGATGGGTGATCTCCTGGCTCGACAATAAGAATGCACACGGCCTTATGTATTAAAGCGATAGTAATATTTGTAATAAAGTAGACTGCTGAGTCATCTTTATAGTAAATGGAACACACTGCGGTATGTTTACCTACTTACTTTTGTGTAGTTCAAAAGATATTAAAGGGATAGTAATGTCTTAATTATATAAAAAGCAACATTGTAGACCATAAAATAAGAAATCCATTTATGCAATTCCTATCTCTCAAACGTTCATGGTTTGAGAGATAGACCGTTCTAAAGCCTCCTCTCCCTGATGTCAGCGGTAAAGCTGACAGAAGAAGATCCGTGTCGGATCCGTGACACAAGGAGGCTCTTCAGCAAACCAAGCACACTTTCATACCCCCCAACATTTCAAACGGCCAAAGAGGGACACTTGTGTTTTGGGTGGTGGTGTTGGGGGTGTGGCTGGTGGGCAGGGCATTTCAGAGAATTTTTAGGTTATTTCCTGACCTATTGACACATCTTTGTGTAAATGAATGAATTATTTATAACAAGATCAAAGTATTTTATTTACATTTACATTTATTTACACATCTACTGCAGTTTATACAACCATTCATGTGAGTTTTATTGCTGTGGAGCAATCTGATACACTGATACACACACCACACAGTCTGATCTCCTGAACACAGGGACACCAGGGTGATACACTTCTATACACACCACACAGTCTGATCTCCTGAACACAGGGACACCAGGGTGATACACTTCTATACACACCACACAGTCTGATCTCCTAAACACAGGGACACCAGGGTGATACACTTCTATACACACCACACAGTGTGATCTCCTAAACACAGGGACACCAGGATGATACACTTCTATACACACCACACAGTGTGATCTCCTAAACACAGGGACACCAGGGTGATACACTTCTATACACACCACACAGTCTGATCTCCTAAACACAGGGACACCAGGGTGATACACTTATATACGCACCACACAGTCTGATCTCCTAAACACAGGGACACCAGGGCGATACACGTATATACACACCACACAGTCTGATCTCCTAAACACAGGGACACCAGGGTGATACATTTATATACACACCACACAGTCTGATCTCCTAAACACAGGGACACCAGGGCGATACACGTATATACTCACCACACAGTCTGATCTCCTAAACACATGGACACCAGGGTGATACATTTATATACACACCACACAGTGTGATCTCCTAAACACAGGGACACCAGGGTGATACACTTATATACGCACCACACAGTCTGATCTCCTAAACACAGGGACACCAGGGTGATACATTTATATACACACCACACTGTCTGATCTCCTAAACACAGGGACACCAGGGTGATACACTTATATACGCACCACACAGT
This sequence comes from Rhinophrynus dorsalis, assembly GCA_037306005.1. Lineage (NCBI taxonomy): Eukaryota > Metazoa > Chordata > Amphibia > Anura > Rhinophrynidae > Rhinophrynus > Rhinophrynus dorsalis. The sequence goes on from CM074725.1 coordinate 239,026,695, forward strand.
CTGATCTCCTAAACACAGGGACACCAGGGTGATACACTTATATACACACCACACAGTCTGATCTCCTAAACACAGGGACACCAGGGTGATACACTTATATACACACCACACAGTCTGATCTCCTAAACACAGGGACACCAGGGTGATACACTTCTATACACACCACACAGTCTGATCTCCTAAAAAGAGAGACATCAGGGTGAGAAAGAGGGACAGAGGGATTTGGGTCTCTAAGAGGGACACTTGGGAGGTATGCCACTTTGTAGACCGTTCCAGTGAAGTATTTATTTTTAAATTGCGCTATTGCGGCTCTGCTGAAGAGCCACATGTCGGTCCCCAGACCAGGATCTCCTGCTGTCAGCTTACAGCGGACGTCAGGGAATGGGGAGGGAAGGGGGAACATTAAAACGTTCTCGCTCTCACACCATAAAGGTTTGGGAGATAGGAATGGCATTGATGCCATTCCTCTCTTAATCCTATGCGTTGCGTACCCCCTCTGGCACCCAAGGGGTTAAAAAAATTAAAATAAATATTGCAGATCATAAAAAGAATGAGAAGTGCAGGCAATCTGACTCCACATATTACACAACTGAAGAATAAACACATATAAAAAGGCTGACTGTCACTTTAAAGGACAAACATTGAATCCTGGACACCATAGGGAATAATACCCAGCAGAGAGGCAGGTGGTGGGTAGAACAAGTGCAACAGCAGAGGGGAAGACAGATCTGAGCTCTGCTCCCCGCAGTGTGCAGGAGAAATACAGTCTCTCTCTCTACACAGCGCACGCCTCCCTGCGTGGGCAGCAGCAGTATTCACTTCCACCCCACCCACACAGTCTGCCAGAGCTCCGTACACAGCACACACTGATATGTCTTAAAGGGATAGTAGCACGTGATCAAATTATTTTTATTATAGGGTTTATCCTCCTGAGGGAAGAAAAAAAAGGATTGCTCCCACTGCTGACAGTCGCTTTATTCAAGAGTTATTTCAGCTCAAACTTGAAAGTTAGGCACAATATTCTCAATGTCCTGAAATGTTGCATTGGAGCTGTTGCTACAACATCCTATGGAGGTTTATGGTCAACTGACCAGAGCTGTCTATAGGATGGTGTAGCAACAGCGCCACTGTACAATTTCGGGTCATTGAGATACTACACCTAAGAAATTCAAGTGTGAGCTGTAATAAATATTGAATTAAACAGGTCTCCGCAGTGGGAGCGTCCTTGTTTTACTCTGGAGGATAAACCCTACAATATTTTATATATATATATATATATATATATATATATATATATATATATATATATGGCTTATAATGTGAAGTCCTTTGCTACTAGCCAGACCTGAAAAGTTACTCGCCACTGCAAGTCATAGCATACCAACCAGGGCTGAATTTCTACTCGCCAGTACTGAATTTTCACTCGCCATTGGCTAGTGGAAATTTTGAGCCCTGTATTATATATATATATGATTTGGCATATTAAATGTTACTATCCCTTTAAAATCCTTTATGATGACAGAGCCAGGACAACCTTGCAGGTGCCCTGATTATTTAAACATCAAAATATTACCCATTATAATAACCTCCCTATTCATATGAACAGTGGCACACACAGCACGCGCCACCTCTAGGGACTCTAAAGAGGCTACAATGTATCGCTTTGCAATTTGTAGATCTCTCCAGGCACCAAATTGTTAATAGTTCAAAAGTATGTCTGCATTTGAAAGCTGAAAACTCTTGGCCTATGGTAGGTCTAAAATTTGTTTAGGGGCCATACACACAAACATAAAGTGGAAAAATTCTGGGTTCAAACCAAGTGCAACATAGAGGAAAATGAATAATGTAGATTGATTCAAAGGGTTAATAAATCCCGTATTTAAGTTGATTTAAAGGGATAGTAATGTTTCATAATAAAAGCAGCTCTAATTAATCATCTTAGTATTTGGACTTTGGAGTGTGTTATATCAATTCTGTCAGAGTTGTAGTTCAAGAGTAATTCAATGACAAAGTATCCCCCTCCCTCCCCCTTTTACTGATGTAACACTGCTCAGCCAGATCAGAAGGGAGGTGCGCAGGTAGACTGCAGAGAAGGACAATCGTCAATTAAGATAAGGGAAAAACCTGAAAAACTTGTCAAGGGGGGCAGGGCTTTCATTGTTCTCATAGGAAGAAGATTGTCCCCTTCTGTTATCTGTCTGGTCTATGGACTGTATTCCACATCTGAGAAGAGATGATTTACACTAGGTAAAAGGGACGGGAGGGGAAACTTTGCTTGTGAATATCTCTTAAACCATAAAGGTTTGAGAGATAAGACTTATATTGTTCTTCATATTTTTTAATGCCTACAAAATAAAATAAAGTTAAAACGAAGTATTACTATCCCTTTAATACTGAGTTTGTTAAAAAATAAAGTATCTGGAGAAAGTCCCATCTCTTAAACCTTTATGATTTGAGAGAAATTCGCTGCTAAAGTTCCCCCCTCCCTCATGTCAGCTGTAAAGCTGACAAGGAGATTTGAGTTGTGTGACTCGAGGAGGCTCTTCAGCAGAGCCGAAATAGTGATATTTAAAGGGGATCTCTCACCTTTAGATATATAATGCTCATTAGTTAGAGCATTTATCAAAGAGATCGAAAATGTTGTTTCATTTTGAAAAATAAAACAGTTATATGCGCAAAAATTAACTTTTAAAACTTTTAAAAAGTATCCGGCAGCCTACTTCCTGCTTGCTGCACAGAGGCTGCTCCCGTCCCACTACCCAGCATCCTCCGATGACGGAAGCTTTCTTTCTCTAAGCTGGAGCGATCTCATTGGCAGAGATCGATATCTAGCCAATGAGATCGCTCCAGCTTAGTGACAGACAGCCTCTGTCATCGGTGGATGATAGGAAGTGGGACGGGAGATGCCTCCGGTCGGCAAGGTTCGGCAATCCGGAAGTAGGCTGCCGGATACTTTTTAAAAGTTAATTTTTGCGCATATAACTGTTTTTTTTCCAAAATGAACAACGTTTTCAATCTCTTTGATAAATGCTCTAACTAATGAGCATTATATATCTATAGGTGAGAGATCCCCTTTAAGAGGAACTACTTCATTGGAACGGGTCTACAAAGTGTGCTTTCAAACCAAGCACACTTGTAGAGCGTTCCAGTGAAGTAATTCTTGTTAAATATCGCTATTTCGGCTCTGCTGAAGAGCCGCTGGCTGGTCCCAGGACCAGGATCTCTTGCTGTGTCAGCACAGAGCTGACATCAGGGGAAGGGGAGGGAGGGGGGAACTTTGGCTGCGAATATCTTTCAAACCATTAAAGGGGAACTACCACCCCGCAATAAGTTAACTTTGATTGATTCTTCATCTGGCGACTAGCTGCTTAGTAGCGCTAGTCGCCAGAAATATTACCCGGTTCTGAAGATTTCGGCATTCGTCCGGCTCAAAAGGGACTGACAGCGCAGGCGCACGGACGTCACTGTGATGAGATGTCCGTGCTTCCTGCTCCTGTGAGCGTCCCAAAAATGCCGAAATCTTCAGAACCGGGTAATATTTCTGGCGACTAGCGCTACTAAGCATCTAGTCGCCAGATGAAGAATCAATTAAAGTTAACTTATTGCGGGGTGGTAGTTCCCCTTTAAAGGTTTGAGGTATAGGACTTTCTCCAGATACTTTATTTTTTTAACATCTACAATACTGAAGCAACTTAAATACGAGCATTATTAAACCTCTAATGGGGAACTATCACCCCTACACAAGTTTGGTTCATAATGATCTTCATGTAGCGATAAGCTGTAATAGTTGTTTTATTTTCTTATACAATGCAGGCTATGGCGAAATTTAAAGTTTTAAAGGTATTGTAATGTTCCAAAAAAAGTATGTTCTAAATAGTAGCTGCACTAAAAAAAAACATTTAATGTGCTTAATCCTTTCTCTCAAACCGTTATGGTTTGAGAGATGTAAGAAAATAAAGACCTCCGCTCCCTCCCCCTTCTCATGTGTCTGCTGTATAGTGGACGTCATGGGATCCTGCTTCTGGGACCAGATGGCGACTCTTCAGGATTGCTGTCATCTAGATATCCAAGTATAATTACTTCATCGGAATGGTCCACAACGTGTGCTTGCAAGCCAGGCACACGTTGTAGACCATACCGATGAGTAATTCTAGCTAGATATCCCGATGACAGCACTTCTGAAGAGCCGCCTACAGTCGGGGGACCGGATTCTGCCTCTGACAGCTTTACAGCTCGTCAGGCAGAAAGGTGAGGGAGCGGAGGACTTTATTTTCTTATTTCTCTCAAACCATAATGGTTTGAGAGAAAAGTTGACGGAAAGGATGAGATAATTTGTCCATGTAAACTGGAGCGCTCTCATTGGCTAGAGAGTGTTCCAGCTTATGGAAAAATTCTCCGTCATCGGAGACGGTAGGAACGTGACAATACTTGGGGAGGGGATCAGATGAAGATTGACAGGCTATGGCGCAGAGCTGTACCCGCAGTCTGTCTGGAAGTAAGGCCCCGGCTCATTTTTAAAACTTAAGATTTCGCATAGCCTGCATTGTATAAGGAAATGAAACAACTATTACAGCTTATCGCTATATGAAGATCATTATGAACCAAACTGGTATAGGGGTGATAGTTCCCCTTTAAACCTTTGAGTGCCAGAGAGGTCTGTAATGCATGAAGTAACAAAACAAAAAAATAAAAAAATACATGACAAACAAATTTTACAGCCCAGACTATAACCATATAATTGTGGAATTATAAATTTACAGCACTCAGCACAGTGGGTTCTCGTCCCCCAGAGCTGGTGCTGTGTAGAGAGGCAGCTGATAATTCCTATTGGCCGCTGTGATGTCACATCCCCCTGTACAGCTAATAAGAATAAGGCTGACGCAACTAGCCCCACCTCTGTCAGTATTACCGTTATACATTTACATCCCGTATACATTTACATCCCTAGGGTTTTTCATGATCAGAAGTGGTTCTTTGAGCTCCAAAACAGAAGCTGATGATTCCTATTGGCTGCAGTGATGTCATTTCCCAGGGCACAGCCAATAGGAATGATGATGCCGTGGGCAGCTTCTGTTCATGCGAAGAGGTGGAACAAAAAGATGGGGGCAGACCTGTACAATTAGTGCTGTAAGTTTATAATGTTGCTACTGCCAAAGGTGAGAGTAGTGATGATTAACTAGTAAAACAATGTTACTTTAATAGAGAATTGTTTTATTTATCTATGGCAATTGCCCTTTAAACCTTTGAGTGCCAGAAAGGTATCCAATACACTGCAACAACCTCTCCGGCACTCAAAGGGTTATGCAAAGAGCTGGTCAGAGATGCTCAACTAGGAATCTGTCGTAGAACTGAGTGCACCCAGAATGCCTTTCACAGAGAGGAAATATTCTAGGGCACATCATACTGATCCTGTTATAACAGCAGTCCAGCCACGAAGTGCCAGGCAATTCCTCTCTGAACAAGAGAAGCAGCCAACTCCAGACATACGTTTTGGCCTGGTTGGGCCTCGTCAGGTGTAACTGATCTCTCTAGACACTATCAGCAAAGGGTCCAATGCTGGATTCCCCTATTACCCTTGGTGTAATTAATCCCAAGGGTAATTTGAATAAATAAAGTGGGAGTCAGAGACGCTCATCTATAAATAAGCCTGCAATAGAAATTTGCAGGCTCACAAGGAGTGGTGTTCTACCCAGGGTTCAGTCTCTTTTGGCCCACTAGTGCCTTTCACAGAGAGGAAATATCCTAAAGCATATCTTATTGGTCCTGCCATTACACAGTCCAACCACAAAATGCCAGGCAATTCCCCTCTGAGCAAGAGAAGCAGCCAACCCCAGGCATATGTTTTGGCCTTGTTGGGCCTCGTCAGTGAGGCCCAACAGCTTATCTCTCTAGGCACTGTGAGAGAGAGGTTATAAAGGGCTTCTGACACCACTTGAATGCTAGACTGGGAGAGACAAGTGACCTTTCCATTATGGTCTAACTCATTCAACTCTTTCCAGGCCAGCATGACCCTGGTCCTTATGACTTCTATTTGTAGTCAGAACCTGCTAGATCCTGGATTTCAGCATTATCCAGAACAAGGTAGAAATCATCTGCCAAGCTCATAACTACTGCTGAAATCTCAGTATAATACCAGGGACACCCACGTACAAGTCTGATGAATAAACATGTAAACAGACAGAGGAAAGTATCATACTATGTCCATCGATTAAGTTTATTTATTAAAGTTGCGGGTTTCATCACCATGAAACGTGTTTGTATTATAAGAAGGAACTTTTATATATGTCTTTTTTACTGCATCTATGAAATGTTATTTTAAATAAATTGATTCATGCTACAGCTCGCTACACCGTCTTTGAATACTTTTCTGGGTCGAGATACAATATTCAGAAGAAGGATCGCTTAGAAGGATCCATAGTTGCTTGAGCAGGGACAAGCGGAGTTATATTCCCTGCATGCTACTTCTAACGCCGGTGTGGGAATGGACACCGGTGTGATTAACCCTGTGATTACTGGTCTAATTTATTATTGCAAGATTGTTCAAGAGGTGTGTGTTTGTAGAATCCCTATTCCATCTGTATAAGTCCCATGTTCGGATGGATGCTGGAACGATCTCCATAGTATTGCTTGGAAATACATTAGACATTTCCCTATCATCTAAAACAGTGGTAGTTAACCTCTGAGTTTCCAGCTGTTAGGACTAAAATTCCCATGGTCCTCAACCAGCTGTTGTCTTTATGCACACAAGCAGTGAACTCTCCAAGGTCCCTTTCATATGAGTCACATCAATGCAGCGATTCGGCATTAACCCTCAGTGCCAGAGAGGTATCCATGATACGTCTCTGGCACTCAAAGGGTTAAATCTGTGTCCTGAGATGAAAGGTATAATGGTGGACCATGGTGCCTGTCACATGGGCAACTTCTACCCACATGAATGCACCAGCATGAAGCAACTTTACCGCATCCCCTCATAAACAAATTAAAGTTACCATATGCAAGGTCTCTACAGTGGTCTATGGGGTTGTGACGAACTTTTCACACTAATAAAGTTGGAAGTTGAGATCCTCATCTCAACCTCTAATGAATGGACGTTCCATGCATCTGACAACCAGTAATACTGGATGCAGTGCACATGGGCCGTCATCAGACACACCTACCCTGCACTCCAGTCAGCAGTGGAATGCAGGAGAGAGGTGAGTGTAGATACTCAGCTGACAAAACTGTCACAGGGAGCAGAAACACTTCTGCCACCTGTGTAAGAGAGACCCAAATTGTACAGAAAGGCAGAGGGAGAAGGCCTGCTTCTCTGTGTGTATACAAGCAGCAGTTTCTCTAAGCTACAGTACCATACCTCCCAAGTATCCCTCACTAGGAGATATTATGGGGTACATACCTCCCAAGTGTCCCTCATTAGGAGTTATTAGGGGTCCATACCTCCCAAGTATCCCCCACTACGAGATATTAGGGGTCCATACCTCCCAAGTATCCCCCACTACGAGATATTAGGGGTCCATACCTCCCAAGTATCCCTCTTTAGAAGATATTAGGGATCCATACCTCCCAGTTGTCCATCTTTAGAAGGTCCCTCTAAGACCCAAATCCCTCTGTCCCTCTTTCCCACCCTGGTGTCCCTCTTATTAGGAGATCAGACTGTATGGTGTGTATAGAAGTGTATCACCCTGGTGTCCCTGTGTTTAGGAGATCAGACTGTGTGGTATGTATATAAGTGTATCACCCTGGTGTCCCTGTGTGTAGGAGATCAGACTGTGTGGTGTGTATATAAGTGTATCACCCTGGTGTCCCTGTGTTTAGGAGATCAGACTGTGTGGTGTGTATATAAGTGTATCACCCTGGTGTCACTCTTATTAGGAGATCAGATTGTATGGTGTGTATAGAAGTGTATCACCCTGGTGTCCCTGTGTTTAGGAGATCAGACTGTGTGGTGTGTATAGAAGTGTATCACCCTGGTGTCCCTGTGTTTAGGAGATCAGACTGTGTGGTGTGTATATAAGTGTATCACCCTGGTGTCCCTGTGTGTAGGAGATCAGACTGTGTGGTGTGTATATAAGTGTATCACCCTGGTGTCCCTGTGTTTAGGAGATCAGACTGTGTGGTGTGTATAGAAGTGCATCACCCCGGTGTCCCTGTGTTTAGGAGATTAGACTGTATGGTGTGTATAGAAGTGTATCACCCTGGTGTCCCTGTGTTTAGGAGATCAGACTGTGTGGTGTGTATAGAAGTGTATCACCCTGGTGTCCCTGTGTTTAGGAGATCAGACTGTATGGTGTGTATAGAAGTGTATCACCCTGGTGTCCCTCTTATTAGGAGATCAGACTGTATGGTGTGTATATAAGTGTATCACCCTGGTGTCCCTGTGTTTAGGAGATCAGACTGTGTGGTGTGTGTATCAGTGTATCACCCTGGTGTCCCTGTGTTTAGTAGATCAGACTGTGTGGTGTGTATAGAAGTGTATCACCCTGGTGTCCCTGTGTTTAGGAGATCAGACTGTGTGGTATGTGTATAAGTGTATCACCCTGGTGTCCCTGTGTTTAGGAGATCAGACTGTGTGGGGTGTATAGAAGTGTATCACCCTGGTGTCCCTGTGTTTAGGAGATCAGACTGTGTGGTGTGTATAGAAGTGTATCACCCTGGTGTCCCTGTGTTTAGGAGATCAGACTGTGTGGTGTGTATAGAAGTGTATCACCCTGGTGTCCCTGTGTTTAGGAGATCAGACTGTGTGGTGTGTGTATAAGTGTATCACCCTGGTGTCCCTGTGTTTAGGAGATCAGACTGTGTGGTGTGTATATAAGTGTATCACCCTGGTGTCCCTGTGTTTAGGAGATCAGACTGTATGGTGTGTATAGAAGTGTATCACCCTGGTGTCCCTCTTATTAGGAGATCAGACTGTATGGTGTGTATATAAGTGTATCACCCTGGTATCCCTGTGCTTAGGAGATCAGACTGTGTGGTGTGTATATAAGTGTATCACCCCAGTGTCCCTGTGTTTAGGAGATCAGACTGTGTGGTGTGTATAGAAGTGCATCACCCTGGTGTCCCTGTGTTTAGTAGATCAGACTGCGTGGTGTGTATATACGTGTATTACCCTGGTATCCCTGTGTTTAGGAGATCAGACTGTGTGGTGTGTATAGAAGTGTATCGCCCTGGTGTCCCTGTGTTTAGGAGATCAGACTGTGCGGTGTGTATAGAAGTGTATCACCCTGGTGTCCCTGTGTTTAGGAGATCAGACTGTGTGGTGTGTATAGAAGTGTATCACCCTGGTGTCCCTGTGTTTAGGAGATCAGACTGTGTGGTGTGTATAGAAGTGTATCACTCTGGTGTCCCTGTGTTTAGGAGATCAGACTGTGCGGTGTGTATAGAAGTGTATCACCCTGGTGTCCCTGTGTTTAGGAGATCAGACTGTGTGGTGTGTATATAAGTGTATCACCCTGGTGTCCCTGTGTTTAGGAGATCAGACTGTGTGGTGTGTATATAAGTGTATCACCCTGATGTCCCTGTGTTTAGGAAATCAGACTGTGTGGTGCGTGTATATAAGTATCACATTGCTCCACGGCAATAAACCGCACATTAATACCTATTTAAACATCTATATATATGTTTATAAAATAGTCTGTGGGAATAAAATACTTTGGTCTTGCTCCAAATCATTTATTCAGTTACAGAAAGAGGTGTCAATAGGTCATGAAATAACCTAAAATGTCTTGGTAATGCCCCACCCACCAGACACACCCACAGCAACACCCCTAAATTGTCCCTCTTTGGCCATTTTTAATGTTGGGAGGTATGCAGTATGTGCATAGCTAGGAACTTGCCGGGTCTCACTCGTAGACTCTGGATTTAGAGCACTGTCTCCGGATGAAACCTTAAAGTGATAGCAATGTTTCACAAAAACAGCATCTCCAATTAATCTTTATAGTATTTGAGCCATAGAGAGTGTTATTTCAGTATTGTCAGAGTTGTAGTTCAAGAGTAATTGAGTGATAAAGTATCCCCCTCCCGCTCCTTTTACCTAGTGTAACACTGCTCAACTCAGATGTGGAATCTGGTTGCTTGACCAGACAGATAACAGCAAGGAATAATCTTCTTACTGTGAGAACAATGAAAACCCTGCCCCCCCCCTTGACAGGTTTTTCAGCTTTTTCCCTTATCTTATTTGAAGATTGTCCCTCTCTGCGATCCATCCGGACAGTCTTGCTGCTCTGAGGTGAGCAGTGTTATATCAGTAAAAGGGGCAGGAGGGGGATACTTTATCATTCAATTACTCTTGAACTACAACTCGGACAGTATTGAAATAACACTCTCCATGGCCCAAATACTATGAAGATTAATTAGAGCTGCTTTTATTATGAAATATTACCATCTCTTTAAATCTTTTTGGTAATGTTGAACTGGCTGCTCCTGTCTGCAATGCTGTTGTAAAATTTCCTTGTAAATCAATTCCTCCTGCACTGCGTTTTGGCTATATTACATAGCCTTTATCTTGATAAGGCTATGTAATATAGCCGAAACAGCGATATAATAAACATCACTTGGCTGTTTCAACAAGATTCTGTGAGTGCCGTTTACTCTCTGGAACTCTGTACGTATCATTTATACTATTGATGTGCACCCAGGCATTATATTCACAGCGAGTGCTACCTATATGAACTTTAGAGAGATAGATAGATAGATAGATAGATAGATAGATAGATAGATAGATAGATAGATATGAGATAGATAGATATGAGATAGATAGATATGAGATAGATAGATATGAGATAGATAGATATGAGATAGATAGATATGAGATAGATAGATATGAGATAGATAGATAGATATCCGAAATTTGAGAAAACACTCACAGGTCTTTTTCCAGGTGAAACAAGGTGCAGGTTTATTTATCAACGTTACGTTTCGGCACCACTTTGGGTCTTTATCAAGATGCTTCTTGATAAACATCTTGATAAAGACCCAAAGTGGGGCCGAAACGTAACGTTGATGAATAAACCTGCACCTTGTTTCACCTGGAAAAAGACCTCTGAGTGTTTTCTCAAATTTTGGATATATACTATTATTTATATGGAGGACTGCACCCAGACACATGTGAATTAAAAAGTGAGTGCATATCATTGGACAAATATATATGCGCCCGCAACTTGATTGGCTTTGCTGGAAGAGAAAGTCAGGTGACAGGACAGGAGGAAGAGCTGCGTCAGATGACGCTGCAGGCGTGACGTTGCAGGAAACGAGGAGAGGGAGATTGGAGCCGTTCACTGTGGTGCGGGGTGGGAATAATATTGTTTCCGGGTCGGCTCATCTACAAAGTTCCCAGGTATGAGCATGTGGAGGGTTCCTTCAGGACTAACCAAAGCATCATCAGATCACAGCATGCTGGGACAGTTCACCCAGAATCTATGTTAAAGGGATAGTAATACTTAAGTATTACTAATCCCTATAGTAAAGCCCTACCAAAAAAAAAAAAAACGTATTGCCCCCAGTGTCATCTCTCAAACCTTTATAGTTTGAGAGATGATCTCTTCTAAAGTTGCCCTCTCCCTCCCCCTTCCCCATAGTCAGCATTCTAGCTGACTCAGGGAAATCCGGTGAGAGATCATCAGGCGGCTCTGCAGCAGAGCCGCGATCTCATTAACTAAAAAAAAAAAAAACTTTCACTAAAACGGTCTTCTACGTGTGCTTGGTTTGTGCTTGGCTTGCAAGCACACGTAGAAGACCGTTTTAGTGAAAGTTTTTTTTTTTAGTTAACGCGATCGCGGCTCTGCTGCAGAGCCGCCTGATGATCTCTCACCGGATTTCCCTTCAGTCAGCTACAAAGCTGACTTCGGGGAAGGGGGAGGGAGAGGGCAACTTTAGGAGTGATTATCTCTCAAACCATAAAGGTTTGAGAGATGACACTGGGGGCAATAAGTTTTTTTTAGTAGGGCTTTACTATAGGGATTAGTAATACGTAAGTATTACTATCCCTTTAAGGGGGGCTGTAAGGGTTAATTATATAGAATGTTCCCAGGATCAGCTCATTTTTAAGGTTCTCCCCATTGTGCTCTTTTCTATAGTTGCACCTTGAATCTTCACGATTAGTGTTCTTTTAACTCTTTCAGTGCCAGAGGGGTACACAATGCACTGCACAGCAATGTATCCCTCTGCCACTGAAAGGGTTAAAGCAGAAATTCCCTCCAAAGATAAATACAGAGATTATTAGACATACAGCCTCCTGTCACAGGGCTCGCTGGAGGTCAGTAAAGACATCTCCAGTGCATTTCCCACATACCAAGTCTTAACCTCTTGCATGCCAATGGTCTCCAAAGGTTCTGTGCTGCTAATTGGTCTAGAAAACAGTGTGTTAAAATGGCTGCAGGCATTGCCACATAAACCACGCAACAAAGCAGAAATTAACTGATTGGAAATACCTGAAAAATGTAACAATGTCCCCCAGTAAAAAAAAATACATAAATAATTCAAATATGGGGTGAACTTACACCTTATTAACCCTTTAAGGACCAGAGGGGACAAATAAAATTTGCCACTTATTAAAATTGGGTTTGTAACCCCTTAAATGCTAGAAGGTCTGCATTCGCAATGCATTGGAGACCTATCTAGGATTCAATGAGCTAAAAGCCAATTTCAATCAATGGGAATTTATTAATTTTTTCTCCAGTATTGCAGTTTATTAGCCTCAGAATTGCTCCAATTTTCTTTGATACATATGTCCAATTGTGCGTTCTGAGGGTGTTCACACAGACAGTTTACTCAGTGCAAGTCTCAGGGAAATGTGGCTTCCTGCAAGGTCGTCAGACTGCTGTATTGGTTTCAGTGGGATCACACCTATGGTATATAGCAGGTTTTTGTCTTTTTCGTAAAATTTGGTTCATCTCTTTAGATGGGGTGCAAGGGCTGCTAGGAAGGGAAAAAAATTGTAAAAAAATTGCATGGAAAATGCAATATAAACATCTCCTTTAGGCCCTGTTCCCAAGAGAAACGTAAAGGGATAGTAATGTTTCATAATAAAAGCAGCTCTAATTAATCATCATAGTATTTGGACCTTGGAAAGTGTTATTTCAATTCTGTCAGAGTTGTAATTCAATGATAAAGTATCCCCCTCCCGCCCCTTTTACTGATGTAACACTGCTCATCCAGAGCAAAAGGGAGGTGCCCAGGTAGACTGCAGAGAGGGACAAACCTGAAAAACTTGTCAAGGGGGGCAGGGCTTTCATTGTTCTCATAGGAAGAAGATTGTCCCCTGTTATCTGTCTGGTCTATGGACTGCATTCCACATCTGAGAAGAGATGGCTTACACTAGGTAAAAGGGGCGAGAGGGGAAACTTTGCTTGTGAATATCTCTCAAACCATAAAGGTTTGAGAGATAAGACTTATATCGTTCTTCATGTTTTTTTAATGCTTACAAAATAAAATAAAGATAAAACGAAGTATTACTATCCCTTTATAAAGGGATGTCATGCAGCACTGGTCAAGCCGCCCTCTTGCCGTGTGCTACTCACCTCTGATCTATTGTGTCCCGCTGGCGACCATCTTACACGTGGGACATGGTGTAAGTGTGTCAGGAGCTGTAGCAGGTCGATGACAGCCGTATATTATTACTGGCTGCCATCCACGTAGATTGGCCAGTCATTGGAGGCTGTGAAGGCCACCACAATCTCCAGTATCACAGTCTCCACGGTGTTCCCATAGAACATCATACAGATCAGCCATGCTACAACTTTGTGTGGTGAGTTACTCACCATTGTGATCAGGTCCATGGACCTCAAGATGCTACGTTCAAGTTAGTCACCATTGTGAACAGTCCCATGGACCTCAAGATGTTACTGTTCACAAGAGAAATATCGCACTCTAGTTGGCGACCATCCAAGCAGCGCATTGGAAATATCACATGGATCAAAAGAGTGAGATCAGAATATCGCTCTAATAAAAAGAGATAATCTGATGTCGCACTTTTACAGGTCGCCAAATAAAGGGCAACATTGATGTTCCACTTAATGATAAAAGTTGTTGTGGCTCAGTGCCCCCCTCCCCTTTCTCCCCATGTTGTGGAAGCCATATAATATACCATTGGAAGCCATACCCTGAAATTTGGGATCCCTTGCTGAGCTCCGTAGCTTAATACTTTGTCTTCTACCGTGCTGCAGCGCCCAGGCCGGATTTACATCTCAGGAGCCTGTAGGAACAGAAATATGAAGCCCCCCCACACACACTGGCCATCTCCACTGGACACCTCCACAATGCTCCCAACCTCCACCATTGCCCCCCATCATCTCCATATTGCCCCCATCAGCTCCAACTTGCCCTCACATTGCCCCCTTCATCTCCACATTGCCATCATCTCCATATTGCCCCCATCAGCTCCAACTTACCCCTCACATTGCCCCCATCATCTCCACATTGCCAATTTGCCATCATCTCCATATTGCCCCCATCAGCTCCAACTTATCCTCACATTGCCCCCCATCATCTCCACATTGCTAATTTGCCATCATCTCCATATTGCCCCTATCAGCTCCACCTTGCCCCCCATCAGCTCCATATTGCCCTCACATTGCCCCATCATTTCCACATTGCCCCCCAAGTGTCCGTTTCCTACCTTTTCAATGGTGGGTGCAGCGGCGGGAGAGGTCTGTCTGTGCCTACTTTGGCACAGACCTGTAGCTGCTGGAGCTCCCGCATGGTCTTTCTCTTTCAGTAATGCAGAGCGCTGGGAGATGATGTAATTTCCCAGCGCTCTGTATCACTAAAGAGCCGACGAGGGAGCGCAGTAACTACAGGTGCACAGACCTCACCATGCGGTAGGGGGTTAGTGCGGGGCGGTGAGGCTACTCTTTTTTTTTTTTTTAACAGGTCCCAATGATAGACGCCCCTCTGTGGGGTGCACCTGTAGGCAGATGCCTACTCTGCCTTATGGTAAATCCGGCCCTGTGCAGCGCCTTGAAGCTGGGGCCGCAGTACAGACTAGCCATTCTACTACTAGTGCAAACTTCATTAACACGCACCCAGCACCACCTGCCCCTGCTCCGGCGCGTTCGCCCTTCTTCGATATACATGGCTTCCTGGCTCCAAGGCACTGAGTGGCAGCTCCTGGGTGCAGTGTTCCAGAGGGGTAGAAGATGAAGTGTTAACCCACAGGGCTCAGTAAGAGATCCCAAACTTCAGGGTATGGCTTCCAATGGTATATTATATGTCTTCCACAACATGGGGAGAAGGGGGAAAGCACAAAGCCACAACAATTATCATCATTAAGTGGAACATCAATGTCGCCCTCTATTTGAAGACCTGTAAAATTGCCACATCGATTATCGCACTTTTGATCAGATTGATATTCTGATCTCACACTATAGATCCAATGCGTTTTGGTCGCCAACTAGGGTGCTACATTTTAAAGGATACCAGACGTTACATTCTCTCCTGTTAACGCATTGCAAAGCCCCTCTGGCTCTCGAAGGATTAATGCGGAGCTTTCACCCAATCTGAAGTCGCCCTGCAATAATTAAGCAGGTAGCGACTAGCTTTATAATAGATACGTTACCTCTGAAATGTATCCGATTATAAAGAAATCCTTTATTGTAGGAGACTGACGAGCAGGTTAGTGCAGTCTGTGCACCTGTGTCGTCAGCCCCTTCCGGTTACCTTGTGGCACACTGCAATGCTTCTCAATGGAGACTGGGACTGACTGCGCAGGCCCTCAGACAAGATGTCTGCACTGTCTGCATGGCTTCCGGTTTCCTACAATAAAGGATTTCTTTATAATCGGATACTTTTCAGAGGTAAAATATATATTACAATGCTAGTCGCTACCTGCTTAATTATTGCAGGGCGACTTTACATTGGGTGAAAGTTCCGCTTTAAAGGCTCTGTTAGAAACTCTGCTGCGCAGTGAGTTGCACACCCCTCTGGAACTCAAAGGGTTAGGAAGGAAGCTCTCTTTTTGTTTTAATTACTGTGTACTAATTAGCATTACACAAGTCTCAGAGGCATTCCTCAGTGGGGAGCAATAAAGGATTATAACAAACCCAACACAAAACAGACACTATTTATGTAACAGAAATAGCAAGCTGGAAATGTTACAGACACAGACTGGATCCCAAGAGACAATCCTTAATCACAGTGAGACACCTGGGAACGCACTGAGAGAACAGCACCACGGACTGTCACAATCCTATACACAAAATGAACAATTCTGAGGCAAAACAATTGTACCTTATGGAAAAACAAATCCCCACTGATTACATAGGGCAATTAAACTCATTGAATGATACAGACCTCTCCAGCATTCAAAGACGTTAAATGCCCCATTTAAATCAAAGGGAATTTGGGAGATTTAAATCCCCCCCACCATGGTGGAATGGGTTCGCCCTAGAACTGCACCTCTGTCAGCAATTCTGAGACAAAGCAACTGCACCACAAGCGCCAAATACAGATTCCCAAAAATCCCATTGATTTAAATGTGACTTTTAACCCTTGAAAGCTATAGGGATTTAGGGAAGTTTGATCAGCTAGACCTCACAATGCAACTCACCTTCATAAGCAGGCCTGGTCCCAGGAGAACTATTCACTTGACTGTTGCCCTTTAACCCCTTAAGGACTAAGTGACGTGGTATGACCGTCACGGTCCTTATACCCTTAAGGACCAGTGAGGGTCATAGCACGTCACGTACTTTTTACTTACAGAGCTCTACCGGGAGCGCTGTAAGTAAAAACTGGGCCTAAAATTGATCGCTCCAAGACTGGAGCGATCTCTCTTAGGCCTCCAAGCGGCGCGCCGGTACGCGTAACAGGTCACGTGTACCGGCGCATCGGCAAAGATCAAAGCGGTCCTTAAGGGAAGGTAACTTCCCTGGACCGCTGGTACTTAAGGGGTTAAAGGGGAACATTCACATTAAAAAAAAAACAAACAAAAAAAAACTTTTGAACATAATCAATAAAACTAGATTAACGCTTTTTTATTTTATGCACCTACTAGTAGAGACATGAAGACTTCAAATCAGGCACTTCCACGTTCTGCGGCACCCTGTATGTGCCACACAACGCCGCAGGACTGCCCACCTCCCTCCCAACTGCCCATGGGAGCGCATTCACTCTTCCTTTCATAGATGTATTTATATGGGCTATTGTCACAGCAAGCTCTGTATAACGGTAAACGGAGCTCGCTGTAACGATAGCCCAGATACATACATCTGCGAAAGGAAGCGTGAACGCAGTCCCTGGGGCAGCTGGGAGGGAGGTGGGACTTCCTGCAGTGTTGTGTGGCACATACACGGTGCCGCAGAACGCGGAAGTGCCCGATTTGAAGTCTTCATATCTCCACTAGTAGGTGCGTAAAATAAATAAAAAAAACAAACAAACAAAAAAAAACAATGCAAATCTAGTTTTATTGATTAAAACCCGTGTGAATGTTCCCCTTTAAAGGGATAAGAATACTTAGTTTTATCTTTATTTTATTTTGTAGGCATTAACCCTTTGAGTGCCAGAGGAGTACGCAAAGCTTTGCTTTGCAATGTGTTGAGTACCCCTCTGGCACTCAAAGGGTTAAAAAAACATGAAGAATGATACAAGTCTTATCTCTCAAACATTTATGGTTTGAGAGATATTCACAAGCAAAGTTTCCCCTCCCGCCCCTTTTACCTAGTGTAAGTCATCTCATCTCAGATGTGGAATGCAGTCCATAGACCAGACAGATAACAGCAGGGGGCAATCTTCTTCCTATGAGAACAATGAAAGTCCTGCCCCCCTTGACAAGTTTTTCAGGTTTTTCCCTTATCTTAATTGAAGATTGTCCCTATCTGCAGTCTACCTGGGCACCTCCCTTCTGCTCTGGCTGAAAAGTGTTACATCAGTAAAAGGGGCGGGAGGGGGATACTTTGTCATTGAATTACTCTAGAACTACAACTCTGACAGTATTGAAATAACACTCTCCAAAGTCCAAATACTATGATGATTAATTAGAGCTGCTTTTATTATGAAACATTACTATCCCTTTAAGAGAGATATTTACCCTAGGAAAAATTGGCTCTTCATTGGTTTAACCCCTTGAAGACCAGGGTTTTTCATTTATGTGTTACACTCGAGGACCAGATCCATTTCATTTGTTGAACCGGCACATGTGAGCGATCACACGTACCGTCTCGCCAAGGGAAAGGCTGAGTGATTGCTGCGTTCTTGGATTACATCATTTAACTAATGACGTACCAGGACCATCACTGGTGCTTAAAGGTTCAAAATCTGTGACAGCCCTGGCACTTCCACGGATGTTAATGGGCTAACATAAAAGACATAACCAGGTAGCTGTTGCTGTTACAGCAGTCAGGTAGATCTATACACTTTTTGTTGCCATTTCATTTGTCGCGTTCTACAGATCAGATCTTCTCCCAATTTTAAATCTCTAAAAATAACTTCTTATTTCTATTTAAAAACAAACTGTAATGTTATTTCAATTATTTTTATTTTTCATTATTACTATAATTTTATACATTTATTTTTCTATGAGTGTAAATGTGTAACATTGTACTGTAAATACTCTCCAGGACATACAAAAAAATCTCAATGTATTCTTCCCGGTAAAACACTTTAAAAACACTTTTAAAATTATTATTACCCTTTATTTCTATAGCTTCAACTTATTCTGCTGTATAATAGGGAACAGACACAGACATTAAACAGTACAAATGGGATCGTAGGACCCTAAAAATGAAGAGAATAGGGAGGGATGTACGAACACAATTCCGCATTAAACAGTTTCTGGAATCGATTTATTGGCACTGTGTCTGCCTATCACTTATTTACTAAGGCTACTTATGCTGAAAATCCACCCATTTAAAGGGATAGTAATGTTTCATAACAAAAGCAGCTCTAATTAATCATCATAGTATTTGGACTTTGGAGAGTGTTATTTCAATACGTTCAGAGTTGTAGTTCAAGAGTAATTCAATGACAAAGTATCCCCCTCCCGCCCCTTTTACTGATGTAACACTGCTCAGCCAGATCAGAAGGGAGGTGCCCAGGTAGACTGCAGAGAGGGACAATCTTCAATTAAGGTAAGGGAAAAACCTGATAAACTTGTCAAGGGGGGGCAGGGTTTTCATTGTTCTCACAGGAAGAAGACTGTCCCCTTCTGTTATCTGTCTGGTCTATGGACTGGATTCCACATCTGAGAAGAGATGGCTTACACTAGGTAAAAGGGGCGGGAGGGGAAACTTTGCTTGTGAATATCTCTCAAACCATAAAGGTTTGAGAGATAAGACTTATATCATTCTTCATGTTTTTTTAATGCCTACAAAATAAAATAAAGATAAAACGAAGTATTACTATCCCTTTAAGTTGTTAGCTCCAAAGGGAAGGATAGTAGGGAAGTGTATGGGCGTTTAAAGAGATGGTAATGTTTCACAAAAACAGGAGCTCTAATTAATCGTCATAGTATTTGGGCCATGGAGAGTGTCATTTCAGTACGGTCAGAGTTGTAGATCAAGAGTAATTGAATGATAAAGTATCCCCCTCCTACACCTTTTACCAAGTGTAAGCTGCCTCCCCTCAGATATGGAATCTGTTCTGCTGACCGGACAGCTCACATCAAGGGATAATCTTTTTCTTTGAGAACAATGAAAGCCTTGCCCCCATTGACAGGTTTTTCAGGTTTTTCCCTTATGTTAATTGAAGATTGCCCCTCTCTGTGATCCACTTGGACACCACCCTGCTGCTCTGAGCTGAACAGTGTTATATCAGTAAAAAGGGTCGGAGGGGGATACTTTATCACTCAATTACTCTTGAACTACAACACTTTACAGTACTGGAATAAAACTCTCCATGGCCCAAATACTATGAAGATTAATTTGAGCTGCTTTTATTGTGAAACATTATTATCCCTTTAATTATGTTATGTACTAACGAGAAGCAGCGAAAAAAGTGCAACTCTACACAATGTTCCTGCTCGTTCTATGCCATTAAGTCTTTATGATTGCAGAACATGTGCACCAGTATATACAACAGATCAATCGTGCACGCTAGGACATTTGCAGTATTTAAGTTGCGTGATTTTTAGGCCAAAGCAGAAAATTAGCCGAGCTGCTGGATTTTTTCATTCCCTCTCACTGCTACACATAAAAGTGCGGCTTTTCGCCACATAATTTCTCACTCAGAATGCATTTAATTCTCCCCTCTTCTGGGAAGACAATAGGCTTCTGTATGAAGTACACCTACCTACCTGAGGTTGGTAACATTAGACCTTAAAGGGATAGTAATACTTCGTTTTAACTTTATTTTATTTTGTAGGCATTCAAAAAACATGAAGAACGATATAAGTCTTATCTCTCAAACCTTTATGGTTTAAGAGATATTCACAAGCAAAGTTTCCCCTCCCGCCCCTTTTACCTAGTGTAAGCCATCTCTTCTCAGATGTGGAATCCAGTCTATAGACCAGACAGATAACAGAAGGGGACAATTTTCTTTGTATGAAAACAATGAAAGCCCTTCCCCCCTTGACAAGTTTTTCAGGTTTTTCCCTTATCTTAATTGAAGATTGTCCCTCTCTGCAGTCTACCTGGGCATCTCCCTTCTGATCTGGCTGAACGGGGCGGGGGGGTGGGGATACTTTGCTTGTGAATATCTCTTAAACCATAAAGGTTTGAGAGATAAGACTTATATCGTTCTTCATGTTTTTTTAATGCCTACAAAATAAAATAAAGAAAAAACAAAGTATTGCTATCCCTTTAACCCCTTGCAAACCAGCAGTGTTTGCAACAAATTGCTTTTGCAGTGCAATGCTTACCTTTCTGGTCATCAAAGGCTTAACCCTTTGTGTGCCAGAGGGGTGTCCAAAGCATTACACCCCTTGCCACACAAAGGGTTACATACAAAATCAATGTGGCGCAATTCTGTGATAAACCAGCTGAACCATAAGGGGCAGAAAAATATTTCCACTGATTTTATTAAGGCCCTCTGTATTATGAAGCTGTTACCATGGAGGAGTCACTCAGTGCATGTCACTGCATTTTGCTGCAACTCCAAGCTGACAGCAGGAATTTTTATTACGGGCTTCAATGGAATTGTTCTAGCAACAACGTAAGCAGCTGCGGTTTCAGTGCATTTCTAGATCAACTGTTTATACCGAGAGGGCAAGGGATGCTGGGAAAAAAAAGGCCTTGTTACAAATCGCAGAGTAAAGGAAAACGATCATCTAAAAATGAACTGAGGTCACATATACTTAAATACCACGGACTTCATGCAGCATCTGTAAAAATTAACTGTTTACTGAGGCCTAAAATGTAGTCTGACATTTGTTCCAAGGGAGCAAACACCCTTGCCTTTTCCTGGGGTCCCATTGATTATCCAGGATTATCAGAATGGGCTTGATAAAACAGTCTTCTTCTATACAGGAGTTGTGGGCACCAATCACAACCAATGTAATGACTTTAGCTCTTATCTAGCAATACAAACAGCTCAAACAACATTCAAAGCGGAACTACCACCGCTAAGCAACTTTGTAATAATTCCCTATCTGACAACTAGCTGCTTAGTAGCGCTAGTCGCCAGAATTATTACCTGGTTATGGAGAAATATGCATTCATCCTCGGCTGACAGGCAGGACGGAGCGCGGACATCTTGCCCTAGTGACGTCCACACGCCTGCGCTGTCAGTCCCTTCCCGAGCCCAATGGCTCCTAGCAACGCCTCCTACAGCCAGCTGGGACTGACAGCGCAGGAGCGCAGACATCACTAGGGCAATAATTCTGGAGACTAGCGCTACTAAGCAGCTAGTCGCCAGATAGGGAATTATTAGAAACAAAGTTGCTTAGCGGTGGTAGTTCCGCTTTCAACAAATGGTTTCTGAACAGGAAAATCTAAACATGCATTAAAAAAAGATGGCTTAGAATTTTAGGAATACAATGTATAAATAACTAACTAGCTCAAAGCACATGATATTTAAAGCAACATAAACCTTTTTTTAGCATTCGTGTTCCATTCAGTGATACAGCACATGTAAAATATGGCAAAAACTCACAAAATTTGCAGCCAAACGTTTCTTTTTCCATATGATTTCATTACTACAAAGCAGCTGCTATAGGTGTACGTAACTTTTAACAAATTAAGAACCCTTTACTCCTATAGGTATAATTTCCCGGCAAAAAAGTTCAGATTTATTTAAATCAACAGATAAGCCTTATGTTTTTATTCCAAGCATTTTCAAATGATGTAAAACCTCTTCTTCACCCTGCCACTTTCACTGGGAGGCCTCTCCATATATCTACTACCCTTTCTGTAAAGTAAAAATCCGTTCAGAACTACACACTGGATCAAAAAGAAACAAGTAGATGAAAAGATGAGGTATAACATTTCTTAGGATATAGAACAGATATTTTGACACCAATTAACCCCTCTAAGGACCAGAGAAGGGTGCAATGCTCACACATCTCTTGTCCTCAATGGGTTAGTTTCCAAGGGCCATATGCACAAAAGGTGGAGAAATTCTGAGGCAACCTAACTGGTGCATTGGATAGAAATGAAAAAGCAAGGCACTCAAGATTTCTCCAGCATTCAAAGGGTTAAAATCCCCATTTAAATCAATGGCAATATTTGTCCCAGAATAGCCCCACTTTTTTGGTGCATATGGCAGCAAGATGCTTATTCATTACATGTACCTGTTGGCAAAACTATTTAACCCCTTAACCCTTTGAGTGCCAGAGAAGCACATTGCGTACCCCTCTGGCATCTAAAGGGTTAACCCTTTGAGTGCCAGAGTGGTACGCAATGCATTGCAAAGCAATGTGTTGCATACCACTCTGGCATTCAAAGGGTTAAAGAGATATGCACTCCTATTTTTCAATGTGGGAAAATGACCCTTTTGCTGCCTGACATGTTTGCAAACCACAGATCTGCAGACCTCCCCAGCCTAGCTGCTGAAGAGTTAAAGCTCTGTTGGGTTGAAAGGTCAGGCCTGACACCTCTAAGCATGTTTTCTGTTTACAGAACTGGTGGGCAATCTGCGGTTCACCAGCTGATGTAATACAACTCCAAGAATTCTAGTTCAACAAGAGCTCTTGTTTTATTCACCATGTAACACAAGTAATCAATTACCACTTCCACAATTTATCAAAAGCAAATTAATCAGCTATTCCTCAAACCTTTATGCCCATCTCCTCCTGAATTTGAGGTGCCCCCATACAAGAGATCAGTAGGACACCAGATAAGATGTAAAAAAACAAAAAGGTATGAGAAGTAATCAACCACTGGCTCTCCAGCTGTTGGAGACTACAACTCCCATCATTCCAAACCAGTCACTGTCCAGCTGGGGATGACTGGGAGTTGGTAGTTCCCAAGGGTTGGAGAGCCAGTGGTTGCCTCCCCCCATTCAGAAAATTCAAGCCACTGTAAAACATCCTGACATTTTTCCCAAAGTGCCCCGCCCCCCTGTACAGCAACTACAATCTGTCAGTTCCCACCCTTCCTACCCCTCTCAAACATCACCCGTTGCAGTGCCACAGATGTATAGGGTAAACTGACCCACTCCAGGGGGTCAACAAGGTCCAACAGGATCAAAAGGGTACAGCCCATATTCTGGAAACAGAAGTCACCAGCATGACCAACAAATTCCAGGAGAAGGCTGACCTGGAAGGGCACGGGGCAGGCACCTGTCCATCAGCAACGCATATGCTGCTGCAGAACATCTTTACAGTCACAGGTGTCAATCTGGCCACTTTCCAAAAGCAGAACAGGGAAACACAGTTCTACTCTCCAAGGGTTAATGCAACAGCCAGCGTTCCAGTTCCACAGGCTGCCCTGGGCAAGAGGGCTAATTCATCTGGGCTAGGTCAGATCTAACGACCCCCTGCGTTAACCCTTTGAGGGCTAGAGTGGTGCGTTGCAAGGGTTAAACATTAGAATGACAACACATTTCTACACGCTCCTAAGCATTTACCCGACTCCTATGGTGCAGAATGTACAGTGATTGGGGGGCGTGGAGGTACATAGAAGATCCACAAGTTACTGCCACCCCACCCCGATAGATACAAGATGTACCCCCTCCAACGCGTCACTGCGACCAATGCGCAACATCTGTCCATTACATGCGACTGTCAATCATGTGCATGTGTCCCCTCACTGCCACACGGCCCTGGCCTCCGTGTGCAAGATCTGCCCCCGGTGCACATTATGACCCCATCACTGCCACCCACGTGCAAGATCTGACCCACCAACATGCCACAGCACAAGATCTGCCCCTCCAACATGCCACAGCACAAGATCTGCCCCACCAACCTACCAGAGTGCAAGATCTGCCCCTCCAGCCTACCACAGTGCAAGATCTGCCCCTCCAACATGCCACAGCACAAGATCTGCCCCATTAAAATGACTGCCAGTGATGTGCCCCTTACTACTACATGCCCTTTGTAAATGTTCTACCACACTGCCAATCATCTGTAAAAGTGCCCCTACTATTCGCTTTGCCAGATCATCCATTTAACCCTTTGAGTGCCAGAGGGGTTCGCAACGCATTGCCAAAGCAATGTACCTCTCTGTCACTCAGAGGGTTAACACTGGGCACATATGGCAGTAGTGGATATATCTGGGCTGCGATGCCCCCCAATGTTTTCATGCAGCATGCATTTGTATACGCGATCTGCTTTAACCCTTTGGGTGCCACAGGTTACCACTCAAAGGGTTAATACTGTATCTGCCCCCTCACCTCTCTCTTGCAGGGGGGAATTCACGTCTTCTCGGCTGACCTGGGTGAATATGGACGGATTGTCCATCACACCTCCCCAGATCTCGGCTCTCTCCCTTTCACTTCTTCCCTCCTCGGGCTCCGGGGCTGGGTGAAGAAATGAGGGACAAAAGGGGGGAAGGGGAAAGAGCGGGGGGCATGGGAGAAGGAGGAAGGGAGAAAAATGCGACGGGAAAAAAGGGGAGAAAAAAAGGAAAAAAAAAACAAAAAGGGGAGAGTGCTGGGAAACTTTGTTACAACATGGAGTTCCTCTGCTCAATTTCTGATACAAACATGGAACCCACGGGCGGTTTCAAGGGGCCCCGTTAAAGCGGCGATACCTCATGCGCCCTCTAGGGGTCGCTCAACGCTTCAGCCAGTGAGAGGCGTGTCCAGCATGATAAACTTATTGCTAAGCTGCAAAAAAAGGGAGCAATTCTGGAGCAAATGAACGGCGTAATAACAAATAAAGAGGAGGTTTAAAAGTTTTGCAAGGCAATATGTTGGAGAACTCACTAGCATTCAAATGATTAAAAGCTCTAAATGAATGGAACATTTTACTTGTTCACTGGTGCAGCTGGTTTGTTCCAGAATTATACTTAGTGCATAGACCTTGTACACATACCTCCCATGTGTTCCTCTTTAGGAGATATTGGGGGCTGTACCTCCAAAGTGTCCCTCTTTAGGGGATATTAGGTGTACAAACCTCCCAACTGTCCCCCTTTAGGAGATATTAGTGGCCCATACTTCCCAAGTGTCCTTCTTTAGGAAATATTAGGGGTCCACACCTCCCAAGTGTCCCTCTTTAGGATATATTAGGGGTACATACCTCCCAAGAGTCCCTCTTTAGGAGGAACAGTCCTTTTTTTAGGCATAAATTCCTTTGTCGCTCTTTCCCTCCCTGGTGTCCATGTGTTTAGGAGATCAGACTGTGTGGTGTGTATAGAAGTGTATCACCCTGGTGTTCCTGTGTTTAAGAGATCAGACTGTGTGGTGTGTGTATATAAATGTATCACCCTGGTGTCCCTGTGTTTAGGAGATCTGACTGTGTGGTGTGTATAGAAGTGTATCACCCTGGTGTCCATGTGTTTAGGGTTGCCACCCAGCCGGTATTTTACCGGCAGGCCGGTAAAAAATTGGCTTCTGTCCAATGTTAAGTCTATGGAGGGAATGCCATGGCCGGTATTTTTTTGGAGAAAAGGTGGCAACCCTACATGTGTTTAGGAGATCAGACTGTGTGGTGTGTATAGAAGTGTATCACCCTGGTGTCCCTGTGTATAGGAGATCAGACTGTGGGGTGTGTATAGAAGTGTATCACCCTGGTGTCCCTGTGTTTAGGAGATCAGACTGTGCGGTGTGTATAGAAGTGTATCACCCTGGTGTCCCTGTGTTTAGGAGATCAGACTGTGCGGTGTGTATAGAAGTGTATCACCCTGGTGTCCCTGTGTTTAGGAGATCAGACTGTGCGGTGTGTATAGAAGTGTATCACCCTGGTGTCCCTGTGTTTAGGAGATCAGACTGTGTGTTGTGTATAGAAGTGTATCACCCTGGTGTTCCTGTGTTTAGGAGATCAGGCTGTGTGGTGTGTATATAAATGTATCACCCTGGTGTCCCTGTGTTTAAGAGATCAGACTGTGTGGTGTGTATAGAAGTGTATCACCCTGGTGTCCCTGTGTTTAGGCGATCAGACTGTGTGGTGTGTATATAAGTGTATCACCCTGGTGTCCCTGTGTTTAAGAGATCAGACTGTGTGGTGTGTATATAAGTGTATCACATTGCTACACAGGAATAAAACTCACATTAATGTTTGTTTAACCATCAGTATATCTGTTTATAAATTAGTCTGTGTGAATAAAATATTTTTTCTTGACCTAAATCATTTATTTAGTTAGCAAAGAGGGATCAATAGGTCTTGAAATAACCTAGAAATGTTTATTAAAGGGATAATAATACTTCATTTTATCTTTATTTTATTTTGTAGGCATTAAAAAACATGAAAAACGATATGTCTTATCTCTCAAACCTTCATGGTTTGAGAGATATTCAAAAGCAAAGTTTCCCCTCCCGTCCCTTTTACCTAGTGTAAGCCATCCCTTCTCAGATGCGGAATGCAGTCCATAGACCAGACAGATAACAGCAGGGGACAATCTTCTTCCTATGAGAACAATGAAAGCCCTGCTCCCCTTGACAAGTTTTTCAGGTATTTCCCTTATCTTAATTGATTATTGTCCCTCTCTGCAGTCTATCTGGGCACCTCCCTTCTGCTCTGGCTGAGCAGTGTTACATTAGTAAAAGGGGTGGGAGGGGGATACTTTGTCATTGAATTACTCTTGAACTACAACTCTGACAGTATTGAAATAACACTCTCCAAAGTCCAAATACTATGATGATTAATTAGAGCTGCTTTTATTATGAAACATTACTATCCCTTTAATGCCCTGCCTCCAGCCACTCCTGCCAACAACACTCCTTAAAATAAAAGTGTCCCTTTTTGGCCATGTCTTTGGGTCTCATAATTAAAATGTTAAAAATGTGTATTGTCCATAATATTTTTCATATATATATATTTGGAACACAGCATTGGCATTTTTGCCAAAAAAACAGGTCTCTCTAAGTGGATGTCAGCTGCACACGAAAGTGTCTCCTCACCCTGCTCGAGATTCACTGCTCTAGATTGTAAGCTCTCACGCACAAGGATCTCTCCACCACCTGTATTAGACTGTTCAAATGTGTTCTGTGTTTGTAATGAGGGTTCCCTAACTGGACAGTACTGCGGAATCCTATATAATAATTTTCTAGGATGTTTTTCAGAAGCCGTCATGCGCAGTAGAGACTGCCTGAATGAAACCGCAGCTGATACGGACCGGGGAGCTCCAAATTCGGACCGCAGTCCTCTCTGCGCACCTGTGCGCAGAGAGTATTACTATCCAAATTCAGAGCACCCCCAGGGCCGGATTTGCCATTAGGCAAAGTAGGCACCTGCCTACAGGCGCACGCCAATGAGGGCGCCTGCCATTTGGATTTTTTTTTTTTTTTTTTAAATATTCTTTTTTTTTTTTTTTTTTTTTTTTTTAAACTAGCCACCTCGCTGGCTGCGCCGGCGGCACCCACTCACATTGCCCGCCCCCCCAGTCTTGTACCTGATGGAGCTCCCTCGTCGCCTCTTTAGGAATGCAGAGAGCTGGGAGATGACATCATCTCCCAGCGCTCTGCATTCCTGAATAGGAGACCCCGCAGGAGCTCCATCAGGTGCAAGACTGTGCCAAAGGAGGCACATACAGATCTCCTACCAGGGAGGTAGGAAACGGACAACGGGGGGAGGCAATGTGAGGGCAATGTGGAGCTAATGGGGGGCAATGTGGAGCTAATGGGGGGACAAGTTGAAGCCAATGGGGGGCAATGTGGAGATGGTGGGGGCAAGTTGGAGCTGATGGGGTGGGGGGCAATGCGAGGGCAATGTAGAGCTGATGGGGGGCATTGTGAGGGCAATGTGGAGCTGATGGGGCAATATGGAGCTGATGGGGGGCATTGTGAGGGCAATGTGGAGCTGATGGGGCAATATGGAGCTGATGGGTGGCATTGTGAGGGCAATGTGGAGCTGATGGCGGGCAGTGTGAAGGCAGTATGGTATATGGAGATGATGGGGGCAGTATGGGGCTAATGGGGGCAGTGTGAGGGCAGTATGGTATATGGAGATGATGGGGGCAATGTGAGGGCGATATAAGAGATGATGGTGGCAAGCTGGAGCTAATGGGGGTCAATGTGGCGATGATGGGGGCAATGTGAGGGCAATATGGAGATGATGGGGGGCAACGTGGAGATTATTAGCATTGTGGAGGTATCCAGTGCAGATGGCCCACGGGGAGGGGGGGCACTTGAAATTTCTGTGCCTACAGGCTCCTGAGATGTAAATCCAGCCCTGAGCACCCAGCTCTGTATCAGCCGCGGCACGTTCGGGCACTGTGTACTGCACGTGTCTGCAGCGTAGCCAATGAGCAGAGAGGCTCTGGGCACCAGTCGAGGCTGCTGGGTGGCACTGTGGTCCGTGCACGCAGGCTTTTAAACTAGTATGTTTATAATGATAAGAATAATATTAATAATATTGGTGCAGGAGGATTTTTGTGAAATTTCACAACTTTTATTTTTGCATATGGGTCTGTGTGTTAATCAGGAGAAATTCTATAGGCTGCACGTGTCCTTCCGTGTTAATTCACTCATATACAAGAGCAATTCTTTAGTAAACCAACAGCACTAAGGTAGTTACCTATACCTTTAAGTATTAAACAATGCGCACTGTACGGCGGAACTGACTTCTGCACCGTCCTGCAGAATTACATTGTCATAAGCGTCCCTGATTTAAAGGGATATGCGGTCAGTATAAACTGCACCATAGGGGATATTAACATTCTCAAAATTCCCATTGATTTAAATGGGACCTTTAAACCCTTGAATACTAGAGAGGTCTCTAGCATTCAAGGGGTTAAAAGCCCCATTTATATCAATGGGAATTTTATTTTTTTTCCTTATGCTAGAGTTGTTTACTTGTATGTATGTATGTATGTATATCTTTATTTATATGGAGCCACACAGTGTACGCAGTGCCTTACAATAGACGTATGTTACAATAAATAAGAGGGTATAAAATAAGTGTTACATTCATAGAAACAATAGGAGAGAGGTCCCTGCCCCTAGGAGCTTACAGTCTAAATGGGTAAAAGGAGACAGACAACAGGGTAAGAGGGTGTCAAGTGCTGAGGTTACAAGTGCAGAGTTTGGCCGAAGGTAGTGCATGGTCCTAGTGCTCCAGTAGATAAGATTTCAGAGTAGACGTAACCCCTTAACGACCCTGGACGGTCATAGTATGTCATGGGCTGTTTTAAGTTAACGACCCATGACGTGCTATGACCGTCATGGAAATCCGGGCTTCCCCCCCCCCCCCCCTGCGGCTGCAAGCCGTTTGGGGAGTCCGGAACCGGAAACAAACAAAAAAAAAAAAGCTCCATGGTCTTTTAACTTTGAGCGCTATCATAAGGGTCTGAGAGATGACACTGGGGGGGAAATAAGTTTCTTTTTAACAAAGATACAATATGGGAATTAGTAATCTGCAAGTATTACTATCCCTTTAAGAGGTTAATTCAACAAAAATGTTCTTGTTTTAGTTTTGTTTGTTTTTTAAATCACAAGCGGGCTGCACCCACGGCTCAGGAGCACCGCAATTGGCACACGGACCAAACCTTGGACACCCATGCACTGAGATTTTCCAGAGTTGGCGAAAACGTAGTTCATTGGGTCCACAGAATTACATAGGACTTGGAGAAGTCATCTCCGATCTATCATGCCTTAGTGCATAACCCCCTCTGTGTCCGGCTTGTAGGGGCAAAGAAGAGGGTCTATGTGGAGTACATCATAGATGACATCAACAAAGAACTACGAGACTTAAATATTGTAGATCGGCTTCTTCTCACGGGATCAATACGAGAGAACCAGGAAATTTTACCCATGAAATTCCATCATTTCCTTTGAATGAATTAGAACAATAATGCTGGATTTAAAGGGATAGTAATACATTATTATTACTATCCCCCATACTGTAGATATTTGCAAAATAATTTAATAGCCCCCAGGTTCATCTCTCAAATCTTTATGGTTTGAGAGATAACCAAAGGCAAAGTTCCCCCCTCCCTCCCCCTTCCCTGAAGTCAGCGTCGTGCTGACTGCAGGGATATCTGGTCTGACTTTCATCAGGCGGCTCTGCAGAAGAGTCGTGATCACGTTAGTGACAAAGAATTATTTCACTGAAACGGTCTTCTACATGTGCTTGCAAACCAAGCACAAACCAAGCACCTGTAGAAGACCTGTCACTAACGGGATCTCGGCTCAGCTGCAGAGCCACAAGCCTGTCGTACGACAGACTTCCCCTGCAGTCAGTACAACGCTGACTTCAGGGAGGGGGGAGGGAGGGGGGATGTTTGCCTCCAGTTATCTCTCAAACCATAAAGGTTTGAGAGATGAACCTGGGGGCTATTAAATTATTTTGCAAATATCTACAATACGGATGATAGTAATAATAAAGTATTACTATCCCTTTAATGCAGGTTTTTTGCTTCTTAATTTCTGCCATTTTTGTAAGGTATTTGTTTGGTTGAATCAAGAGAGCATTACGTTCCTCATCCAATTTTTTAAACAATTTTTATTTGGTTTCACCAAGTGTTTTTTGGGGTTTTATTTTATTTTTTGTAATCTTTCTCCATCCATTAAGTGAGCATCATGCTTTCGGTCGATTAATTTCAATCTATTTTCTTTGAATCAATAAAACACGCTTTGCTTATTGGATTGATTTTGTTTTTAATCTGTTTGTCTCAGTCAAGCACTCTTCACACGCCTGATCGATCTAAGGTGCACTTTATTTACAATGGAACTGCACTAAAGTCAGCTTGTTGCATAATCCTGTATCATTTTTCTTTGTAAAAACGTACTGCTCTTGTGCAAAGTCATCACTTTAAAACAAAATATCTCAGGAATGTGGCAGCGTTATAAAGGCAGAAAACAAAAGCAAAGTGTCCCTATAAGGTCTCTATGTGACATTTGGGGGATATCTGTATTGGAGATATCTCTGTAGCCCTGAAGAAGGTCTTGTCACGCCAGGAAAAGTTAAAATGTGGAAGAGCTCATTTATTCCGAATATCATACCTTTTCACCAGAGTTAATTTGTTGCAAATTTGAATGACCAGGAAATCCTAATGGCCCATATGAATTTTGCCATTGTGCCTTTGTTCAAGAGATATCACATTCAGTCGTTCCTGATGTCATGCCCATTTAGGACGCCATGACAATTTCCTGGCAGTTTTTTTTCAAAATGAAAGAGGCAGAATTCATGAGCATACTTAACCCTTTAAGGACAAGGGAGGGGAACAATGCATTGCCAAGCAAACCAATGCATTGCACACGCTTCTTGTCCTTAAATTGAACCTGTTACCTACACAGATTTTAGTTTCATTAACCTTTTCAGTGATGGAGGGATGTGCAATGCACGGCAACGCAAAGCGTTGCATACAGCTATGGTACTGAAAGGGTTAAATGTAAATTTTCAAACTGTCTATACCTTGTGTAAATATGTTCATAGTTTTAGACATTTTTGATCCAGTAACCATACCTCCCAACATTTCAAATTGCCAAAGAGGGACACTTGTGTTTTAGGGGGTGTTGCTGGGGGCGTGGCTGGTGGGTGGGGCATTACTGAGAATTTTTAGGCTATTTCATGACCTATTGATACCTCCTTGTGTAACCTAATAAATGACTTATAACAAGACCAAAGTATTGTATTTTACACAGACTAATGTATAAACACAAATAATGACATTTAAACAAACAATAATGTGAGTTTTATTGCGGTGGAGCAATTTGATTCACTTATATACACACACCACACAGTCTTATCTCCTAAACACAGGGACACCAGGGTGATACACTTATATACACACCACACAGTCTGATCTCCTAAACACAGGGACACCAGGGTGATACACTTATATACACACCACACAGTCTGATCTCCTAAACACAGGGACACCAGGGTGATACGATTATATACACATCACACAGTCTAATCTCCTAAACACAGGGACACCAGGGTGATACACTTATATACACATCACACAGTCTAATCTCCTAAACACAGGGACACCAGGGTGATACACTTATATACACACACCACACAGTCTGATCTCCTAAACACAGGGACACCAGGGTGATACACTTATATACACACACCACACAGTCTGATCTCCTAAACACAGGGACACCAGGGTGATACACTTATATACACACCTCACAGTCTAATCTCCTAAACACAGGAAGACCAGGGTGATACACTTACATACACACCACACAGTCTGATCTCCTAAACACAGGGACACCAGGGTGATACACTTATATACACACCACACAGTCTGATCTCCTAAACACAGGGACACCAGGGTGATACACTTACATACACACCACACAGTCTGATCTCCTAAAAAGAGGGACATCAGAGTGGGAAAAAGGGACAGAGGGATTTGGGTCAAAAAGAGGCACTGTCCCTCCTACATAGGGACACTTGGGAGCAATGGGTAACTATAGGGGTGCACTCCAGGGGCCCAGCCTCCCCCTGCGACCCCTCCGCCTGGCACCCGCAATCTCCCGCCAGCACTCTAGTAATGCAGAGCGCTGGGAGATGACATAATCTCCCAGCGCTTTGCATTACTAAGAGGACCACGCGGGAGCTCCATGGAGGAGATGGGGGCATTGTGGTGATTGAGGGGCATTGTGAAGGGGGTCAATGTGGTTGGGGGGGGCCATGGCACTTCTTGAACCAGGGCCCGGAGGCTTCTAGTTGCGCCTCCGCTTGGGAGGTATGAGTAATTGGGGAATCTACTCTTAACATAGCTTTGTTCTCTAACTTGGCCAGACACAGATGCATAATGATTTATTCATATATCAAGAAAATCACATATCTCCACCTTCTCACACTGCTAAAACTTTCAACCTTCCTACTGACAACCCCAATTCTTCTGCAGCCTCCAATCTCCTTTCACTAATCTCTTCCTCCAGTCTCTCACAAAGAACCACATCTACAACTCACATAGACAGCAATTCCCTCAACCTTTTGTTCTCATACAGTGATGGCAACGTTCCTTACTGCAACCCTAGCACCTCACTCAGTTTCAAGATCCAATAACACATGCAGAATTCTAAATAAATTGGCCTGAAAACTGCTTTCTAACCTCCTACAGGCTCTTCCATCCCTCAGCTACACCTTTTCCTGCCCCAACCAAGCACCTTTAAAGTGGAACTACCAACCCAAGTAAAGTTAAACCCCAAGAGTTACCCATATTGCGACTAGCTGAACAATAGTGATAGTCACCAGAATTATTACCTCCTTACAGAGAAATTCTACTGCTCCTGAGACTGACAGCCAGGAAACAGCGCAGACATCTTTGCATAGTGACGTCTGCGCGCCTGTGCTGTCAGTCCCAGTCTGCTCTAGGAGGCGTTGCTAGGTACCGTATGGTACCGGAAGAGACTGACGGTGCAGGTGCACCGATTCTTTTAAAGTGCTGTTGCCTGGCAGTCAGTCTCGGCAGCAGTAGAATTTTAGCTTTAAGGAGGCAATTATTCTGGCGACTAGTACTATTGATCAGTTAGTCACCAGATGGGTAATTTTTGGGTTTTAAAGGGATAGTAATGTTTCATAATAAAAGCAGCTCTAATTAATCATCATAGTATTTGGACTTTGGAGAGTGTTATTTCAATTCTGTCAGAGTTGTAGTTCAAGAGTAATTCAGCGACAAAGTATCCCCCTCTCGCCCCTTTTACTGATGTAACACTGCTCAGCCAGATCAGAAGGGAGGTGCCCAGGTAGACTGCAGAGAGGGACAATCTTCAATTACGATAAGGGAAAGACCTGAAAAACTTGTCAAGGGGGGCAGGGCTTTCATTGTTCTCATAGGAAGAAGATTGTCCTCTGCTGTTATCTGTCTAGTCTATGGACTGGATTCCACATCTGAGAAGAGATGGCTTACACTAGGTAAAAGGGGTGGGAGGGGAAACTTTGCTTGTGAATATCTCTCAAACCATAAAGGTTTGAGAGATAAGACTTATATCGTGCTTCATGTTTTTTTAATGCCTACAAAATAAAATAAAGATAAAACAAAGTATTGCTATCCCTTTAACTTTACTTGGGTTGGTAGTTCCACTTTAACAAACAATAACATCTTAATTTAAGGTAACCCCCTGCCACACTACTCCACACACAACATATTAAACTCCAACGCATACCAAACAAATCAGATATCTTCGGAAGTGCTCACGAACTGCTGAACATCATTGGATAAAGTCTCAGTCAGCACCTGCCTTCATCCATTATAAAGTT
Source organism: Rhinophrynus dorsalis (assembly GCA_037306005.1). Taxonomy (NCBI): domain Eukaryota; kingdom Metazoa; phylum Chordata; class Amphibia; order Anura; family Rhinophrynidae; genus Rhinophrynus; species Rhinophrynus dorsalis. Next base: position 239,061,316 of record CM074725.1, read on the forward strand.
ATTTTATTGTCTTACAACAGAGCACTCTCCATGGCCAAAGAACTTCACTGCCCATCTCCCATTTCCTCTGCCTTCTATTCTTCAAATACTTTTCTCTACATTTAATTCCCTACTGTGTCTATAACCTCCCCTTTCCAATCCTAACGATTTCAAGGACAAAGTGAGAAAATTTTAAATTACATAAAATGTTGTCAGCCATTGCACGCCACATCTGACCTTGCTCTCTACACCTGCCTAAGTCCTCCCTCAGTTCCTTTACCCCTGTACCTGAGGAAGATGTTTCGGGGCTTCTCTCATCTTTCACCTCACTACCTGACCACTTTACTCTATTCCCTCACAACCTCTTCATCTTCATTCTGATAATTAATCACTTATATAATACTAGTATGGAAGCCCGTATACACGAGCTAAAGTGCACACAGCTGCCCCAGCTGCTGCCCCGGAGCTGGGAGCAGAGACACGACGTGAGCCATCCGGAGCAGATCAGCGCGTTCGGCGAGTCTCTACTGAGCATGACTGCAGTCATGCGCAGTAGAGACTTGCAAAACGTGCTGATCCTTAGCGGGGAGCTCCAGGCGGCTCACAGCGAAGCTCCCTGTGTCCAAAACCACACATGCACAGTAGAGACTCTCTACTGCGCATGAGTGGTTACGGCTCACAGTGAGCAACGCATTCTACCTCTTTATGTTATAAGATGTCGCTAATTTCTGGTATATTTACATCCTGTTTTAAACAAAAGTTAATCACTCCTATCTAAAATAAATCATCCCTTGACCTAGCTTTCCTTCACAGCTATTGCTCCACCTCTCTCCTTTCATTTGCCTTCAAGCTACCTGAGTGACTTGTTTATAACCGTCTTACCCAATTTCTCACCTAACAATCTGCATTATCATCTACACTCTGTCTTTTGCACTCAACATTAAACTGAGACCACACTTACAAAAGTGGCTATGGTCTACAATGCCAAGTCACATCTACTTCCTAATCTTTCTTGACCCGCCTGCAGCCTTTGATACAGTAGACCACTCATTCCTCCTACAAACTCTCCTCTCTTAGGGTATCAGTGATACAGGTCTCTCATTGGTTTCCTCCTATCTTACTAATTGCTCCTTCAGAGTTTTATTTTCTGGTTCTTCTTCCTCTTCTGTCCTCTCACTCTTTCATTTGGGGTGCCTCAAGGATCAGTCCTAGGCCCTTTGATGTTTTCCATCTATACCTATGGCCTTCAATATCACCTTTATGCTGATAACACTTAAATATATATCTCCTCTCTCAACCAGTCATCCACCCTACATTCTCCACCAGATTCTCCCCTATCTCTGGAACTCACTGCCACGTTCTGTTACACTCATAGGAACTCACTGCCATTCATCACCAGATTCCCCCCTATAACTGGAACTCGCTGCCACGCTCTGTTAGATTCTCCCCTATCTCTGGAACTCACTGCCATTCTCCACCAGATTCTCCCCTATCTCTGGAACTCACTGCAATTCTCCACCAGATTCTCCCCTATCTCTGGAACTCACTGCAATTCTCCACCAGACTCTCTGCTATCTCTGGAACTCACTGCCATTCTCCACCAGATTCTCCCCTATCTCTGGAACTCTCTGCCACACTCTGTCAGACTGTCCTTTATCTCCAGAACTCACAGCCATACTCCATCAGACTCTCCCCTATCTCTGGAACTCACTGCCACCTTCCATCAGATTCTCCCCTATCTCTGGAACTCACTGCCATGATTCATCAGATTCCCCCCTATCTCTGGAACTCACTGCCATGATCCATCAGACTCTCCCCTATCTCTGGAACTCACTGCCATGATCCATCAGACTCTCTTCTATCTCTGGAACTCACTGCCACTCTCCATCAGATTCTCCCCTATCTTTGGAACTCACTGCCATGCTCCATCAGACTCTCCACTATCTTTGGAACTCACTGCAATTCTCCACCAGACTCTCTGCTATCTCTGGAACTCACTGCCATTCTCCACCAGATTCTCCCCTATTTCTGGAACTCACTGCCATTCTCCACCAGATTCTCCCCTATTTCTGGAACTCACTGCCACACTCTGTTAGATTGTCCTTTATCTCCAGAACTCACAGCCACTCTCCATCAGACTCTCCCCTATCTCTGGAACTCACTGCCACCCTCCATCAGACTCGCCCCTATCTCTGGAACTCACTGCCATGATCCATCAGACTCTCCCCTATCTTTGTAACTCACTGCCATGATCCTTCAGACTCTCTGCTATCTCTGGAACTCACTGCCATTCTCCACCAGATTCTCCCCTATCTCTGGAACTCACTGCCATTCTCCACCAGATTCTTCCCTATCTCTGGAACTCACTGCCATTCTCCACCAGATTCTCCCCTATCTCTGGAACTCACTGCAATTCTCCACCAGATTCTCCCCTATCTCTGGAACTCACTGCAATTCTCCACCAGACTCTCTGCTATCTCTGGAACTCACTGCCATTCTCCACCAGATTCTCCCCTATCTCTGGAACTCTCTGCCACACTCTGTTAGACTGTCCTTTATCTCCAGAACTCACAGCCACACTCCATCAGACTCTCCCCTATCTATGGAATTCACTGCCACCTTCCATCAGATTCTCCCCTATCTCTGGAACTCACTGCCATGATCCATCAGACTCTCCCCTATCTCTGGAATTCACTGCCATGATCCATCAGACTCTCCCCTATCTCTGGAACTCACTGCCGTGATCCATCAGACTCTCTTCTATCTCTGGAACTCAATGCCACTCTCCATCAGATTCTCCCCTATCTTTGGAACTCACTGCCATGCTCCATCAGACTCTCCACTATCTCTGGAACTCACTGCCATGCTCCATCAGACTCTCCACTATCTTTGGAACTCACTGCCATTCTCCATCAGACTCTCCACTATCTCTGGAACTCACTGCCATACTCCATCAGACTCTCCACTATCTCTGGAACTCACTGCCACCCTCCATCAGACTCTTCTCTATCTCTGGAACTCACTGCCATGCTCCATCAGACACTCCCCTATCTCTGGAACTCACTGCCATGCTCCATCAGACTCTCAACTATCTCTGGAACTCACTGCCATGCTCCATCAGACTCTCAACTATCTCTGGAACTCACTACCATGATCCATCAGACTCTCCGCTATCTCTGGAACTCACTACCATGGTCCATCAGACTCTACCCTATCTCTGGAACTCACTGCCATGATCCATAAGACTTTCCCTTATCTCTAGAACTCACTGCCACCCTTAATCAGACTCTCCCCTATCTCTGGAACTCGCTACCACCCTTAATCAAACTCTACCCTATCTCTGGAACTCACTGCCACCCTCCATTTGAGAGATAATCGCTCCTAAAGTTGACTCTCCCTCCCCTTCCCCGTAGTCAGCATTCTAGTTGACTACAGGGAAGCAAGTCGTACGTCTTTCAGGTGGCTCTCCAGCACAGCCGCGATAGAGTTAATAAAAAAGAAAACTTTCACTGAAATGGTCTTCTACGTGTGCTTGGTTTGCAAGCACACGTAGAAGACCGTTTTAGTGAAAGATTTTTTTTATTATTAACGCGATTGTGGCTCTGCTGCAGAGCCGCCTGATGATCTATGACCGGATTTCCCTTCAGTCAGCTACAACGCTGACTTTGGGGAAGGGGGAGGGAGAGGGCAACTTTAGGAGCGATTATCTCTCAAACCATAAAGGTTTGAGAGATGAAACTGGGGGCAACACGTTTATTTTTAGTAGGACTTTACTATAGGGATTAGTAATACTTAAGTATTACTATCCCATTAAGCCTGTAACATCAGAGTGTCACTCTTTTCAACCAGGCGACATTTTTAATGCACCGTTTTGTTGGTCGCCCATTAGTAGGGGACATTTCAATAGTGAACCCTTTACATTGTCCTGACCAATCGAGGGGACAGCTCTGCAATTGGTCCAATCTAGTGTTGAGCGAGCACCCCGATGCTCGGGTGCTCGGGTGCTCTGACCGAGCACCCCCTGAGGCTCGAGTGCTCGGCCGAGCACCCGAGCCCCATTGAAATGAATGGGGCGACACGAGCATTACACCAGGCACCCCCTGCTCTGATGAGGGGAGGGTGCCTGGTCAATGCCCCCCTTCATCTCCGCTATGCCCCCTTCATCTCCGAATGCCCCCTTCATCTCCGCAATGTCCCCCTTCATCTCCGCTATGCCCCCTTCATCTCTGCTATGCCCCTCTTCCACAATGTCCCCCTTCATCTCCGCTATGCCCCTCTTCCACAATGTCCCCCTTCATCTCCGCTATGCCCCTCTTCCACAATGTCCCCCTTCATCTCCTCTATGCCATAGAGGAGATGAAGGGGAACATTGTGGAAGAGGGGCATAGCGGAGATGAAGGGGGACATTGTGGAAGAGGGGCATAGAGGAGATGAAGGGGGACATTGTGGAAGAGGGGCATAGCGGAGATGAAGGGGGACATTGTGGAAGAGGGGCATAGAGTCTATGCCCCTCTTCCACAATGTCCCCCTTCATCTCCGCTATGCCCCTCTTCCACAATGTCCCCCTTCATCTCCGCAATGCCCCCTTCATCTCCGCAATGCCCCCGTACCTCCAGTCCCTGGTGGTCCAGCGGAGCGTCTTCAGATCTGTGCCTCTTCCGGCACAGATCCCCGCCACCCGAACATGGCGGGCGAGCACATGGCGGTACTCGACGAGTACCGCCATGTGCCGAGCAGAGCGATGCTCGAGCCGATCCGAGCATCGGCCGAGCACGCTCGCTCAACACTAGTCCAATCCTTTCCCTACCATCTAACTAAACAGAATCCATCTTAATGCACCTTGCATTTCACCTGTTGGACTTCTCCCTCTAGATTGTAAATTTGTATCCCTGTTTTGTGTCATGTGTTTCTAATGAATTCTCTAAATGTACAGCGCTATGGAATATGCTGGCGGTTTATAAATTAATGATGATAATAATAATAATAGTAAGGTAAGGGTGTGGAGGATATTATTAGGAAGTGTTCGTTCCACTTTAATTCATTACTGTGTTCCAAAGTTCTCAGCATTTGAAAATAGACATTTATCATTTAATTATGGTAGCGCCACGGCCATATTTTGGACAAGTATTAGCAGACTACAACCTGAGTGCTCAAATTGTTTTTGTAACTTGAATAATGAAATCAGTGCCCCTTTTTTCCTGAACCTTTGCATGCCCTAAGGCACCTTGAAACACCATTGTATCACAGTATGAGCTTTTCCCAGATATCACCAATAGGCACACAGTCCATTCAGTCAAAGAAGGGCCACAGTGCAAAAATCTTTATGGAATGCCTAACTAGAAGCTAATCTGCCCTGGAGCCGATAGGCCTCCTTGGGTGCTGGGCTCTGTCACAACTACACCCTCTGCAGTCCATGGGGATTATGCACTAAGGTGTGATAAAGACGTGATAAAGCAGAGATAACTTCTCCAGTGATATCACTTCTCCAGTTCCTATGTTAGTCTGTGGTACCTATGCTTTAAAGGGATAGTAATACTTAAAATGTAAAAATCAATATGTTATAGGATTTATCCCCCTGAGTAAAACAAGACTACTCCCACTGCTGAAAGGTGTTTCATTCAAAAGTTATTAATTTTCAAAGTTGAATTTTTTAGGTGCAATATCACAGTGGCCTGAATTGTACAGTGGCGCTGTTGCTACACCATCCTATGGAGATTTATGGTCCCGGGACCCAGAGCTGTCCATAGGAAGATGTAGCAACAGCGCCACTGTACAATTTCAGGCCACTGTGATATTGCACCTAAAAAAATCAACTTTGAAAATGAATAACTTTTGAATGAAACACCTTTCAGCAGTGGGAGTGCTCTTGTTTTACTCAGGGGGATAAACCCTGCAACATATTTTTTTTTACATTTTAAGTATTACTATCCCTTTAAGATCTATCAAGTTGGAGAAATCCTAGTGCATTGGACTTGGAGAATTTAGAACACTGGAGAAGTTATCTCCACTTTATCACTTCTTTATCACGCCTTAGTGCATCTTTCCCTGGTGCTTTTGTACTAAAGTGGCAGAGAAAGATTGTGGAAATTGGCATTCAAGTGTAGGACGTTACTTGACAACTGTGGAAATCAAGTTTACAACTCTGCCATACTTTCCTCATTCCTCCTGCATGAGATCTCCTGGGAGATTTCTGTATGCTACATTGAAGCCTTTTGTCAGAAAACTCATTGTAGGGAAGACCAAATGAACCTCAGGTAGCAAATAAAAATTTCCAAAAATGCACATTGATTTAAATGGGTCTTTTAACCTCCTGAATGCTTCGTAATGCATTGGAGACTTTCCTACCACTGAACTAGTTATAAGTGCCTTTAAAGGGATAGTAATATTTAAAAATAAAAGCAGCCCCAATTAATCTTCATAGAATTTGGGCCTTGGAGAGTGTTATGTCAATACTGTCAGAGTTGTAGTACAAGAGTAATTGAATGATAAAGTATCCCCCATCCCGTCCCTTTTACTGATGTAACACTGCTCACCTCAGAGCAGCAAGACTGTCCGGATGAATCTCAAAGAGGGACAATCTTCAATTAGCATAAGGGAAAAACCCGTCAAGGGGGGCAGAGTAACAGTAAGAAGATTGTCCCCTTCTGTTATCTGTCTGGTCTTAAGACCAAATTCCACATCTTCCATACCTCCCAAATGTCCCTCTTTAGGAGATATTTGGAGTCCATACCTCCCAGTGTGTCCCTCTTTAGCATATATTTGGGGTCCATACCTCCCAAGTGTCCCTCTTTAGGAGATATTAGGGGTCCATACCTCCCAAGTGTCCCTCTTTAGGAGATATTAGGGGCCCATACCTCCTAAATGTCCCTCTTTAAGAGATATTTGGAGTCCATCCCTCCCAAATGTCCCCCTTTAGGAGATATTAGGGGCCCATACCTTCCAAGTGTCCCTCTTTAGGAGATATTAGGGGTCCATACCTCCCAAATGTCCCTTTTTAAGAGATATTTGGAGTCCATACCTCCCAAGTGTCCCTCTTTAGGATATATTTGGGGTCCATGCCTGCCAAGTGTCCCTCTTTAGGAGATATTAGGGTCCATACCTCCCAACTGTCCCTCTTTAGGAGATATTAGTGGTCCATACCTCCCAAGTGTCCCTCTTTAGGAGATATTAGTGGTCCATACCTCCCAAGTGTCCCTCTTTAGGAGATATTAGCACTTCCCTCCTACTTCTCTGCCTTCCCACACTGTTCCTCCCACTTCCCTCCCACTTCTCCTCCTTCCCACCCAGTTCTTCCCATTTCCCTCCCACTTCTCCTACTTTCCACCCTATTCTGCCCACTTCCTGCCCCCATTATGACACACACAGACACACAAGCCCTCCACCCAATTAAGCTCCACCCATAATTGACATCCCCATCTGGCAACACACAAGTCCTCTCCGGGGTCCTCAGAAAAGAAGAATTTCCCAGGTATGCCTTAAAGGGGTAAAGAATGTGGTTTTTATCAGCCTTAAGCACCTAATAATACTTGAAATCACTTACATTATTTCTATTGTTTCACATTTGTGAATCAAGCAATCCCATATTTTACATCCTACAGCTTGCAGTGGGAGGAGTTTGGGGTCCTGCAATAAAGAATCCTGTCTTCTTACATGAATATGCTATCTACTCTTAATTATTAAAATGGGGGGGACCAATACACACAGAATTGATTCATAGTGGCCATTAGGATTTTCTGCCCAGATTAAGCTGAGAATGACTTTATGGTTGTGAGTTGCTAGTGGTTCTTTAACCCTTGGAGTGGAAGAAATCAGAGATGCTAAGCTAGACTCATGAACTTGCAAGAATGTACAAAAGCTCACTGAGACTTTGTTCTCGTGCCCAGGGTGTAATCTCTTTTAGCTCACAAGTACCATACAGAGAGAACAAACATTCTGAAACACATCATACAGGTCCTGCCAAAACGACCATCCAACCACAAAACAATTCTTCTCTGAACAAGGGAAGCAGCCATCTTAGACCTCGTTTGTTAGATGCAGCCGATCACTCTAGGCACCTCTGAGCAAGGGGTCCACGTCTGGATTCCCTCATTACCCTTAGGGTGACTAACCCTAAGAGCAATTTGCATAGAAGTAGAAGAAGTCAGAGATGCTCATCATGTGTGAGGACACAGGTCCACTGAGCTTCTTGCATGTATTTGCTAGCTTATGAGCTTAGCTGATCATCTCTGACCTTTCGTTCTACATATGCAAATTGCTCTTGGGATTAGTCACCCTAAGAGTAATGGGGGGGAATCCAGACATGGACCACTATCTCACAGGACTTAGAGTGAACAGCTGCTCCTCACTGAATAGTCTGAAATGGATGGCTGGGGTTGGCTGGTTTCCTTGTCCAGAGAGGACTTTTCTGGCATTTTGTGACTGGACTGTCATTTGGCAGGGCCAGTATGATGTATTTCAGATGATTTCCTCTCTTTGTATAGCACTGGTGAGCTAAAAGAAATTGCATCTTGGGTGCGAGGACACAGTCCCAGTGAGCTTCTTGCATGTATTTGCTAGCTCATGAGCCTAGTTGAGCATCTCTGTCCTTTCTTTCTACATATGCAAATTACTCTTGGGATTAGTCAAAGAGTAATGTGGGGGAATCCAGATGTGGACCCCTTGCTCACAGTGCCTAGAAGGATCAGCAGCACCTCACCGATGAGACCCAATAAGGTCAAAACGTATGTCTGGGGTTACCGGTTTTCTTTCTTATACAAAGAGGACTTGTCTGGCATTTTGTGGCTAGGCTGTCATTTGGCAGGAACAGTATGATGTGCTTCAGAAGATTTCCTCTCTGTGTATGGCACTGGTGAGCTAAAAGAGACTGCACCCTGGGCGTGAGGACACAGTCCCAGTGAGCTTCTGGCATGTATTTGCTAGCTCATGAGCCTAGCTGAGCATCTCTGACCTTTCTTTCTATATATACAAATTGCTCTCGGGATTAGTCACCCTAAGAATAATGGGGGGGGGGGGAAATCCAGAAGTGGACCTCTTGCTCACAGACAAGGCTGAAATGTTCACCTGGGGTCAGCTGTTTCCCTTATTCAGAGAGGATTCGTCTGGCATTTTGTGGTTGGACTGTCATTTGGCAGTACGATGTGCTTCAGAAGATTTCCTCTCTGTGTATGGCAATCTCTAAAAGAGATTGCACTCTGGGTGCGAGGACACAGTCCCAGTGAGGTTCTTACATGTATTTGCTAGCTCATGAGCCTAGTTGGGCATCTCTGATCTTTCTTTCACATATGCAAATTACTCTTGTGATTAGTCACCCTAAGACTAATGGGGGGAATCCAGATGTGGACCCCTTGCTCACAGTGCCTAGAGAGATCAGCTGCACCTCACAGATGAGATACAATAAGGCTGAAATATACATTTGGGGTTAGCGTTTCTCCTTGTATAGAGAGGGCTTGTCTGGCATTTTGTGGCTAGGCTGTCATTTGGCAGGACCAATATGATGTGCTTCAGAAGATTTTCTCTCTGTGTATGGCACTGGTGAGCTAAAAGAGATTGCACCCTGGGCGTGAGGATACAGTCCTAGTGAGCTTCTTGCATGTATTTGCTAGCTCATGAACCTAGTTGAGCATCTCTGACCTTTTGTTCTACATATGCAAATTGCTTTTGGGATTAGTCACCCTAAGAGTAATGGGGGAATCCAGACGTGTACCACTAGCTCACAGTACCTAGAGTGATCAGCTGCTCCTCAAGGAAAAGTCAGAAACGTACATCTGGGGTTAGCTTTTTCCCTTGTCCAGAGAGGAATTGTCTGGTGTTTTGTGGGTGGAGTGTCATTTGTCAGGACCAGTATGATATGCTTCAGAAAATTTCCTCTCTTTGTATGGCACTGGTGAGCTAAAACAGATTGCACCCTGGGTGCGAGGACACAGTCCTAGTGAGCTTCCTGCATGTATATGCTAGCTCATGAGCCTAGTCGAGCATCTCTGATCTTTCTTTCCAGCTATGCAAATTGCTCTTGGGATTAGTAACCCTAAGAGTAATGGGGGGAGTCCAGACATGGACCACTATCTCACAGACAAGGCCCAAAAAAGCTGAAACATTCATCTGGGGGGCAGCTGTTTCCCTTGTTCAGAGAGGACTTGTCTGGCATTTTGTGGTTGGACTGTCATTTGGCAGTATGATATGCTTCAGAAGATTTCCTCTCTGTGTATGGCACTGGTGAGCTAAAAGAGATTGCACCCTGGGTGCGAGGACACAGTCCCACTGAGCTTCTTGCATGTATTTGCTAACTCATGAGCCTAGTTGAGCATCTCTGACCTTTCTTTCTACATATGCAAATTGCTCTTGGGATTAGTCACCCTAAGAGTAATGGGTGAATCCAGACATGGACCCCTTGCTCACAGTGCCTAGATGGATCAGCTGCACCTCACATATGAGACTTAATAAGGCCGAAACGTACGTCTGTGGTTACCTGTTTCCCTTGTCCAGAGAGGAATTGTCTGGCATTTTGTGGCAGGACTGTCATTTGGCAGGACCTGGAAAGCTTCAGAAGTTTTTCTCTCTGTGTATGGCACTGGTGAGCTAAAAGAGATTGCACCCTGACATGAGGACACAGTCCCAGTGAGCTTCTTGCATGTATTTGCTAGCTCATGAGTCTAGTTGAGCATCTCTGACCTTTCTTTCTACATATGCAAATTGCTCTCTGGATTAGTCACCCTAAGAGTAAGGGGGGGAATCCAGATGTGGAACCACTAGCTCACTCACCACTAGAGTGATCAGTGGCACCTCGCCCAAAAGGCTGGAACGTATGTCTGGGAGTATATGTTTTCATTGTTCAGAGAGGGCATGTCTGGCATTTTTTGGCTGGGCTGTTATTTGGTAGTATGATGTGCTTCAGAAGATTTCCTCTCTGTGTATGGCACTGGTGAGCTAAAAGAGACTGCACTCTGGGTGCGAGGACACAGTCCCACTGAGCTTCTGGCATGTATTTGGTAGCTCATGAGCCTAGTTGAGCATCTCTGACCTTTCTTTCTACATATGCAAATTGCTCTTGGGGTTAGTCATCCTAAGAATAATGGGGGGAATCCAGAAGTGGACCCCTTGCTCACAGTGCCTAAAGGGATTAGGTGCACTCACCAATAAGGCTCAAAAAAGCCAAAATGTACGGCCGGGGTTAGCTGTTTCCCTTATACAGAGAGGGCTTGCTTGGCATTTTGTGGCTTGACTGTCATTTGGCAGACTATTTCCTCTCTGTGTATGGCACTGGTGAACTAAAAGAGACTGCACCCTGGGTGTGAGGACACAGTCCCACTCAGCTTCTTGCATGTATTTGCTAGCTCATGAGCCAAGCTGAGCATCTCTGTCCTTTCTTTCTACATATGCAAATTACTCTTGGGATTAGTCACCCTAAGAATAATGGGGGAATCCAGGAGTGGACCCCTTGCTCACAGTGCCTAAAAGGATCAGCTGCACCTCACCAATGAGGTCCAAAAAGGCCAAAATGTATGGCTGGAGTTAGCTGTTTCCCTTATACAGAGAGAGAACCTGTCATTAGGCAGTATGATGTGCTTCAGAAGATTTTCTCTCTGTGTATGGCACTGGTGAACTAAAAGAGACTGCACCCTGGGTGTGAGGACACAGTCCCAGTGAGCTTCTTGCATGTATTTGCTAGTTCATGAGCCTAGTTGAGCATCTCTGACCTTTCTTTCTACATATGCAAATTGCTCTTAAGATTAGTCACCCTAAGAGTAGTGGGGGAGGGGATGCAGATGTGGACCCCTAGCTCACAGTACCTAGAGTGATCAGCTGCACCTCGCTGAAAAGGCTGAAATGTACGTCTGGGAGTATATGTTTCCCTTGTTCAGAGAGGGCTTGTCTGGCATTTTGTGGCTGGACTGTTCTTTGGAAGGACCAGTATGATGTGTTTCAGAAGATTTCCTCTCTGTGTATGGCACTGGTGAGCTAAAAGAGATTGTACCCTGGGTGCAGAACACAGTCCTAGTGAGCTTCCTGCATGTATTTGCTAGCTCATGAGCCTAGTTGAGCATCTCTGACCTTTCTTTCTACCTGTGCAAATTGTTCTTGGGATTAGTCACCCTAAGAGTAAGGGAGGGAATCCAGACATGGACCACTACCTCACAGACAAGGCCCAAAAAGGCTGAAACATTTATCTGGGATAGCTGTTTCTCTTGTTCAGATAGGCCTTGTCTGGCATTTTTGTGGTTGGACTGTCATTTGGCAGTATGATGTGCTTTGCAAGATTTCCTCTCTGTGTTTGGCACTGGTGAGCAAAAGAGATTGCACCCTGGGCGTGAGGGCACAGTCCCAGTGAGCTTCTTGCATGTATTTGCTAACTCATGAGCCTAGTTGAGCATCTCTGACTTTTCTTTCTACATATGCAAATTGCTCTTGGGATTAGTCACCCTAGGAGTAATGGGGGGAATCCAGACGTGGACCCTTTGCTCACAGTGCCTAGAGGGATCAGCTACACCTCACATATGAGGCCCAAAAAGGCCAAAATGTAAGTCTGGGGTTAGCTGTTTCTCTTGTTCAGAGAGAACTTGTCTGGCATTTCGTGACTTGACTGTCATTTTGCAGGACCAGTGTGATGTGCTTCAGAAGATTTCCTCTCTGTGTATGGCACTGGTGAGCTAAAAGAGATTACACGCTGGGTGTGAGGACACAGTCCCAGTGAGCTTCCTGCATGTATTTGCTAGCTCATGAGCCTAGTAGAGCATCTCTGTCCTTTCTTTCTACATATGCAAATTGCTTTTGGGATTAGTCACCCTAAGAATAATGGGGGGGGGGATCCAGACATGGACCCCTAGCTCACAGTGCCAAAAGTGAGCTGCTGCACCTCACTGACAAGGTCCAAAAAGTCTGAAATGTACATCTGGGGTCAGCTGTTTCTCTTAAGCCCTGCCCCTACTTGAGATTACACCATGCCCACTTTTAACCCAAATTGCCCCATTGCTCTCTCCACATCAGCACCACAGAAGCCCTTCCAGGGACTCCACAAGTAAAAGTTCCCAGGTATTATGCACACATGCCCCACTCACACAGCACCAAACACACCCACACGCAAAGCCAGAAAGAAATATGGCTGACACACACAAACAGTAACTCACCCTGACTCCCCGTGGCCTCAACAGGACCTCTAGTACAGCCACTGAAGGGTGCTGCAGCACCAGGGGAACAAAACGGCACTCAAAGGGTTAAGGTAAGCCCTCATTGCTGAATTATTTCTTGACTGCCATCATTTGCCATGCAAGACACAGGACAGACAGCCATCAGGTACACACTTAACCCACTGACTGCCACAGGGTTGTGTATCAAGTTTTACCCCTCAGGGAGTGTGTTCAAAACCCTCACAATGTAAACCTGCATTTCCCTCCCACTTCTCCTCCTTCCCCAGCCTATTTCTAACACTTTTTCCACATTTAAGTTAAGCCCCGCCCCTACTCGTGATTAAGCCCAACCCACTTTTAACCAAGATTGCTCCATTTGTCTCTCCACATCAGCACCACAGAAGTCAAACTTCCCAGGTATGAATACAATTCCCACTGCTATTTAACTCTCACATGCCTCTCTATACCTTAACCCTTTGAGTGCCAGAGGGGTGCACAACTCATGCGCGCATGTGTTTCTGCGCATATATGTTGCGCGTGTGTGTGTACATCTCTGTTACATATGTGTGTCCATATGTGCATCTCCAGTGAGTCTGTGTGTGTGTGTGTGTGCATGTCTTTTTCATGTTTCTGCCTCTCACTGTGTGTACGTGTCTGTCTGTGTGTTGCATATGTCTGTGTTTATCAGTGTGTCTACATTTTACACACGTGCGCCCAACGGTCATAACATGACGGGCAACGCCGTCCCACATTGCTAGTATCTCCTAAAGAGGGACTTAAGTACTGTTATATACACAATTTATAGATTTGTGGTCAGTATTTGATGACTATAACTTCAAAATGAACCTTTCTTAACCTGTTAAGGATCAGAAGGGTGCACAATGCATTGCTGAGCAATGTACTGCTCACACCTCCAATATGGGGGAAACCCAGAGGTTTAACATCCAATATGAGAACATTGTCACTGCATGTTTTATTCTGAGAAGTGATGAAGAATTCTTTATATTACTGTGTGACTCTGTAATGGGCAGCAGATTGTTTCACCTTTTATAAAACCAAATGTTTGTTCAGTGAGAAATCACATTCCAGGTCGACCTGAATTCTATCAGATTCTTTTACATTCTAGGAGCGATATTTCAGTACAATGTGTATCTTGTGTCGCCTATGAAAGTAAATTTGTTTAATTCCTATCAAAAAGAATTATTGTTCTGTATTGTCCTATGAAAAATATGAATTATATATTTATAAAATCACTCTCATTCATAGGGTTGATTGCCTGGGTGCTCTCGGCGGTTGGAAAGCAGGAATATATCAGGTGGAAAGGAAACACTCACAGGACTTCTTGATCACCATGTGGTTTAATAAATAGTGTCAAAGTTTCAATTTGAATTTACACATTTTCTTCAGTATCTGATACATAGATAATCCCATTAATCCCTTAAAGGGATAGTAATGTGTCATAATAAAAGCAGCTCTAATTAATCTTCATAGTATTTGGACTTTGGAGAGTGTTATTTCAATTCTGTCAGAGTTGTAGTTCACGAGTAATTCAATGACAAAGTGTCCCCCTCCCGCCCCTTTTACTGATGTAACACTGTTCAGCCAGATCAGAAGGGAGGTGTCCAGGTAGATTGCAGAAAGGGACAATCTTCAATTAAGATAAGGGAAAAACCTGAAAAACTTGTCAAGGGGTAAGGGATTTCATTGTTCTCATAGGAAGAAGATTGTCCCCTGCTGTTATCTGTCTGGTCTATGGACTGGATTCCACATCTGAGAAGAGATGGCTTACACTAGGTAAAAGGGGCGGGAGGGGAAACTTTGCTTGTGAATATCTCTCAAACCACAAAGGTTTGAGAGATAAGACTTATATTGTTCTTTATGTTTTTTAATGCCTACAAAATAAAATAAAGATAAAACGAAGTATTACTATCCCTTTAAGGACCGGCCGTGCACGCACATGGCCGGCACTTAAGGACTGCGGACCATTTTTTTTTTTTTTCTTTAGCGATCCGATTCAGGGCTCCCCAAACGGCATGCAGCAGCATGGGAGTCCTGAATTCCATGACGTACATGTCCGTCCTTGGTCCTTTAGGGACCTCCACCTCATGATGTACATGTACGTCATGGGTTGTTAAGGGGTTAAAAGAGGACAAATATGAAAAAATACCTGTTTCTTTGCTACATGGCAACCATTGCAACCTAATAATTTACCACTGGAGACCTACAGCCGGCATTTTTCATATGAGCCCTCTTTTAAAAGGATATATATACTGTATATATATATATATATAGATATATATATACACTCTAGTTAGAAAGCCCGTATACATGGGTTAAGGTGCCACTCAGCGGCCTCAGTTGCTGCCCCAGAGCCGGAAGCAGAGACAGGCAGTGAGCTGCCTCCCGCTCCTGATCAGCGCGTTTGGCCATTCTCTACTGCGCATGTGCGGTTACGCACACAGGGAGCTTCGCAGGCTAGCAATTTATGTTATTTCGATATATATATATATACATAAAACTGATTCTTTCTGGTTCGCTGTCTTCCTCTCCCCTGGGTAGCAGAGGGTCGGAGATCGTCCATGCCCAGCGAATCACCAAGGGGCAGTGATCTTGCAGGAGTGGCCAGGGCCCCAGACCACTCCTAGCAAAACTGCTGCAAGGAGATTTACTGGGGCGATGATTTTCACAGGAGTGGGCAGGGGGCGAAGCCATCAATGTCCAGTGCTGCAGCAATCCAGCGGGTCCCCGACGTGCACAGAGCATCGAATTGGCAATGCCGTTCAGCATTTATTATAATATCTGTTGCAGGTCTTTATCTTCTTTTTCTCTACTGAGTAAAACAAATGTGCTCCCAATGCTGAGATATGCTTCAAATGTTATTACAGACATAGTCTGGCATTTTGTTACTGTTTGTGTTCAAGATGCTTTGCTGTCAATTGGCGCATTTGTTATATTCATCTATGAGAATCTTGTGCCAACGACACTCAGCTTTTCAGAGGCAGTGACACATAGCAACAGTGTCACTTTACTGCAAAAAATCCTGAACTCAAAAGCTAACAAATCAGATGCACACTCACTCTATAATCATTTTTGATAGAAGCATCTCATAGCAGAAGTGACCTCATCAGAAAAAGCTGTACAGTATGAATCATTTCATGATAAGGGTTTTCTGCCCCTTTAAAGTCACACACATTGTAACTGTGCACTTAGAGATGATTTAATTCCGCCCACATGACACTTTCTCCATTAAACAAGTTAAGAAAATGTATTCCAAATAGCCGGTTCATTGAGAAGTAGAATGTCTTTAACCCTTTGAATGCCAGAGAGGTATGCAAAACATCTCTACGTAATGTGTTGCATACTCCAGAGGGGTAAGCAGCGCATTGCTAGGCACTGTGTTACATGCCCCTCTGGTCCTAAAGAGGTCAATTCCCTAACCTATAGGTTAACTCTCTATACTATCAATTTACATTCTTGCCCAGCCCACTGGTATGCCAAAGGGTTAAAGCGCACCTGACACTGTAAAACAAGTTTGTTTTTACAAACAATTATGGTCTGGTGATGTAGTCTTCAAGCCATTTTCCTGTAAAAAAGATAAAAAATATATATATATATATATATATTTTTAAATTTTTATTTTTTTGAGAAATTAACTCTTACGTTCTGGTGGCATAGTATTGCACTACTTGCTAATCCCCTGCACAAAATGTTAATTATATTACAAAGACTTGACTGGGACAACGTATAAACATACCTGGGAAATCTCAGGGTTTTGAATCAAATCTCAGGGTCTCAGGATGAAGCGCCAAATTCTCAAGCCCTGAGATTTTGCTGCTTATAAAATGTCTAAATTAGTGACATTTCTACCAGAAAGGAAAAGGGAGAATTCCTGCTTGTCATGTGAGTGTATAAGAAGTGATATCAGAACTGTCTCATGTTATAGTGTATAAGAAGTGATATCAGATCTGTAGAATGTTATAGTGTATAAGAAGTGATATCAGATCTGTAGAATGTTATAGTGTATAAGAAATGATATCACAGAACTGTAGAATGTTATAGTGTATAAGAAGTGATATCACAGAACTGTAGAATGTTATAGTGTATAAGAAGTGATATCACAGAACTGTATCATGTTACAGTGTATAAGAAGTGATATATCAGAACTGTAGAATGTTATAGTGAATAAGAAGTGATATCAGAACAGTAGAATGTTATAGTGTATAAGAAGTGATATCACAGAGCTGTAGAATGTTACAGTGTATAAGAAGTGATATATCAGAACTGTAGAATGTTATAGTTTATAAGAAGTGATATCACAGAGCTGTAGAATGTTACAGTGTATAAGAAGTGATATATCAGAACTGTAGCATGTTATAGTGTATAAGAAGTGATATCATAGAACTGTAGAATGTTATAGTGTATAAGAAGTGATATCATAGAACTGTAGAATGTTATAGTGTATAAGAAGTGATATCACAGAACTGTAGAATGTTATAGTGAATAAGAAGTGATATCAGAACTGTAGAATGTTATAGTGTAGAGGAAGTAATATCACAGATCTGTAGAATGTTATAGTGAATAAGAAGTGATATAACAGAACTGTAGAATGTTATAGTGTATAAGAAGTGATATCACAGAACTGTAGAATGTTATAGTGAATAAGAAGTGATATAACAGAACTGTAGAATGTTATAGTGTATAAGAAGTGATATCACAGAACTGTAGAATGCTATAGTGTATAAGAACTGATATCAGAAGTGTAGAATGTTATAGTGTATAAGAAGTGATATCACAGAACCGTAGAATGTTATAGTGTATAAGAAGTGATTTCAGAACTGTAGAATGTTATAGTGTATAAGAAGTGATATCACAGAACCGTAGGATGTTATAGTGTATAAGAAGTGATATCAGAACTGTTGAATGTTATAGTGTATGAGAAGTGATATCACAGAACCGTAGAATGTTATAGTGTATAAGAAGTGATATCACAGAACTGTAGAATGTTATAGTGTATAAGAAGTGATATCACAGAACTGTAGAATGTTATAGTGTATAAGAAGAGATATCAGAACTGTAGAATGTTATAGTGTATAAGAAGTGATATCACAGAACTGTTGAATGTTATAGTGTATAAGAAGTGTATTAAAAGTGATTTATCAGAACTATAGACTGTTATAGTACCATAGTAATATAGTAAATTAGGTTGAATAAAGACACAAGTCCATCAAGTTCAACCTTCTCCTCATACCCCAGTAACTGAGAATTTCATAGCTTTCCTGCTACCAAATAAGTTAGTCTTTATCAGACCTTCCTATCTGCCTACTAATAAACAGTATAACTCTGTATGTTCCCTTTGGGAAGAAATGTATCTAATCTTCTCTTGAATGTATCCATTGTATCTGGCATAACCACCTCCTTGGGCAAAGACTTTCACAATTTAACAGACCTTACTGTAAAAAAACCCTTCCTCTGCTGAAGTCTAAACCTCCTTTCCTCTAATCTCAAGGGGTGTCCCCTGGTCACCTGATCAGGCCTTGGAATAAATAGCTCACCACAGAGATCCTTGTATTGACCTCTAATATACTTGTACAATGTGATAAGGTCTCCTCTTAGTCGTCTTTTCTCTAGAGCAGGGCTTATAATTTGAAGTCCTTTGCTACTAGCCAGACATGAAAAGTTACTCGCCACTGCAAGCCAAAACATGTCCACCAGGGCTGAACTTCTACTCGCCAGGGCTAAATTTTCACTCGCTATTGGCTAGTGGAAATTTTGAGCCCTGCTCTAGAGTAAACAAACTGAGTTTGTCTAGTCGTTCCTCATACATCAAGTCCTTCTTTCCCTTAATTTTGTTGCTCTTCCCTGTAACCTCCCTAGTTCTAGTATATCCTTTTTCAGAACTGGTTCCCAAAATTGCACTGCATAATCAAGGTGAGGTCTTACCAATGATTTGTATAATGGCAAAATAATGTTATCCACTCTTGCTTCAATACCCATTTTTATACAAGATAGGACTTTGTTTGCCTTTGCTACTGCTGTTTGACACTGGTCACTGTTTCCAAGTTTGTAGTTGACAAGGATTCCAAGGTCTTTCTCTAGCAACGAGTCCCCTAAAATGATTCCATTAAGTTTATAAGTAGCCTTGGGATTATTTCCTCCCAAATGACTTTACACTTCCCCACATTAAACTTCATATTCCATTTGTTTGCCCAATCTGCCATTTTATATAAATCCCTCTGTAGAGAGCAATTATCCTGTTCTGAATTAATTACCCTGTATAATTTAGTGTCATCTGCAAATATTGATAATTTGCTTTCTATATCTATTTCTAGGTCATTTATAAACATGTTAAAAAGCAGCGGATCTAATACTGAAGCCTGAGGTACTCCACTCTCCACTTTAACTGTACTGGAGAATTGTCCATTTACAACCACACACTGTTCCCTATCCTTCAGCCAGTTTTCTATCCAATTGCAAAGGTTATCTCCTAGCCCCTATTTCCTTATTTTATACACCAGCCTCCTGTGTGGCACTGTATCAAATACCTTAGCAAAGTCTAGATATACTACATCAACTGCCTTGACATTATCAAAGTTTCTGCTTACTTCCTCATAGAAGCTTAAAAGGTTACTTTGGCATAATCTATTCTTCATAAAACCATGTTGATTCCTGCTAATGATCTTATTTTTTGTGTTGTAATCCTGAATATAGCCCCTTATTAGCCCTTCTAGCAGTTTTCCCACTACAGAGGTCAAACTCACAGGTCTATAGTTTCCAGGTTCTGTTTTAGTTCCCTTCTTAAATAGAGGCACTACATTGGCTCTTTGCCAATCTTGTGGCACTAAGCCTGTGGTGATAGAATCTTTAAAGAGTAAATATATAGTTTTGCTAACACTTCACTGAGTTCCTTAAGAACCCTTGGATGTATACCATCAGGACCCGGTACTTTGTCAGTCTTAATTTTGTTCAGTCTCACCATGACATCTTCTTGAGTTAACCCAATATCTGATAATTGTATTGTTACATTTGTTATTTGTGGGTCTTCTACCATTCCTTGCAATATACTGATGCAAAGAAAGTGTTTAGAACATCGGCCTTTTCCTTATCCTCACTAATCAACTCACCCATCTCATTTTTGAATGGTCCAATGCACTCCCTCTTAAGTTTTTTGCTATTTATATATTTGAAAAACTTTTTGGGATTAGTCTTACTTTCCCTTACAATTAGAGTTTCATTTTCTATTTTTGCTACCCTAATTGCCTTTTTGCAATCTTTGTTGCATGCCCTGTATTTTAAGAAAGAATGTTCAGTTCCTGCAGACTTAAATAGTTTGAATGTTTTTTTTTTCTTTGCCATTTCCTCCTTCACATGTGCAGTTAACCACATTGGCTATGACTTAAGGCTCAATTCAAATGTTGGTGTCGTCAGAAAAAACTGGCGACGGTGGTTTTGTACCTCCAGTAAGCAATGCAAATGTTCCCACTAGTAAAAATAACGGCAGTTCTGAAACACAAGTCGCCCCTCGCCAGAACAGCAAGATCTCACCCGTAAAGGAAAATGTACAAGCGATGCCAAAAGCCATTCAAATGTTGGCGTTAGGGCTAACGCGAGTTAAATTGCAACATCTCACTCCAGAAATCTAACGCCTTTTTTTTTGTCGAACATCACACAAGCCAGAGTAGAAAATCACCGTTGGGGAAAATAAAACAGAAAGTTAGGGATAACATGAGTCTGCTCTTCCCTACCCAGCCACTAGGGGAACACAGAGATGGCTTTCAGCACCATGGACAGCTTTGAATGCCATAGGGATGTGCACTGCTCACCCCTGTGGCATTTGAAGGTTTAAACAGAAACAGTACACCAAGCACTACACAATGCACCCCCCTTCGACACCCCCCCTTAGTATGTAGACATATATTGCATATATTCGACATACTAACTCCATCCCGCATTCACCTTATTGACTCATATAGTAGTGGAACCTGTCTTTTATTCGACAATTAACCCTTTGAGTACCAGAGAGGTAGGAAAGCATTGCTTAGCATGTTTCCTACCCCTCTGGTACCCAAAGGGTTAATAGGCAAGTTATGGACTACATACCTTGCCTGTATATGTGTGTGTGTGTGTGTGTGTGTTTTAAACTTTTTTTTTTATTAAAAGACTATTATTAAACATATCTTTAGTTAGATCTCATTCATTTGTAATGCCCTACCTCCTGTGTCCCATTGCTATTAGTACTTGGGACA
Source organism: Rhinophrynus dorsalis (assembly GCA_037306005.1). NCBI lineage: Eukaryota > Metazoa > Chordata > Amphibia > Anura > Rhinophrynidae > Rhinophrynus > Rhinophrynus dorsalis. The sequence goes on from CM074725.1 coordinate 239,082,659, forward strand.
CAGGAGGTAGAACATTATCAATGAATGTGATCTAAGTTAAAATACAATTGAGGGAAAAGGCTGCACTCTGACTGCAGCGCTTCCCTCATCTTAATTCATTAAAGTGCCATTGCTGCGGGTGGCTGTGAAGCAGCATAAAAAAGGCTGGGGACAAGAGAGGCATTGGAGGAAGCGGGTGGTGGGGAGAGAGACATGGAGGAAGCGGGTGGTGGGGAGAGAGACATCGGAGGAAGTGGGTGGTAAGCTTGTATTTGCTGCCCGCTTCCTCCGATACCTCTCTCCCCTCCTCACTTGTCGACATGGACTCGCACACTGAACGACTTCTTGCATGCAGGGGGCAATGTCGACATTGTCCCCTGCATGCAAGAAGTCGTTCAGTGTGGCACTTTAATGAATTAAGATGAGGGAAGCGCTGCAGTCAGAGTGCAGCCTGCTCCCTCAATTGTATTTTAACTTAGATCACATTCATTTATAATGTTCTACCTCCTGTGTCCCATTGCTATTAGTACTTTTGCTCCACTCCCTCCGTTTGAAGGAGAGTGGAGCAAAAGTACTAATAGCAGTGGGACACAGGAGGTAGGGCATTAAAAATGAATGAGATCTAACTAAAGATATGTTTAATAATAGTCTTTTAATAAAAAAAAGTTTAAAACACACACACACACATATATACAGGCAAGGTATGTAGTCCATACCTTGCCTATTAACCCTTTGGGTACAAGAGGGTTAGGAAACATGCTAAGCAATGCTTTCCTACCTCTCTGGTACTCAAAGGGTTAACTGTCAAAAAAAAGGAAGGTTCCACTACTATATGAGTCAATAAGGTGAATGTGGGATGGAGTTAGTATGTCGAATATATGCAATATATGTCGACATACAAAGGGGGGGGGGTGTCGAAGGGGGGGACATTGTGTAGTGCTTGGTGTACTGTTTCTGTTTAAACCTTCGAATGCCACAGGGGTGAGCAGTGCACATCCCTATGGAATTCAAAGTTGTCCATGGTGCTGAAAGCCATCTCTGTGTTCCCCTAGTGGCTGGGTAGGGAAGCACAGAGAATGCTGTTCAGAACTGTCGGCATCGATTTTGGGTTTTCTGACTGAACTTGATACTTTAGAGTGCTGTGATTGGCTGTGGTGCTAGGTAACATTTTTATTGTGTGTTATTAGGTAAGATTTTCTATGCAACGCAGGTTTAAGGTTAATGTGTATTTTGTTGGTCATCGCTCGTTAGCCTTTCTGGTTAAGGAAGATTTGAATCTCACGTTACCTGGTCTTGCTTTACTCGCGAAGGCAGTTTTTTTCTTCACGTTGATTTTAACGCCAACATTTGGATCGAGCCCTTACTTCTTTTGCATTTGTTCTCCATTGGTATATACTGTTGGGTACATTTCCGCAACCTAAATTTGAATTGTGACCATTTATCCTCCATTTTTTTGCCTTTAAATAATGTATCCCAGTCTACATGTTGCATTGAAGTGCTTAATAATTTGAAGTTAGCTTTTTTAAAATTAAGAGTTTTGGTTGAACCTGTACAGTTTTGGTTTTCCAAACTGATCTCAAATGTAACCATGTTGTGATCACTGTTTCCCAAATGTTCACTTACCTTAATATTGGATACCATTTCTGTGTTATTCGTTATCAGTAGGTCCGATACATTGTTATTTCTTGTCAGCACTTCCACCATTTGTGACATGTAGATTTCCTGAAGTGTGTCCAAAAACCTGCTACCCTTAGCACTCTGACAGGTCTCATTTTTCCAGTTAATATCTGGATAATTAAAATCTCCCATAATTATAGTATGCCCAAGCTGGGCAGCTTTCCTCATTTGCAATAGCAGTTGGGCCTCAACATTGTCATCAATATTTGGTGGTTTGTAGCATATACCTACCAACACCTTTTTTTTACCTTTTACACCACATTTATTCCCACATTTATTCTCAAATTCTACCCACAAGGACTCCACATTTTGGCCAGTTTCCCCACTAATATCACCTTGCAAAATTGGATTTAACTCTGGTTTCACATATAAGCATACACTATAACATTCTACACTTCTGATATATCACTTCTTATACACTATAACATTCTACAGTTCTGTGATATCACTTCTTATACACTATAACATTCTACACTTCTGATATATCACTTCTTATACACTATAACATTCTACAGTTCTGTGATATCACTTCTTATACACTATAACATTCTACAGTTCTGATATCACTTCTTATACACTGTAACATTCTACAGTTCTGATATCACTTCTTATACACTATAACATTCTACAGTTCTGATATCACTTCTTATACACTATAACATTCTACAGTTCTGTGATACCACTTCTTATACACTATAACATTCTACAGTTCTGATATCACTTCTTATACACTATAACATTCTACAGTTCTGTGATATCACTTCTTATATACTATAACATTCTACAGTTCTGAGATATCACTTCTTATACACTATACCATTCTACAGTTCTGATATCACTTCTTATACACTATAACATTCTACAGTTCTGATATATCACTTCTTATACACTATAACATTCTACAGTTCTGATATCACTTCTTATATACTATAACATTCTACACACTATAACATTCTACAGTCTTGTGATATCACTTCTTATACACTGTAACATTCTAGAGTTCTGATATCACTTCTTATACACTATAACATTCTACAGTTCTGATATATCACTTCATATACACTATAACATTCTACAGTTCTGATATCACTTCTTATACACTATAACATTATACAGTTCTGATATATCACTTCTTATACACTATAACATTTTACAGTTCTGTGATATCACTTCTTATACACTATAACATTCTACAGATCTGTGATATCACTTCTTATACACTATAACATTCTACAGTTCTGTGATATCACTTCTTATACACTATAACATTCTACAGTTCTGATATCTCTTCTTATACACTATAACATTGTACAGTTCTGATATATCACTTCTTATACACTATAACATTGTACAGTTCTGTGATATCACTTCTTATACACTATAACATTCTACAGTACTGATATCACTTCTTATACACTATAACATTGTACAGTTCTGATATATCACTTCTTATACACTATAACATTGTACAGTTCTGTGATATCACTTCTTATACACTATAACATTCTACAGTACTGATATCACTTCTTATACACTATAACATTCTACAGTTCTGATATATCACTTCTTATACACTATAACATTCTACAGTTCTGATATCTCTTCTTATACACTATAACATTCTACAGATCTGATATATCACATCTTATACGCTATAACATTCTACAGTTCTGTGATATCACTTCTTATACACTATAACATTCTACAGTTCTGATATCACTTCTTATACACTATAACATCCTGAAGTTCTGATATATCACTTCTTATACACTATAACATTCTACAGTTCTGATATCTCTTCTTATACACTATAATATTCTAAAGTTCTGATATATCACTTCTTATACACTATAACATTCTACAGTTCTGATATCTCTTCTTATACACTATAACATCCTACAGTTCTGTTATATCACTTCTTATACACTATAACATTCTACAATTCTGTGATATCTCTTCTTATACACTATAACATTCTACAGTTCTGTGATATCACTTCTTATACACTATAACATTCTACAGTTCTGATATCACTTCTTATACACTATAACATCCTGAAGTTCTGATATATCACTTCTTATACACTATAACATTCTACAGTTCTGATATCTCTTCTTATACACTATAATATTCTAAAGTTCTGATATATCACTTCTTATACACTATAACATTCTACAGTTCTGATATCTCTTCTTATACACTATAACATCCTACAGTTCTGTTATATCACTTCTTATACACTATAACATTCTACAGTTCTGTGATATCACTTCTTATACACTATAACATTCTACAGTTCTGATATCTCTTCTTATACACTATAACATTGTACAGTTCTGATATATCACTTCTTATACACTATAACATTGTACAGTTCTGTGATATCACTTCTTATACACTATAACATTCTACAGTACTGATATCACTTCTTATACACTATAACATTGTACAGTTCTGATATATCACTTCTTATACACTATAACATTGTACAGTTCTGTGATATCACTTCTTATACACTATAACATTCTACAGTACTGATATCACTTCTTATACACTATAACATTCTACAGTTCTGATATATCACTTCTTATACACTATAACATTCTACAGTTCTGATATCTCTTCTTATACACTATAACATTCTACAGATCTGATATATCACATCTTATACGCTATAACATTCTACAGTTCTGTGATATCACTTCTTATACACTATAACATTCTACAGTTCTGATATCACTTCTTATACACTATAACATCCTGAAGTTCTGATATATCACTTCTTATACACTATAACATTCTACAGTTCTGATATCTCTTCTTATACACTATAATATTCTAAAGTTCTGATATATCACTTCTTATACACTATAACATTCTACAGTTCTGATATCTCTTCTTATACACTATAACATCCTACAGTTCTGTTATATCACTTCTTATACACTATAACATTCTACAATTCTGTGATATCTCTTCTTATACACTATAACATTCTACAGTTCTGTGATATCACTTCTTATACACTATAACATTCTACAGTTCTGATATCACTTCTTATACACTATAACATCCTGAAGTTCTGATATATCACTTCTTATACACTATAACATTCTACAGTTCTGATATCTCTTCTTATACACTATAATATTCTAAAGTTCTGATATATCACTTCTTATACACTATAACATTCTACAGTTCTGATATCTCTTCTTATACACTATAACATCCTACAGTTCTGTTATATCACTTCTTATACACTATAACATTCTACAATTCTGTGATATCTCTTCTTATACACTATAACATTCTACAGTTCTGTGATATCACTTCTTATACACTATAACATTCTACAGTTATGATATCACTTCTTATACACTATAAGCTGTAGAATGTTCTACTGTATAAGAAGTGATATCAAAACTGTAGAATGTTATATTGTATAAGAAGTGATATCATAACTGTAGAATGTTATAGTGTATAAGAAGTGATATCACAGAACTGTAGAATGTTATAGTGTATAAGAAGAGATATCACAGAATTGTAGAATGTTATAGTGTATAAGAAGTGATATAACAGAACTGTAGGATGTTATAGTGTATAAGAAGTAATATCAGAACTGTAGAATGTTATAGTGTATAAGACGAGATATCAGAACTGTAGAATGTTATAGTGTATAAGAAGTGATATCAGAACTGTAGAATGTTATAGTGTATAAGAAGAGATATCAGGACTGTAGAATGTTACAGTGTATAAGAAGTGATATCACAGAACTGTAGAATGTTATAGTGTATAAGAAGTGATATCAGAACTGTAGAATGTTATAGTGTATAAGTAGTGTTATCACAGAACTGTATAATGTTATAGTGTATAAGAAGTGATATCAGAACTGTAGAATGTTATAGTGTATAAGAAGTGATATCACAGAACTGTAGAATGTTCTAGTGTATAAGAAGTGATATCAGAACTGTAGAATGTTATAGTGTATAAGAAGTGTTATCACAGAACTGTAGAATGTTATAGTGTATAAGAAGTGATATCAGAACTGTAGAATGTTAAAGTGTATAAGAAGTGATATCAGAACTGTAGAACGTTATAGTGTATAAGAAGTGATATCACAGAACTGTAGAATGTTATAGTGTATAAGAAGTGATATCACAGGACTGTAGCATGTTATAGTGTATAAGAAGTGATATCACAGAACTGTAGAATGTTATAGTGTATAAGAATTGATATATCAGAACTGTAGAATGTTATAGTGTATAAGAAGTGATATCACAGAACTGCAGAATGGTATAGTGTATAAGAAGAGATATATCAGAACTGTATCATGTTATAGTGTATAAGAAGTGATATCACAGAACTGTAGAATGTTATAGTGTATAAGAAGTAATATCAGAACTGTAGAATGTTCTAGTGTATAAGAAGTGATATCAGAACTGTAGAATGTTAAAGTGTATAAGAAGTGATATCAGAACTGTATAAAGTTATAGTGTATAAGAAGTGATATCAGAACTGTAGAATATTATAGTGTATAAGAAGAGATATCAGAACTGTAGAATGTTATAGTGTATAAGAAGTGATATATCAGAACTGCAGGATGTTATAGTGTATAAGAAGTGATATCACAGAACTGTAGAATGTTATAGTGTATAAGAAGTGATATCACAGAACTGTAGAATGTTATAGTGTATAAGAAGTGATTATCACAGAACTGTAGAATGTTATAGTGTATAAGAAGTGATATCAGAACTGTAGAATGTTATAGTGTATAAGAAGAGATATCAGATCTGTAGAATGTTATAGTGTATAAGAAGTGATATCACAGAACTGTAGAATGTTATAATGTATAAGAAGTGATATATCAGAACTGTAGAATGTTATAGTGTATAAGAAGTGATATCAGAACTGTAGAATGTTACAGTGTATAAGAAGTGATATCACAGAACTGTAGAATGTTATAGTGTATAAGAAGAGATACCAGAACTGTAGAATGTTATAGTGTATAAGAAGTGATATCAGAACTGTAGAATGTTATAGTGTATAAGAAGTGATATCACAGAACTGTAGGATGTTATAGTGTATAAGAAGTTATATCACAGGACTGTAGAATGTTCTAGTGAATAAGAAGTGATATCAGAACTGTAGAATGTTATAGTGAATAAGAAGAGATATCACAGAATTGTAGAATGTTATAGTGTATAAGAAGTGATATAACAGAACTGTAGGATGTTATAGTGTATAAAAAGTAATATCAGAACTGTAGAATGTTATAGTGTATAAGAAGAGATATCAGAACTGTAGAATGTTATAGTGTATAAGAAGTGATATATCAGAACTGTAGAATGTTATAGTGTATAAAAAGTAATATCAGAGCTGTAGAATGTTATAGTGTATAAGAAGAGATATCAGAACTGTAGAATGTTATAGTGTATAAGAAGTGATATATCAGAACTGTAGAATGTTATAGTGTATAAGAAGAGATATCAGGACTGTAGAATGTTATAGTGTATAAGTAGTGATATCACAGAACTGTAGAATGTGAAAGTGTATAAGAAGTGATATCAGAACTGTATCATGTTATAGTGCATAAGAAGTGATATCACAGAACTGTATAATGTTATAGTGTATAAGAAGTGATATCACAGAACTGTAGAATGTTATAGTGTATAAGAAGTGATATCAGAACTGTAGAATGTTATAGTGTATGAGAAGTGATATCAGAACTGTAGCATGTTATAGTGTATAAGAAGTGATATCAGAACTGTAGAATGTTATAGTGTATAAGATGTGATATCAGAACTGTAGGATGTTCTAGTGTATAAGAAGTGATATCACAGAATTGTAGAATGTTCTAGTGTATAAGAAGTGATATCAGAACTGTAGAACGTTATAGTGTATAAGAAGTTATATAATAACTGTAGAATGTTATAGTGTATAAGAAGTGATATCACAGGACTGTAGAATGTTATAGTGTATAAGAAGTAATATCAGAACTGTAGAATGTTCTAGTGTATAAGAAGTGATATTAGAACTGTAGAATGTTAAAGTGTATAAGAAGTGATATCAGAACTGTAGAAAGTTATAGTGTATAAGAAGTGATATCAGAACTGTAGAATATTATAGTGTATAAGAAGAGATATCAGAACTGTAGAATGTTATAGTGTATAAGAAGTGATATATCAGAACTGTAGGATGTTATAGTGTATAAGCAGTGATATCACAGAACTGTAGAATGTTATAGTGTATAAGAAGAGATATCAGATCTGTAGAATGTTATAGTGTATAAGAAGTGATATCACATAACTGTAGAATGTTATAATGTATAAGAAGTGATATCAGAACTGTAGAATGTTACAGTGTATAAGAAGTGATATCACAGAACTGTAGAATGTTATAGTGTATAAGAAGAGATACCAGAACTGTAGAATGTTATAGTGTATAAGAAGTTATATCACAGGACTGTAGAATGTTCTAGTGTATAAGAAGTGATATCAGAACTGTAGAATGTTATGGTGTATAAGAAGTGATATATCAGAACTGTAGGATGTTATAGTGTATAAGAAGTGATATCAGAACTGTAGAATGTTATAGTGTATAAGAAGTGATATCACAGGACTGTAGAATGTTATAGTGTATAAGAAGTGATATCACAGGACTGTAGAATGTTATAGTGTATAAGTAGTGATATCACAGAACTGTAGAATGTGAAAGTGTATAAGAAGTGATATCAGAACTGTATCATGTTATAGTGCATAAGAAGTGATATCACAGAACTGTATAATGTTATAGTGTATAAGAAGTGATATCACAGAACTGTAGCATGTTATAGTGTATAAGAAGTGATATCAGAACTGTAGAATGTTATAGTGTATAAGATGTGATATCAGAACTGTAGGATGTTATAGTGTATAAGAAGTGATATCACAGAATTGTAGAATGTTCTAGTGTATAAGAAGTGATATCAGAACTGTAGAACGTTATAGTGTATAAGAAGAGATACCAGAACTGTAGAATGTTATAGTGTATAAGAAGTGATATCAGAACTGTAGAATGTTATAGTGTATAAGAAGTGATATCACAGAACTGTAGGATGTTATAGTGTATAAGAAGTTATATCACAGGACTGTAGAATGTTCTAGTGAATAAGAAGTGATATCAGAACTGTAGAATGTTATAGTGAATAAGAAGAGATATCACAGAATTGTAGAATGTTATAGTGTATAAGAAGTGATATAACAGAACTGTAGGATGTTATAGTGTATAAAAAGTAATATCAGAACTGTAGAATGTTATAGTGTATAAGAAGAGATATCAGAACTGTAGAATGTTATAGTGTATAAGAAGTGATATATCAGAACTGTAGAATGTTATAGTGTATAAAAAGTAATATCAGAGCTGTAGAATGTTATAGTGTATAAGAAGAGATATCAGAACTGTAGAACGTTATAGTGTATAAGAAGTGATATATCAGAACTGTAGAATGTTATAGTGTATAAGAAGAGATATCAGGACTGTAGAATGTTATAGTGTATAAGTAGTGATATCACAGAACTGTAGAATGTGAAAGTGTATAAGAAGTGATATCAGAACTGTATCATGTTATAGTGCATAAGAAGTGATATCACAGAACTGTATAATGTTATAGTGTATAAGAAGTGATATCACAGAACTGTAGAATGTTATAGTGTATAAGAAGTGATATCAGAACTGTAGCATGTTATAGTGTATAAGAAGTGATATCAGAACTGTAGAATGTTATAGTGTATAAGATGTGATATCAGAACTGTAGGATGTTCTAGTGTATAAGAAGTGATATCAGAACTGTAGAACGTTATAGTGTATAAGAAGTTATATAATAACTGTAGAATGTTATAGTGTATAAGAAGTGATATCACAGGACTGTAGAATGTTATAGTGTATAAGAAGTAATATCAGAACTGTAGAATGTTCTAGTGTATAAGAAGTGATATTAGAACTGTAGAATGTTAAAGTGTATAAGAAGTGATATCAGAACTGTAGAAAGTTATAGTGTATAAGAAGTGATATCAGAACTGTAGAATATTATAGTGTATAAGAAGAGATATCAGAACTGTAGAATGTTATAGTGTATAAGAAGTGATATATCAGAACTGTAGGATGTTATAGTGTATAAGCAGTGATATCACAGAACTGTAGAATGTTATAGTGTATAAGAAGAGATATCAGATCTGTAGAATGTTATAGTGTATAAGAAGTGATATCACATAACTGTAGAATGTTATAATGTATAAGAAGTGATATCAGAACTGTAGAATGTTACAGTGTATAAGAAGTGATATCACAGAACTGTAGAATGTTATAGTGTATAAGAAGAGATACCAGAACTGTAGAATGTTATAGTGTATAAGAAGAGATACCAGAACTGTAGAATGTTATAGTGTATAAGAAGTTATATCACAGGACTGTAGAATGTTCTAGTGTATAAGAAGTGATATCAGAACTGTAGAATGTTATGGTGTATAAGAAGTGATATATCAGAACTGTAGGATGTTATAGTGTATAAGAAGTGATATCAGAACTGTAGAATGTTATAGTGTATAAGAAGTGATATCACAGGACTGTAGAATGTTATAGTGTATAAGAAGTGATATCAGAACTGTAGAATGTTATAGTGTATAAGAAGTGATATCACAGGACTGTAGAATGTTATAGTGTATAAGTAGTGATATCACAGAACTGAAGAATGTGAAAGTGTATAAGAAGTGATATCAGAACTGTATCATGTTATAGTGCATAAGAAGTGATATCACAGAACTGTATAATGTTATAGTGTATAAGAAGTGATATCACAGAACTGTAGAATGTTATAGTGTATAAGAAGTGATATCAGAACTGTAGAATGTTATAGTGTATAAGAAGTGATATCAGAACTGTAGCATGTTATAGTGTATAAGAAGTGATATCAGAACTGTAGAATGTTATAGTGTATAAGATGTGATATCAGAACTGTAGGATGTTATAGTGTATAAGAAGTGATATCACAGAATTGTAGAATGTTCTAGTGTATAAGAAGTGATATCAGAACTGTAGAACGTTATAGTGTATAAGAAGTTATATAATAACTGTAGAATGTTATAGTGTATAAGAAGTGATATCACAGGACTGTAGAATGTTATAGTGTATAAGAAGTAATATCAGAACTGTAGAATGTTCTAGTGTATAAGAAGTGATATTAGAACTGTAGAATGTTAAAGTGTATAAGAAGTGATATCAGAACTGTAGAAAGTTATAGTGTATAAGAAGTGATATCAGAACTGTAGAATATTATACTGTATAAGAAGAGATATCAGAACTGTAGAATGTTATAGTGTATAAGAAGTGATATATCAGAACTGTAGGATGTTATAGTGTATAAGCAGTGATATCACAGAACTGTAGAATGTTATAGTGTATAAGAAGAGATATCAGATCTGTAGAATGTTATAGTGTATAAGAAGTGATATCACATAACTGTAGAATGTTATAATGTATAAGAAGTGATATCAGAACTGTAGAATGTTACAGTGTATAAGAAGTGATATCACAGAACTGTAGAATGTTATAGTGTATAAGAAGAGATACCAGAACTGTAGAATGTTATAGTGTATAAGAAGTTATATCACAGGACTGTAGAATGTTCTAGTGTATAAGAAGTGATATCAGAACTGTAGAATGTTATGGTGTATAAGAAGTGATATATCAGAACTGTAGGATGTTATAGTGTATAAGAAGTGATATCAGAACTGTAGAATGTTATAGTGTATAAGAAGTGATATCACAGGACTGTAGAATGTTATAGTGTATAAGAAGTGATATCACAGAACTGTAGAATGTTATAGTGTATAAGAAGTGATATAACAGGACTGTGGAATGTTATACTGTATAAGAAGTGATATCACAGAACTGTAGAATGTTATAGTGTATAAGAAGTGATATCAGAACTGTAGAATGTTATAGTGTATAAGAAGTGATATCACAGAACCGTAGAATGTTATAGTGTATAAAGAGTGATTTCACAGAACTATAGAATGTTATTGTGTATAAGAAGTGATATCAGAACTGTATCATGTTATAGAGAATAAGAAGTGATATCTCAGAACTGTAGCATGTTATAGTGTATAAGAAGTGATATCTCAGAACTGTAGCATGTTATAGTGTATAAGAAGTGATATCAGAACTGTAGAATGTTATAGTGTATAAGAAGTGATATCACAGAACTGTAGAATGTTATAGTGTATAAGAGGTGACATATCAGAACTGTAGAATGTTATACTGTATAAGAAGTGATATCACAGAACTGTACAATGTTATAGTGTATAAGAAGTGATATCAGAACTGTAGAGTGTTATAGTGTATAAGAAGTGATATCACAGGACTGTAGAATGTTATAGTGTATAAGAAGTGATATCACATGACTGTAAAATGTTATAGTGTATAAGAAGTGATATCCCAGAACTGTAGAATGTTATAGTGTATAAGAAGTGATATCAGAACTGTAGAATGTTATAGTGTATAAGAAGTGATATCAGAACTGTAGGATGTTATAGTGTATAAGAAGTGATATCACAGGACTGTAGAATGTTATAGTGTATAAGAAGAGATATCAGAACTGTAGGATGTTATAGTGTATAAGAAGTGATATCAGAACTGTAGAATGTTATAGTGTATAAGAAGTGATATCACAGAACCGTAGAATGTTATAGTGTATAAAGAGTGATTTCACAGAACTGTATGACACATTTATGTACAACTACATGGAGTAGGTGATCCATAACATTTTGATAATAAGAAGAGGTGCTGTATCCTTGCCCTTTAAAGGGATAGTAATACTTAAAATGTAAAAAATATATGTTGTAGGGTTTATCCCCCTGAGCAAAACAAGAGTAATCCCACTGCTGAAAGGTGTTTCATTCAAAAGTTATTAATTTTCAAAGTTGAATTTTTTAGGTGCAATATCACAGTGGCCTGAAAATGTACAGTGGTGCTGTTGCTACACGATCCTATGGACAGAATCTCCATAGGATGGTGTAGCAACAGCGCCACTGTACAATTTCAGGCCACTGTGATATTGCACCTAAAAAAATTCAACTTTGAAAATGAATAACTTTTGAATGAAACACCTTTCAGCAGTGGGAGTACTCTTGTTTTGCTCAGGGGGATAAACCCTACAACATATATTTTTTTACATTTTAAGTATTACTATCCCTTTAACCCTTTGAGTGCCAGAGTGGTACGGAATGCATTGCTTTGCAATGCATTCCGTACCACTCTGGCACTCAAAGGGTTAAGGACCACATAGATTTGCCAAACATTGCTTCACAATTAATTGTGCACCCCTCTGGTTCTTCAGCAGTTAAAGTACTGAGAGAAAGAAAGAGATAGATGACTATACAGCCGTGCAGTATGTATCCTTCATTAACCCTTTGAGTGCCAGAGGGGTACACAATGCATTGCTTTGCAATGTGTTGTGTTCCCCTCTGGCGCTCAAAGGGTTAAGTACTTAATATTTGCTAATTGATGTCTCTAGTAGCCAAGAGGTTAACCCTTTGAATGTCAGAGAAGCAACAACATGCTCTGAAATGTTTTGCTGATGAACCCTCTGGCATTTAAAGAGTTAACCCTTTATGCACCAGGACGGTGTACAACACATTTATTTGCAATGCTTTGCACATCCCTCTGGTTCTTAAACCCTTTGAGGGCCAAAGGGGTACGGCACGCACTACAAACCCTCTGGCACTCAAAGGGTTATAGGGTTAAGGGAATGAGCTGGCAAAACCAATTAACCCTTTAAGGAGCAGAGTGGGATGCAAGACATAGCTTTGCAATATGTTCTTCATCACCTTGGTCCTCAAGGTGTTAACATCCATTTAAAGTGTTAGTAATGTAAAAAAAAGTTTTTTTGCATTTAGAAGAGCTTAAAAAGCTGAGCTAAATGCAAAAAAGTATCTCTCAAACCGCTATGGTTTAAGAGATATAGGAGTTTAAAGTTCGCTGTTTCCTACTGACAGCTGTAAAACTGTCAGCAGGAGATTCGTGTCGGTTGACACAGAGGCGCTTGAGAAGTGCCGGGATCTCCTTACTTACACGGAATCCCTTCATTGGAATGGTCTAAACACCAGGCACACGTTTTAGACCATTCCAATGACGGGATTCCTTGTAAGTAACAAGATCACGGCACTTCTCAAGCGCCTCCGTGTCAACCGACACGAATCTCCTGCTGACAGCTTTACAGCTGTCAGTAGGAAACAGCGAACTTTAAACTCCTATATCTCTTAAACCGTAGCAGTTTGAGAGATACTTTTTTTGCATTTAGCTCAGCTTTTTAAGCTCTTCTAAATGCAAAAAACTTTTTTGGACATTACTAACACTTTAAAGGGATAGTAATACTTCAGTATTACAAATACCTATATTAAAGCCCTTGTAAAAAGAAACGTTTTGCCCCCAGTGTCATCTCTCAAACCTTTATGGTTTGAGAGATGAACGATTCTAAAGTTGCCCTCTCCCTCCCCCGTAGGCATTTTAGCTGACTGCAGGGAAGAGAGTCGTACGACTTTCAGGCGGCTCTCCAGCACAGCCTGATCGCGTTAACTAAAAAAAAAAACTTTCACTGAATTGGTCTTCTACGTGTGCTTGGTTTGTGCTTGGTTTGCAAGCACACGTAGAAGACCGTTTTAGTGAAAGTTTTTTTTTTAGTTAACGAGATCGCGGCTCTGCTGCAGAGCCACCTGATGATCTCTGACCGGATTTCCCTGAGTCAGCTAAAATGCTGACTATGGGGAAGGGGGAGGGCAACTTTAGAAGCGTTCATCTCTCAAACCATAAAGGTTTGAGAGATGACACTGGAGGCAAAACGTTTCTTTTTACAAGGGCTTTAACATAGGGATTTGTAATACTGAAGTATTACTATCCCTTTAAAAACACCACCTTTCATGGAGAAAAATGCCATGCAATCAAATTCTCCATTATATTATTATTGGCTAGGTGGCAACCTTATGCCCAAGTGGCACAGCACTCTAGGTGCTCCGCTGACATGCAATGATGAGGCTTATGTACTAAAGTCAAATTTTGGGGAAAAGACCAGCATCAGATAAAACTTAGAATTGATTTAAAAGGGGCCTTTAACCCCTTTAATGGTAGAGTGGCAATTCTTTGCAAAGACACTCTGTCATTCAAAGGGTTACAAAGACCCGGTGAAATCAATGGTGATTTGTATATATAACTCCATGAATGGCAGAGAGATCTCCAATGCATTGTTTTCTGGCATCCAACACATTGCTCTCTAGCATTCAAGGGGTTAAAAATACCATTTAACATTTTTTCTTGTTTATTCCCTGTGGCGCATCTGGTTTGTTTGCCCCCAGAATCGCATCCCTTTCTAAAGCCCCTTAAGAACCAGGGGGAACGTGCAACGCACCTCTCTGACCCTTAAGGAGTTAATACATCAGCCTCCCAGTCCATGCGTTGCCCCTTTAAGAGCACTGACATTCTTTACACAAACAAGCTGTCAGATGGGGAGCTGATAGATCCGCTGCGCCTCCTGGTCCGGGGTGTCCTCTTCCCCTCTATGCCTCCCCCTCAGGGGTACTCTAGAGGGTGGCAGGAGAAGACCCTGGAGCCTGGGGAGCCTTCTGGGAAATAGGATTTTGCTTCCATTTAAGAGAGGTTTGCAGTGGGGAGCCTGGAAACCGACCAGGGAGCGTCTACAAACTGCAGCACGCACTGAGAGGCGCAGGGCGGGAGAATAGCTGTCCGTGTATAGAGCAGTAGTAGGAGCTGCTGCAGGTAATGACCTCAGCCCCCTCCAGTGGCCTCTGCACTGACAGCTTCCTGGCACCGACCAGCCAAACGTCAGAAGCCAGGGAACGTCTTCAAATTGTCAACCCTTAACTGCCCTGCTAGTGCTGCTGTGTGTGTGTGTATATACATTTTTTACTCTCTCAATATGAGCTGAGCTTGAGGTCTTTGAAATTTAACTTAGGCTGAGCAGACCTCACCTTTAACTGGGGACTCATAGGAAAAATGCATACTGCATGACTGCATTGTTTTCAGTGAAGTACTGCAAAATTGCTATTTGCTATGTGTCCCCGGTTAAAGGTGAGATCTGGTCAGCCTACCCTTTGGCACTCAAAGGGTTATAGTAGGTACCACAGAACTCTAACCATGAGCATTTGACCCTTAACCCTGAGATTTGGGACAAACCCTGAGATACACACACAGGTACATATAAAGTCAAGGCTTGATGCACTCTCTGTAAATAGTTTAACTTACCTGGGCGCACATCAGATAAGCTAAATCATACATACAGTTCAATCAGATAGATTGAAGTATATTTACATATTTAAAAAATCGGAAATGGGCGACAATAGACCCAGCAGCTGTTGCTGGACTACAATAGGCTGACCAGATCTCACCTTTAACCGGGGACACATAGGAAATAGCCATTTTGCAGTACTTCACTGAAATCAAAGCAGTCCTGCAGTATGTATTTCTCCTATGCGTCCCCGGTTAAAGGTCAGGTCTGGTCACCCTAGACTACAATTGCCTTTGGCTACCAGATACAGTTGCCAAATGATCCCTTTAAAACTGGACACATATGGACAATGCGTGCGTCAGGGCCGGAATGGTTGTTATTGCGCTGCACTGGTTCCCATGTATTCATGCAGCAGACATTTTTCATGTGTCAAATTTTAATCCTTTGCATGCCGGAGAGGTATCCAATTACTCTGGCACTTCATGGGATTATCATGCAGCCCCACGAGACGTCGATGGTAACTGAAGAACAGTAATGGGGGGGAGGCACTGAGCCCAATAACACTGAATAAAAGTGACACAATTCTGGAGCAAACCAACTGCACCTAAGCATCAAATCAAAATGCCCGTAGATTTAAATGGGGCTTTTAACCCATTGAATGCTACAGATGTTTGCAACATACTGCTTAACCACTTGAATGCAACCCTGGCATTCAAAGGGTTAAAAGTCCCAGGTCTTATTATTCTCAAATCAACATTTTTATTTATTGCCTTAAGAACAGCTGGATTGCCGCCAGAGTTGCAAGTACATCAGCGTCACTGCTGGGGCTTTACAGAATGCCAAGTGCAGGGATCTGGTGTAATAAAGACTGCACACTTTTCTGGTACTCTAAAGGTTAATCCATTGGTGCCATTGGCTGAAAACTAAATATGGGTGACTGGAATATTTCAACTCTTCTTTTTGCATACCTCCCTACATTTCACGTGGCAAATGAGGGACACTTGTGTTTTAGGTGATGTTGCTGGAGGTGTAGATGGTGGATGAGGTATTACTGAGAATGTTTACGTTATTTCATGAACTACTTATTGTCTCTTCTTTCTGTAACTGAATAAATGATGTATCACAAGACAAAAGTGTTTTATTTACACATACTAATTTATAAACACAAATACTGAAGTTTAACCCTTTGTGTGCCAGAGAGCTATCCAACACATTGGATCTCACTGGCACTCAAAGGGTTAAACAAACATTAATGTGAGTTTTATTGCTGTGGAGCAATGTGATACTTATATACACACCACACAGTCTGATCTCCTAAACACAGGGACACCAGGGTGATACACTTATATACACACCACACAGTGTGATCTCCTAAACACAGGGACACCAGGGGGATACACTTCTATACACACCACACAGTCTGATCCCCTAAACACAGGGACACCAGGGTGATACACTTCTATACACACCACACAGTCTGCTCTCCTAAACACAGGGACACCGGGGTGATACACTTCTATACACACCACACAGTCTGATCTCCTAAACACAGGGACACCAGGGTGATACACTTCTATACACACCACACAGTCTGATCTCCTAAACACAGGGACACCAGGGTGATACACTTATATACACACCATACAGTCTGATCTCCTAAACACAGGGACACCAGGGTGATACACATATATACACACCACACAGTATGATCTCCTAAACACAGGGACACCAGGGTGATACACTTATATACACATCACACAGTCTGATCTCCTAAACACAGGGACACCAGGGTGATATACTTATATACACACCACACAGTCTGATTTCCTAAACACAGGGACACCAGGGGGATACACTTCTATACACACCACACAGTCTGCTCTCCTAAACACAGGGACACCGGGGTGATACACTTCTATACACACCACATAGTCTGATCTCCTAAACACAGGGACACCGGGGTGATACACTTATATACACACATCACACAGTCTGATCTCCTAAACACAGGGACACCGGGGTGATACACCTATATACACACTACACAGTCTGATCTCCTAAACACAGGGACACCAGGCTGATACACTTATATACACACCACACAGTCTGATCTCCTAAACACAGGGACACCAGGGTGGGGAAAGAGGGATTATGGTCTTAAAGAGGGACTGTCCCAACTAAAGAGAGACACTTGGGAGGCATACCAGATGGACAATGGTACCATATGTTAACCCCATGTTGTGCAATTGGCTAAACAAATGTCCTGAAAGAGGTGCAAAGATGGAGGACAAAGTTGGGAATATGAAACATTCCTACTTTTAAATTGATTTTCTTTTAACCCTTAAATTGTCTTTAACTGCAGGAGAAAAAAGTCCCTACAGAGTGGCAAAGATGGGGCAAGGATTGGGGTATTGAGTCTCTTATTTTCAGAAAAACTTTTTTTAACACTTTGTGTGCTAGATGGGCCCTTGTGGAGCTCTAAGGAGGACAACATTTGGGATAATTAACTTCTTATTTTTAAGCTGAATTGTGATGTATTGTAAACCTCGCTAGCACTCAAATAAAGTGGCAGAAACACATTACAACTTGCCCTTTGCTATGAATGCATACTCATTTATCAGTAAAGTCTGCTGTGGTGCCTTTAATTTGGTTATAGGCTGTTTAGTATGTGCACACAATGGAACTTTCAGATTGTGCTGATCCTGAAAGCTTTCAAATATTAAAGAAGCAGTAAATATTTTTTGTATGAAAATATATATATTATAGGATGTTTTCTGTTTAGTAAAATAAGGGTACTCCCACTGCTGAGAGATGAATATTTCCAGAGTTATTGCAATTTAAACCCATGGTATTTTACATAAGCAGTGCCCTCTATTGGTCAAATTCCATATAGTTATTCACTTACATTCTATTTGAAAGGAAAGTCAGTGACAAACAGTTCTCTATAGAATGTGATAGAAACTGCTGAGTCACTTCCTGTCAGAACGATCAGGAAGTAAAAGCACAGTAAATTCAGTTCCTGTTATAGCTTTTGAAAAAACAACTGACAGCAGTGTGAGTGCCCTAGTTTAATGCAGCAGGAAAAAACTCTAACATATAGGTTTTCATAAAAAAAAAAAAAAAAAAAAAAAAAAAAAAAAGCTTACTGCGCCTTCAACACTTCTCGCTCCCCATAAGGTAGCTGATAGGTGATATGTACCTGCTTGCCGAAACCCAGAGGTTCTCCAAACAGTTCTCAATACTTGGCGGCAGGGAACCTGAGCACATGTTAAATAAAGGTGAAGCCTAGAGCTCTGCTCCATTAGTCTGGGTTCCCCAGCTCTTGTGTTTGCCATTCCCCCTGTGCCCCCACTTCTCACACACTTCCCTGGGTGCCCAGTATAACGGGAACCCAAGACGCTGGGAGGTCCTGGGTCGTTGTCACCAAGTTCTCTCTGCAGAGATTGGGTGGAAATCCTTGAACGCCTCGGTCGAACCGTGAAACTGAAGTGTCGAACATCTCGGTCAAACAGGGAAACAGCTGCGTCGACTAACTCCGCATCGGTCACCTCTGTGTTTCGAAACCGAGTCGAGCGGGTCGTACTGGCCAGACGTCGAAGAATGGAAGTCGAATCGAGCAGCGCTGAGAGAAGGTTGAGGAAGAAGTGGGTCGACGTTGAGTACTTCTGGAGGCTAAGAGTGAATCAGCTTGAATGCCCTTGGAGGATGGGAGTCAGAGTGGACTCTTTAGACCATCTAGGCAAGAAGTAGACACGGAGACTGCTTACTCCACACAAACACACTTTATTAGCCAGAACACACAGTCTTTTATACACATTTTACACAATGAACAATGACCTGGGAGGGGCCAAATACACTAAGGGCTAGAGTTAACCTAGGGACCAATGGGCAGGGGAGCAACCACAACAGGTGTAACCCGACTGATCTATTTCCAGAACTCACTCTGACTAGGGTGGAGCATGAAACACAGAGTGGCCAGACTTGATTGAGTTACTACACAGTGGGGGGCACAGTTCACAATGATTCCCAATACACATTCATTGAACAAAGACAGTGGCCCAGGAAACCGTTACTAGTATTTCGAAATATCCCGCCTTTTTGTTCGACCAATCTGTAGGTCGCATAGTTCCTGTTTGCCCAATCCTGTCGACAGATGCTGAGGTCGTACGACACAGTGTCGAGCGTTCCCGCAGTCCCGGGGTCCCTCGACCAAGCATCGGCAATATGTGTCTTAAGACTGGTTTATGACAGTCGAACAACCATACAGACTCCGTCCAGGGTTTCGACTACTGGTCGTAAAAATCCCCTATTCGACATAGGTTCGGATAAAGTGATAGTCCCACCAGTCCATAGTTTAAGTCCACAGTCCCAGTAACGGCCTATGGCCCGTTACACCCAGGCATGGAGGCACCAAATTCAGCATAAAATGGATGGAGACCAGCCCCGCAGGATAGCAGTCAATGTGCCAGGCAACCTGCACATACTCAGATATAACAATGGTGGGGGGCTTATAAAGAGTACTCTTAAACATTTCTTTATGTGGCCGTTAAAATATCGTTAGTGAGTATAAAGTGAGATGCTATTTATACATCATCAATGGTAGCTTATTAAAGATGGAGTAAATTGCAATTGTATCAGTACATTTCCTCCATTTTTTTTTTTTTTTTTTTTTAAAGAACAGATTATAAATGGCGTTACAATTTTGGTGAAAATTCTGTCTCAAAATAGTTGCAGCTTGCAACATTTTTTTATAAATTTGCTGTGCCAGAATATGCAACGAAACTAAGGCAATTTCTTCACAAAATGTACTAGGCATTGTTAAAGCAATAGTAATATTTCAAAATAAATGGCTCTTCAATTAATCTTCATTAATTTGTGGGCCATGAAGAGTGTTATTTCAATACTGTCCATGGTTTAGTTCAAGTGGAATTGAATTATAAAGTATCCCCCTCCCGTCCCTTTTACTTAAGTAACGCTTCACAGCAAGACCGTAAGGATGGATCGCAGTGAGGGACAATCTTCTGTGAGCATAAAGAAAAACCTGCCCTCTTTCTCCAAGGGGGTCAGGATTCTTCTTTTGCTCATAGAAGATTGTCCCTCGCTGTGATCTGTCCGGACCGATAACCGGATTCTACATCTGATGGGAGTTGGATTACAAGAGGTAAAAGGAGAGGGAGGGGGATACTTTATAATTCAGTTTCTCTTAAACTACACCACGGACAGTACTGAAATAATGCTTTACATGGCCCACAAACTATGAAGATTAATTGGAGCTCCATTTATTTTGAAATATTACTGTCCATTTCAGAACTCAAGAACTGTCGTGGCATGCTTCAGAAATATTGAAATTCATTTTTAGAGCACTTTTACTTCACTTTTCACTTTACTCCACTTTTTATAAATCTCCCCCATTGTCTCTAAGTATTTGTTCAAGGCCTCTAGACAATGGCTGCTACTCCAGGGGGGGTCATCAGGACTGAGAGTATTATAGAGAAGACACAGTGGGGAAGAGAAAATGGTATTAGACATTGTGTAATAGAGATTGTCTCTTATTGGGCGGCTTAAAGTTTTGAGTCTTGCTGGCGGACCCCTCATTGGCTGTTTCGGATGTCTTGTGGGTGGGTGTAAAATGTCTTCTGATTGGTCATCAGACCTATAGGGGAAGAGCTGGGAGAACTCCAGCTTGCGGCCAATGCCAAGCTCCAGGAGTGTGGGGTAATATACACCAAGGTTAAGTGTACTGTTGGTGGTTATTATGTGGGTTTTGTGGAGTAGACACGGGTCTTGGCCGTATTCTGACTCCTTACACTGCTATATTTTCCCAAGAGAAAGCTTTTTGTTCATGAATATCATCCTAATCCAAAGTTTTTGTTGAAACCAGGACAATCGTATTCCAGCAAGGGGCTTTCATCCTATCTACCCTGAACTTTAAACATTTTACTGTTAATTTACAATTCCCTGAAATACCCCCATACTACTGAAGTACTATATCTAGATTTAAAAAAATGGTTTAAACCTGACATCTCCAATGTTAACGTGCAATTTTTAAAAATGTAAATAGAAAAACAGTTTATGCTAAAATTTGGGTGAAATCTTAGGGCAATAAAGATTAGTGTAATTGAAGTTGGCTTATTATTCGGAGATAACCCTTTGAGTGCTATAGAGGTATCCAAACGCATTGTTGTTTAACCCTTTGAGTGCCAGAGGGGTACAAAACGATTTGCAAAGCAATGCGTTCCATACCCCTCTGGCACTCAAAGGGTTAAATGAACATGGACCACTGATTTCACTGCACAGCTACACAGAGGGAGTCCCCCTGCATACAATCCAAGGGAAGTTAGCCTGGCTCACAGCTATTTTGGAAATGAAAGTCAGTGCCAACTTTGCCGAGAGTGCACATTTCACAGTTTGCCTCCCAAGTGTCCCTCTGTTGTTGGACAACAACAGTAACCCTCTGAGCGCCAGGTAGCTGTGAAACGGAGTCCCATTGCGTGTGGGCAACCTTTGGCTCCCCAGCTTTTGTTGGACTACAGATCCCATCACCAGCTGTATGAAGATGATTGGAAGTATAACTGTACTCCAAAACCATCTGAATATGATGGGAATTGTCATCAAACAACACAGAGATTGGCTGCAATTTACTCACCACTGCTCTAGGGCGGCGCTGTTTCATTTGCAGTCCCGCAATATGCATCTTTCTGAAGGATCAATTATTAAAGGAACAGTAACATTTCACGATAACAAACTCCTATTCACCTTAACCCCTTAAAGGAGCAGTAAACTTTTTTTTATGAAAACACATATTTTAAAGAGCATTTCCTGCTGAATAAAACAATGTCACTCCTACTGCTGTCAGATGTTTTATTCAAACTTTATAGCAGTTCAAACATCAGGAAGTGAATTTACCGTGTTTACTTCCTGATAGTTCTAACTGACAGGAAGTGAATTTACCGTGTTTACTTCCTGATAGTTCTAACTGACAGGAAGTGACAGGCAGTTTCTATCACATTCTATGGAGAACTGTATGTCTCTTGACTTTCCTCTCCATTAGAATCTAACAGGAAATCTAATTAGAATTTGACCACTAGAGGGCACTGCTAATGTAAAAAAACATGGGTTTAAACCGTACTAACTCTGGAAATATAAATCTCTTGTCAGTGGGAGTACCCTTATTTTACTCAGTAGGAAAATCCCTATGATATATATTTTTTCATAAAAAAAAGTTTACTGCTCCTTTATGGACCGGCTGTGCACACACGCAGCAGTCACTTAAGGGCCAGGGACCATTTTTTTTTTCTCGAATCCTATTCCGGATTCCCCGAATGTAGTGCAGCCACGCGGGGAGCCCAGAATTGCATGATGGTCCAGGACCGACATCGGTCCTTATGGGTATAAAAACCCATGACGGTCCAGGACCGTCATGGATCCTTAAGGGGTTAATCAGGGAAGAACA
Source organism: Rhinophrynus dorsalis (assembly GCA_037306005.1). Classification (NCBI taxonomy): domain Eukaryota; kingdom Metazoa; phylum Chordata; class Amphibia; order Anura; family Rhinophrynidae; genus Rhinophrynus; species Rhinophrynus dorsalis. The sequence continues at coordinate 239,106,040 of CM074725.1, forward strand.
TCTTAATGACCTCTATGAATCAATTCTGCATAGACTGTTTCCACAAAATTAATCTTTAAATATTATTGGGTATCATGTCCTTAAAGACAGACATGATTCTTTCCAGGACTCCATGACCCTAGACTCCTCCCAGTTTATTTCTAGATGCCTTTGAAGATAGAAGTTTGGGGTTGTTGGGTCTTGCAACAAATAAGTGTGCCTTCCCACATGGACATGAGATTTAGTTCTAATTAACCCTTTAAGGACCAGAGGGGTGTGCAACTCATTGCTCTGCAATGCGTTGCTTGCCCCACTAGTCCTTAAAGGGCTAAGGATTAATTATGGAAAACCAGTCCACGCAGAATGAATTCCTAGTGGCCATTAGAATTCCCTCCACTGATCACTATAAGCGGGGGCTCATTATTAACATGTATTCTATTTCTTATAAGAGAAAGGTGGAAATCCTCGTAAGCTGAAGGAAGAGGGATGGTAATGTGTGGTTTCATAAGAAAGCTGTGGTTTTCTTCATCTCATCACCCAACCTTAATTACATTTAATTTCCACGGAGTCTTATCTGAACTGTTTGATGCCCCACATAGCCAAGACGTGTTCTCGAGGTGTTTTGCTGCTGATTGGCTCCCTGAGGATTTGCAGTGCAGGAGCCCAATCGACCATGCAATTAGACTCCTGCAGATTTAACACCTCCTAATAACATACCTCCCAAGTACCCCTCTGTAGGAGATCCATAGGGATCCATATCTCCCACGTTTCTCACTTTAGGAGATATTAGGGGTCCATACTTCCCAAGTGGCCCACTTTGGGAGATATTAGGGGTACATGCCTCCCAAGTGTCACTCTTTAGGAGATATTAGGGATCTGTACCTCCCAAGTGTCCCTCTTTAGGAGATATTAGGGGTACATACCTCCCAAGTGTCCCTTTTTAGTCAGTACATGCCCCGCTGTGAAACCCAAATCCCTCTTTCCCACCCTGGTGTCCTTGTGTTTAGATCAGACTGTGTGGTGTATATATAAGTGCATCACATTGCTCCACCACAATAAAACACACATTAACCCCTTAAAGGGATAGTAATACTTAAATAATACTAATCCCCATATTGTAGCTATGGTAAAAAGAATTGAAGTGCTCCCAGGTTTATCTCTCAAACCTTTATGGTTTGAGAGATAACCGAACGCAAAGTTCCCCCCTCCCTCCCCCTTCCCTGATGTCAACTTTGTACTAACTGCAGGGATATCCGGTCTTATTTGCATCAGATAGCTCTGCAGCAGAGCCGAGATCATGTTAGTAAAAAATTATTATTTCACTGAAACGGTCTTCTACATGTGATTGCAAACCAATTACAAACCAAGCACATGTAGAAGACCGTTTCAGTGAAATAATTTTCACTAACACGATCTCGGCTCAGCTACAGAGCCGCAAGCCTGTCGTACAACAGACTTCCCCTGCAGTCAGTACAATGCTGACTTCAGGGAAAAGGGAGAGAAGGGGGAACTTTGCGTTCAGTTATCTCTCAAACCATAAAGGTTTGAGAGTTGAACCTGGAGACAATTCAATTCTTTTTACTATAGTAACACAATTGTCCCTCTTTGGCCATTTAAAATGTTGGGAGGTAAGTAATAACCCGAGTACGTACGAACACACACACACACACACACACACACACACACACACACACACTCTAGAGGTAGGGTTTTCAACATTGTATCACTATATTAATTAAACTGTGTCTTCTTTTTACATTGTCTCAATATTCTTTCTTTCTCTGGAAACATATCAAGAGAGAGAGATATCAGTATCCGGGACATAAAAATGGCAATAAATCTATGAAGATGTTTGCACAAAGGGTTGCGTGCGCATTGCTTTGCAATGTGTTGCTCAATCCTCTGGTCCATAAAGGGTTAAACATAAATTCTGGATAATTAGCCCTTACAGAATGAATTCATAGTGGCTATTAGGATTCTTTCCCATGATCATTATAATGGGGGGGGGGGTCATTATTAAGATGATTTCTTTTAAGAGGAAGGTGGAAATCCTAGTAAGCTGAAGGAAGAGGGATGGTAATGTGTGGTTTCATAAGAAAGCTGTGGTTTTCTTTGTCTCAGCACCCAACCTTAAATACATTTTATTTCCAAGAAGTCTTATGTGAACTGTTTGATGCTCCACATAGCCAAGACGTGTTCTCGAGGTGTGATGCTGCTGATTGGCTCCCTGAGGATTTGCAGTGCAGGAGCCCAATCGATCATGCACAAGTGTGTACCAATTAGACTCCTGCAGATTTAAAGGAGAACACCACAGAATTTCCTGTGCATATGTGAACACACACACACACTAGATGTAGGCTTTTCAACATTGTATCGCTATATTAATTACACTGTATTTTTTTTTTTTTTTTTTTTAACATTTACTCAGTATTTTTTGTTTTCATAGTCCTGACAGTAAGCTCTCTGGAAACATATAAATAGAGAGGGAGATCACCATCATTGAAATTAAAATAGAAACAAATATGTCAAGATGAAATAAAAATTAGTAAGTACAAAATATGTAAAGTCAAAATAATGTATCCAACCCATTAACCCTTTGAGTGCCAGAGGGGTACGCAAGGCATTGCAATGTATTGTGTACCCTGCTGGCACTCGCATTGGAGACATCTCTGACTGCACATTCCTCCCAAGATTTCAAGTGGCCAAAGAGGGACACTTTTGTTTTAAGTGGTGGTGCTGAGGGCGTAGCTTTTGGGTGGGGCAATACCGAGAATTTTTAGGTTATTTCACGATCTATTGATACCACTTTGTGTAAATGAATAAATGATTTAGAACAAGACCAGCGTATTTTATTTACACAGACTAATTTATAAACACATATACTGAAGTTTAAATAAACACTAAAGTGAGTTTTATTGCTGTGGAGCAATGTGATACGCTTATATACACATCACACGGTCTGATCTCCTAAACACAGGGACACCAGGGTGATACACTTACATACGCACACCACACAGTCTGATCTCCTAAACACAGGGACACCAGGGTGATACACTTATATACACCACACAGTCTGATCTCCTAAACACAGGGACAACAGGGTGATACACTTATATACACACCACACAGTCTGATCTCCTAAACACAGGGACACCAGGGTGATACACGTCTATACACACCTCACAGTCTGATCTCCTACACACAGGGACACCAGGATGATACACTTATATACACACCACACAGTCTGATCTCCTAAACACAGGGACACCAGGGTGATACACTTATATACACACCACACAGTCTGATCTCCTAAACACAGGGACACCAGGGTGATACACTTATATACACACCACACAGTCTGATCTCCTAAACACAGGGACACCAGGGTGATACACTTCTATACACACCTCACAGTCTGATCTCCTAAACACAGGGACACCCGGGTGATACACTTATATACACACCACACAGTCTGATCTCCTAAACACAGGGACATCAGGGTGATACACCTATATACACACCATACAGTCTGATCTCCTAAACACAGGGACACCAGGGTGATACACTTATATACACATCACACCGTCTGATCTCCTACACACAGGGACACCAGTGTGATACACTTATATACACACCACACATTCTGACCTCCTACACACAGGGACACCAGGGTGATACACTTCTATACACACCACACAGTCTGATCTCCTAAACACAGGGACACCAGGGTGATACACTTATATACACACCACACAGTCTGATCTCCTAAACACAGGGACACCAGGGTGATACACTTATATACACACCACACAGTCTTATCTCCTAAACACAGGGACACCAAGGTGATACACTTCTATACACACCACACAGTCTGATCTCCTAAACACAGTCTGATCTCCTAAACACAGGGACACCAGGGTGATACACTTATATACACACACCACACAGTCTGATCCTAAAAAGAGGGACACCAGGGTGGGAAAGAGGGACAGAGGGATTTGGGTCCCAAAGAGGGACTCTCCTAAAGAGGGACACATGGGAGGTATGAATCCCTAATATCTCCTAAAGGGGAACACTTGGGAGATATGGATCCCTATGGATCTCCTAAAGACAGACTCTTGGGAGGTATGGACCCCTAATATCTCCTAAAAAGGGACACTTGGGAAGCATGCTGACATTCAAGGGGAGAAATATCCTATTTATATAAACAGGAATTTCTGTTTCTCCTGTGATGTTTGGTACCTCTTTTTGTCTTGCAGAATATGCCCAGATTTAGAAGCTCGCCCCAGGATAGAGCAGTCAGAAACCTACTCACAGATGGATGTTTGATACTAACAGATACTGTAGGCAGGCAATGTAACAAAGTGGTGGAGAACACTAGCAGGGTGGTGGATTGTGTAGCTAGGGGCATTAGAAGGAGAAAAATTACTGTGGCCATGCCATTGTACAGATCTCTGGTTAGACCTCACCTAGAGTATTGTGAACGGTACTGGAGACCCCATCTCCAGAAGTATATAGATATATAGATAGAGAAGGGCTGCTAAAATGGTGACTGGTTTACAGGAAAAGAAATATCAGTATAGACTAAAGGATCTGAACATGTATAGCTTGGAGGAGAGAAGAGAGAGGGGGATAAGATAGACACATTCAAATACATGAACTTTTTTCAGCTTCTATGAAGAAGTAAGTAGTAACCTAGATAATAGTAGACAGTTGATGTAGTATATCTAGATTTTGCAAAGGCTTTGATACAGTACCACACAGGAGGCTGGGGTATAAAATAAGGAAATCGGGGCTAGGAGATAACCTTTACAATTGGATAGAAAACTGGTTGAAGGATAGGGAACAGTGTGTGGTTGTAAATGGACAATTCTCCAATACAGTTAAAGTGGAGAGCGGAGTACCTCAGGGTTCAGTATTAGGTCAGCTGCTTTTTAACATGTTTATAAATGATCTGGAAATAGATATAGAAAGCAAAATATCAATATTTGCAGATGACACTAAATTATGCAGGGTATTTAATTCGGAACAGGGTAATTGCTCTCTACAGAGGGATTTACAAAAAATGGCAGATTGGGCAAACAAATGGAATATGAAGTTTAATGTGGGGAAGTGTAAAGTCATGCATTTGGGAAGAAAAAATCCCAATGCAATTTATAAACTTAATGGAATCATTTTAGGGGACTCATTGCTAGAGAAAGACCTCAGTATTCTTGTCAACTACAAACTTGGAAACAGTGACCAGTGTCAAATAGCAGTAGCAAAAGCAACCAAAGTCCTGTCTTGCACAAAATGGGCAATGAAGCAAGAGTGGATAACATTTTGCAGTTGTACAAATCACTTGTAAGACCTCACCTCGAATATGCAGTGCAGTTTTGGGCAACAGTTCTGAAAAAGGCTTTCATTTTATGTATGCTTTCAATTTTTTTACACATCCATTTTACCACGAATCCTTTGTAAAAATTGATGTAAGTAAAAAAATTCAGCGTTTTTCACACATAGCTGCAATGTTGATGTGATTTTCAAACACAGAATAGGTGAAGATTTTTAAAAATGCATTGTTTAATGTTCAGCTCCCTCTTCTGAGTACGGAAATACCCCATATGCATAGGTTTCTCAAGGTTTGGGGGAGCTATGGGGCCCAAATTGGAACATGCGCTTTCCCAGTTTCACACGTCGAATTTTCACAGCTTTGTCACTGGTACCATGTCTCATTTGGGGCTGTGTAACAGTGCCCCATTTTAAGATTTCCCCCCAGATGTGTATAGTTTTGAAAAGTAGACACCCCAGGCTTTCATTTTAGACTTGTTTTCAAATTTTTCTCTCAGCCATTTTACCACCAATCCCTCGTAAAGCGTGATTTAAATGAAAAAAATCAGCGTTTTTCACCGTTAGATTTCAATTTTGATGTGGGTATTAAGCACAGAATAGGTAAACATTTAAAAAAAATGCATTGATTAATGTTCAGTTGCTTTTACTGAGTACAGCAATACCCCATATGCATAGGTTTGTCAGGGTTTGGGGAATCTACTGGGCCCAGTTGGGAACGTTCGGGTTCCATTTTCAATGTTGCAATTAACATTTTACCCCCAAAATATATTTTTTAGACCCTGAGTTTTAGTGTCGGTGCATTCTGGCAATTTTTTCTCAGTCATTTTATCAACAATCCCTCCCAAATCCTGCATTAAGAAACAAAACCCTGTATTTTCGCACCTATATTTCAGTGTTGCTGTGGATTTCAAGTACAGGATATTTGGAGATTCGTAAAAATGCATAGTCCACAATTCAACTACATGTTCTGAGTATGGCAATGCCCCATATGCATAGGTTTGTCAGGGTTTGGGGGATTTACTGGGTTCATTTGAGAACATGTACGTTTCCATTTTCAGACATGGAAAAAACAGGGTTGTTCCCATTATATTTTCATAGTGTTAGATCTAAGGAGTGATGTGTTTTGGGGAAAAAAAACAGGATATTTCAGGGGGAAAGCATTGCCAAATAATTAAATTACAGAATTAGTGCATTGGATGTACGTGATACTGCTTGAAGCAGTCACCATTGTAGAACCCAGGTTTTGCAGGGCAATCAAGACAGTAGAAAGTGGTTTCTGTCCGTTTGCCATTGGCGTAGCACACCCTGCAGCGTTTCTGTGGCTTATTCTTTTGGAGTGTTGGGGGGATCTTAAATGCAAAGTGTCCTAAACCTTGTCTCTGCCGTAAAACTGCTGCAGCCCCTTCAAACAAAAAACGGGAAATGACATGCATTTGGAACTGCAAAAAAGTGATTTTTTTGAGTGAGTTTGCCAATTTAAAAATTATATACAAATTATAAACGACAGTCTGCATCAGGAAAATGGCAACCTTCTTATACCAGGCCATAGATTTTCTCATGGTGAGGTAAGGCTGCGTGAGTTGATTGCAAAGATCCAAGCCCCCATGTGTTTATTGTAGTCTCTGATGCAGACTGGCTTCCTGAGGACCGTGCCACGGACAGAGACTGGCACAGTTCCCTCGTCATGCATAGATGTCAGCATGTACACATCCTTTTTGTCTCTAAACTTGACTGCCAGCAGCTCCTCTTGGCACAAAGCTAAGGACGCTCCCTTTCGTAGCGTGCAGTTTATCATTTGTTTGGGCATCTCCTTACAATTTCTCCTAACAGTGCCACAGGCCACAGTGTCAAAATAAAAAAGTGATTTAAATAAAAGGGGGCTTGTGTAATAGTTATCTACATATAACTGGTATCCTTTATTTAATAGGGGGGAAATGAGATCCCACACAATTTTACCATTGGTTCCCAGATGTTCAGGGTAACAAGGAGGATCAAGCTGGCAGTCCTTGCCCTCATAAATGCGAAAAGCATAGGTGTATCCTGTGGCACTTTTACACAACTTATACAATTTTACGTCAAACTTGGAGCGCTTGGAGGGGATATATTGCTTAAAACCCAACCTTCCCTTATATTTCATTAAGGACTCATCAACAGATATTTGTTTTTGGGGGGTATAGTTTTCTGAATTTTTTTTTTGCAAATGAGTTATAAGGGGGCGAATTTTATACAGCCTGTCATACTGGGGGTGACCTTTGGGGAGGCACAGGGTGTTATCATTGAAATGCATGAAGCACAAAAGCACTTCATAGCATCTCCTGCTCATTTTTTGGCCGAAAATGGGGGTAACGCATACAGGATTTTTGCTCCAGTATGACCTGATGCTTGGCTTGTTAATAATCCCCATAGCCATAGTTAGGGCTCAGAATTTCCTGAATTCATCAACATCTGTGGTGTACCATGATTGGTCCCTTGAAATATAGAGTGTGGGATTGGCTGCAATGTACTGGGCTGCATAAATATTTGTTTGCGTTACAATCTCCCCCAAAATGTCTTCCCCCCAAATATAACTGAAAAAAACTGTTCCTGATTAAAACCGGCCACATCTACATTTATTCCTGGGCTGCCTGTGAAATTGGGTATTTCTGGACTTAATCCTACTGGTGGTACCAGTTCCCTAGGCTCTGGGTGAGGGGCAGGCCTTGTGGCAGGTCTCTGAGCATGTCTTGGGGCAGCTCTTGGAGTATGTCTTAGGCCTGCTTCTGAGGCATGTCTTGGGGCTGCTTCTGGGGCAGCTCTTGGGGAATGTCTTGAGCCTGCTTTTGGTGCATGTCTTGGGGCAGCTCTTGGGGTATGTCTTGGGGCTGCTTGTGGGGCAGCGGTTGGAGTAGTACGCTTCTTCTTAGGAGATGGCCCAGCATTATCACTGGAGCTATCACTGTCGCTCTCTGTGAACTGGGATATGTCAAAATCAGAGGCAGTATCTGTGGCTTCTGAATCTGAAGCCAAAAAGGCATACGCCTCTTCTGCAGAATATATCCGCTGCATCTTTTAACTTAACCTACCCTAATTTTTTCTAAATAACTTCTAACTAACTTAACCTACCTACCCTAGTTTTGTTTTTGTTTTTTTGTTCTGTGCCTAACTCTAACCCTAAACCTTACCCTACCCCACATCAACCCTAATCCTACCTAACATAACCCAAATAATCTCTGTTCCTACAATAAAACTATATATATTTTTTTTGTTTGTTTGTTTTTTTTGGGGGGGGGGATCTGTGCCTAGCTCTAACCCTAAACCTTACCCTAACCCACGTCAACCCTAATCCTACCTAACTTAACCCAAATACTCACTATTCCTACAATAAAACTATATATATATTTTTTTTTCTGTGCCCAACTCTAACCCTAAACCTTACCCTAACCCACGTCAACCCTAGTCCTACCTAACTTAAACCAAATACTCACTATTCCTACAATACAACTATATATATATATATATATATATATATATATATATATATATATATATATATATATATTTTTTTTTTTTTTTTTTTACAAAACCCTAATCTTTAAACCTAAATTCAATACAAAATCTTACCCTGACCCACGTACATGCTAAACATACCTAGCCCTGTCTAAACTACCTAAAAAGCCTAAATATTTTAATAAATTCTATTTTTATTAAAAAACAAAAAAAGTTAATTCCCTAAACCTAAATCTGACCTAAATTCAACACTAAACTTACCCTAACCCACGTACCCTTTAAACCTATCTAGCCCCACTAAAATTACCTAACTAAACTATTAAACTACCTAAATATTAAAAAAAAAAAATCAATTTTTATTTAAAAAAAGGGGATTTCAATGGGGGGGGGGGGGCAAAAAATACCACAGATCAGCAGAAGCTGATCTGCAGCTCTTGATCACTAAAATGGGTGATCTGGGGGGGGGGATCAATTGATCACTGTATCACAGTGATCAGATGAAAAAAAAAAAGCTTTTTTTTTCTTTTTTTTTTAAACAAAGTTGCAAATCTGCAACTATAGCTGTAACACAGGACACACAGTAACAATCTCCCTGTCTCCTCAGATTTGTGTCTGAGAAGAAGGGTGACACAGAGATGTGTGATGTTTTGAAAACACTGCTTCTGTCATATGCATTGTATACATGTAATTTGCTATTTTAGTGAATCACATGTATAAACAATGCAGGCATTGGCTGAAACTAGATGGTCTGATATCGGAGCACCTAATAACAGCATGCCCGCGTCTTTCCCATCGCGCACAGCCGCGGTGATGGGAAAGTTAACCCTTGACGTGCCAGGACTGTCACTGGTCCTTAAGTGCAGGACCAACGTGATGGTCCAGGTACGCCATCAGACTGAAGGGGTTAAATAGTACTTGCAATCCCTTGAATGACTTAATTGAAATGGTCTACAACGTGTGCCTGGTTTGCAAGCACACGTTGTAGACCATTCCAATGAAGTAATTCTTTTTAAAAAAACGCAATTGCGGCTCTGCTGAAGAGCCTCCGTGTCGGCCGACAAGGATTTCCTGCTGTCAGCTTTACAGCTGACAGCCGGAAACATCAAACTTTGAATGCAGATATCTCTCAAACCATAGTGGTTTGAGAGATACATTTTTTTGCATTCAATTAAACTTTTTAATCCCTGCAAAATGTTAAATATTTTTTGGGGACATTACTATCCCTTTAATGGGGTTTAAAGGGATAGTAATACTTTGTTTTATCTTGTGTTTATTTTGTAGGCATTAAAAAAACATGAAGAACGATATAAGTCTTATCTCTCAAACCTTTATGGTTTGAGAGATATTCACAAGCAAAGTTTCCCCTCCCGCCCCTTTTACCTAGTGTAAGCCATCTCTTCTCAGATGTGGAATGCAGTCCATAGACCAGACAGATAACAGAAGGGGACAATCTTCTTCCTATGAGAACAATGAAAGCCCTGCCCCGCTTGACTAGTTTGTCAGGTTTTTCCCTTATCTTCATTGAAGATTGTCCCTCTCTGCAGTCTACCTGGGCACCTCCCTTCTGATCTGGCTGAACATTGTTACAACAGTAAAAGGGGCGGGAGGGGGATACTTTATCATTCAATCACTCTTGAACTACAACTCTGACAGAATTGAAATAACACTCTCCAAAGTCCAAATACTATGATGATTAATTAGAGCTGCTTTTATTATGAAACATTACTATCCCTTTAATGAAAAAACCCCTATGACATATATTTTCATAAAAAATGTACTGCTTCTTCGGATAGGTGATTAGCACTTGGAATTATTCATAAAAAAAGAGTATGTAATAACAATAAAAGAAAAAAAGTATTTCTTCAATCACTTAGAAACTAGAGGTAGCAGTTTGAATAAAATTCCCATTGTAGTTTGGTCCATAGTCCATTTCCACCATTAGATGTCTCTCTTGGTCTTCATATATTTCTGCTGTTGACCCTGCTATCTCTTCTTGATGCAGGATGGGTTTCTTACCACAAGATGGCACCACAAAGTTGTGTATTTGCGATTTTATATCTTTTTTTTTTACTCTATATTGAAAAGAAGAGTAACTTTAGCCAACCAACTGCACCATAGGGAAGAAATTAAACCTTTGAATATCAGAGGGGTACACAATGCATTGTGAAGCGCACCCCTCTAGTAAAAGGTTTAAAAAATCCAATTGATTTAACCACTTCACTGCTGAGCCTCCCCACAGTGACTTTTTGCACTTTTGTTGCAATTTATAGTCAAATGACAATTTCTTGTGCTTATCTGTGAGCCTCCCTCGCTTTATATACTGTTTTTCAGTGTGCCTTGCTCTTTGAAAATATGAATTTTTTGGTACATATCTCCTAATATGACCCAAACTATTTTTACCCAGAATGCAAAAAAGTTTATTTATTTATTTATTATTGAAGTTCCAATAAACTGAATAACAAACATCTGTCCTGCTGTGTAATTTTTTATATATATTTTCCAATTACAAATGTTTATGGTTCTAAGTGTAGTCAGGAAGGACATTTTGTTAGTCACTTGGGGCTTAATTGGAAATGGTTTCAATAATTTTTTGTTTGTTAGTTTGTTTTTTTGTTTGTTTTGCCCTCCTCTGGAACAGCGGGAGTGATATGGCATATGTTCAACTTGATGGACACGTCTTTAGTCAACATCATCATCAACTATGATACTATAGGTGAAATGATGTACCCATGTCTGGGAACTTTCAAAATCAGCTGACCCTGAGATCTTTAAAGGGTCAGTAATGTCCCATAAAAAATGCATACCTCCCAAGTGTCCCTCTTTAGGAGGGACAGACCCTCTTTGAGACCCAAATCCCCCTGTCCCTCTTTCCAACCCTGTTGTCCCTCTTTTTAGGAGATGAGACTGTGTGGTGTGTATATAAGTGTATCACCCTGGTGTCCCTGTGTTTAGGAGATCAGACTGTGTGGTGTGTATAGAAGTGTATCACCCTGGTGTCCCTGTGTTTAGGAGATCAGACTGTGTGGTGTGTATATATGTGTATCACCCTGGTGTCCCTGTGTTTAGGACATCAGGACTGTGTGGTGTGTATAGAAGTGTATCATCCTGGTGTACCTGTGTTTAGGAGATCAGACTGTGTGGTGTGTATATATGTGTATCACCCTGGTGTCCCTGTGTTTAGGACATCAGGACTGTGTGGTGTGTATAGAAGTGTATCACCCTGGTGTACCTGTGTTTAGGAGATCACACTGTGTGGTGTGTATAGAAGTGTATCACCCTGGTGTCCCTGTGTTTAGGAGATCACACTGTGTGGTGTGTATAGAAGTGTATCACCCTGGTGTCCCTGTGTTTAGGAGATCACACTGTGCGGTGTGTATAGAAGTGTATCATCCTGGTGTCCCTGTGTTTAGGAGATCACACTGTGTGGTGTGTATAGAAGTGTATCACCCTGGTGTCCCTGTGTTTAGGAGATCAGACTGTGTGGTGTGTATATAAGTGTATCACCCTGGTGTTCCCGTGTTTAGGAGATCAGACTGTGTGGTGTGTATAGAAGTGTATCACCCTGGTGTCCCTGTGTTTAGGAGATCAGACTGTGTGGTGTGTATATAAGTGTATCACCCTGGTGTCCCTGTGTTTAGGAGATCAGACTGTGTGATGTGTATAGAAGTGTATCACCCTGGTGTCCCTGTGTTTAGGAGATCACACTGTGTGGTGTGTATAGAAGTGTATCACCCTGGTGTCCCTGTGTTTAGGAGATCACACTGTGCGGTGTGTATAGATGTGTATCACCCTGGTGTCCCTGTGTTTAGGAGATCACACTGTGTGGTGTGTATAGAAGTGTATCACCCTGGTGTCTCTGTGTTTAGGAGATCAGACTGTGTGGTGTGTATATAAGTGTATCACCCTGGTGTCCCTGTGTTTAGGAGATCAGACTGTGTGGTGTGTATATAAGCGCATCACCCTGAGTCCCTGTGTTTAGGACTTCAGACTGTGTGATGTGTATATAAGTGTATCACCCTGGTGTCCCTGTGTTTAGGAGATCAGACTGTGTGGTGTGTGTATAAGTGTATCACCCTAGTGTCCCTGTGTTTAGGAGATCAGACTGTGTGGTGTGTATAGAAGTGTATCACCCGGTGTCCCTGTGTTTAGGAGATCAGTCTGTGTGGTGTATATAAGTGTATCACCCTGGTGTCCCTGTGTTTAGGAGATCAGACTGTGTGGTGTGTGTATAAGTGTATTACCCTGGTGTCCCTGTGTTTAGGAGATCAGACTGTGTGGTGTGTATAGAAGTGTATCACCCCGGTGTCCCTGTGTTTAGGAGATCAGTCTGTGTGGTGTATATATAAGTGTGTCACCCTGATGTTCCTGTGTTTAGGAGATCAGACTGTGTGGTGTGTATATAAGTGTATCACCCTGGTGTCCCTGTGTTTAGGAGATCAGACTGTGTGGTGTGTATAGAAGTGTATCACTCTGGTGTCCCTGTGTTTAGGAGATCAGACTGTGTGGTGTGTATATAAGTGTATCACCCTGGTGTCCCTGTGTTTAGGAGATCAGACTGTGTGGTGTATATATAAGTGTGTCACCCTGGTGTCCCTGTGTTTAGGAGATCAGACTGTGTGGTGTGTATATAAATGTATCACCCTGGTGTCCCTGTGTTTAGGAGATCAGACTGTGTGGTGTGTATATAAGTGTATCACCCTGGTGTCACTGTGTTTAGGAGATCAGACTGTGTGGTGTGTATATAAGTGTATCACCCTGGTGTCCCTGTGTTTAGGAGATCAGACTGTGTGGTGTGTATAGAAGTGTATCACATTGATCTACAGCAATAAAACTCACATTAATGTTTAGTTAATCTTCAGAATATGTGTTTGTAAATTATTCTGTGTAAATAAAATACTTTGGTCTTGCTTTATATCTTTTATTCAGTTACACATAGAGGTGTTGACAGGTCACAATGTTACCTAAAAATTCTCAGCAATGTCCGCCCACCAGCCATGCCCCAGAAACACCATCTAAAACACAAGTGTCCCTCTTTGCATTTGAAATGTTGGGAGGTATGAAAATGGTTCTAGTTTTGCAAAGGTTAAAAAATTAAACTATATGCTACAAATCCTATCTCTCAAACCACTATGGTCTGAGAGATATTCACTTTCAAGTTCTTTCCTCCCTCCCCTTCCCTGATGTCAGCGCTGTGCTGACAGCAGGAGATCCCGATCTGGGGACCCAGCCGGTGGCTCTGCAGCAGAGCTGAAATCGCATTATATGAAAATAATTACTTCACTGGAAAGTCTACAAAGTGTTCCTGGTTTGCAAACACACTTTGTAGACCGTTTCAATGAAGTAAGTCTTTTTAAATAACGAGATTTCGGCTCTGCTGAAGAGCCTCCTCGAGTCGCACGACTCGAATCTCCCGCTGTCGGCTTTACATCTGAATCAGGAAAAGGGGAGGGAGTGGGGAACTTTGAAAGTGAATATCTCTCACACCATATCGGTTTGAGAGATAGGATTTGTGTCATACAGTTATTTTTTTAACCTCTACAAAACGAGACCAATTTTTATGGGACATTACTGTCCCTTTAAAATATTAATACTTAGCGAGCCCCATAAGGTAGTTTATAGGTGACACGAGCAGACATAGTCTAGGACGGGGGAGCCAAACCTGCTCTTCAAGAGATGCAGTGCATTTTTTCATTATATCCCCAAATGATCACATGTAGACAAATTAAAGTGATTGAGCGACTAATTAGTCTACCTGTTCTCCAGCTAGTATATCCTGAACACATGCACTGCTGGACGTTTTGAGGACCAGGGTTGATTACTCCTGTCGTACGGGGTGCCTACATGGGTTTCCAGAGGGGGGACAAGGGGGAGCACTTGCTACCCCCACACACACTTGCCTCCCCCATATAAACATAGGGGCTGGGAGGGCTGGCATGAAAAAATGTTTGAGGATGCCATACCTCCCAACATTTCAAATTGCCAAAGAGGGACATTTGTGTTTTAGGGGGTGTTGCTGGGGGCGTTGCTGGTGGGCGGGACATTATCGAGAATTTTCATGACCTACTGATACCTCCTTGTGTAACCTAATAAATGACTTATAATGAGATCAAAGTATTTTATTTACACACACTAATTTATAAACACATTTAATGATATTTAAACAACCATTAATGTGTGTTATTGCTGTGGAGAAATGTGATACACTTATATACATACCACACAGACTGATCTCCTAAAAAGAGGGACACCAGGGTGGGAAAGAGGGACAGAGGGATTTGGGTTCAAAAGAGGGACTGTCCCTCCTAAAGAGGGACACTTGGGAGGTATGGGTTCCAGGACCACAAAACTGCACAGAGCAAATTCTTTCAGTTTTTTTTATTTTGATATGACATACCTACACTTAAATCTTTGTAACGATTACAGTACATAGAAGAAGAAAAGCTAGACTAGGCATACCATTCTGGAACAAAGACAAACCACTGCATCAAACAAGAAGCCACTTCCTTTTGTAGCCTTAGTCCAGTATGCACAAATGTATCCAGTAGATGGCACTATAGGAACAAATGTGCATTTTAATCAAATTTATTCCCCTTGTAAGACACTGAAATCCTTGAATACTATAGAATTTTATTAGCAGCTCATCTCCAGAGAGAAATAACACCCAATTGGTAAGAGCTAACATACCATAGGTTGCCTGAATCAAAAAAGTATCTTCTTTTTACAATATTCTTCGAATATGACCTCCCTGTACTAAGACAACTACAGATACAAAGAAAAGGTAGATTAGGCATTCAGTTTGAAAAGAAGACAACCAGATGCATACCCCTAGTCTGGTGTGCTCAAATGTTTCCAGAAAGTGGCGCTATTGGAAAAAAATGTATATTTTGTTAAAATTTCACAATTTAAAAAATGCTAAAATCATTGAAAACCATGTAATTTCCTACGGTAGGAAATTTTTGCTTTAGTAGATCCCGTAGGTGTCCTGCTATCAGTTTGATTTGTATAGCTATAACACATATAACATAGTATACAAATCAAACTGATAGCAGGACACCTACAGGAACATCCTGATAAGGTTGTATGCAGGGCACACGGAGTATTATGTATGCAGCACAAGGAGGCGCTCCAGCTGCTACAACATTTTAAGTAATAGATACTCTTAGCTGGAGCGCCTCCGTGTGCTACAGATGTATGCGACCATTAAGGAGGTGACATGACCATCTTACGCTGTCATGCAGCACGAGATTGTGATGCTGCTATGTTGATCATGGTGATGTGGTGATTAACTTAAAGGGGAACTACCACCCACACAATGTTTACCTTTACTAAGTCCCCATCTGGCGACTAGCTGCTTAGTAGCGCTAGTCACCAGAATAATTACCTTATTTTATAGATTTCTCCCCTCTTCCATGGGTGACAGGCAGGACGGAGCGCAGACATCTTCCCATTGTGACGTCCGAGCACCTGCGCTGTCAGTCCCAGCAGGAGCCAAATGGCTCCTAACAACACCTCCTAGACCCGGCTGGGACTGACAGCGCAGGCGCGCGGATGTCACAATGGCAAGATGTCCGCGCTCCGTCCTGCCTGTCACCCGTGGAAGAGGGGAGAAATCTATAAAATAAGGTAATTATTCTGGCGACTAGCGCTACTAAGCAGCTACCACCAGATGGGGACTTGGTAAAGGTAAACATTGCGTGGGGTGGTAGTTCCCCTTTAAAAGGTTGCACGCTCTTTTGCGTTCGACCTTTCAAAAGTAAACCGTTTTACTCAGGAGAATAAACCCTACAATATATATATTTGCATAGGTGTTACTATCCCTTTCAGCAATGATAAGTCCCAGTCTCCCAGCCCAGTCCAGAGGACGTGGTGGGCCACATCTGTAGCAGCTTTAGTGTGTGTGTGATGAGGACGTGGCCAACCACATACTCAGCAGGAAAGTGGTAAAATGGGGCTTTTAACCCAGTTAATGCTAGAGATGTCTCTCCACAAAGCGATGGAGACCTCACTATTATTCAAGGGGTTAAATGCCCCATTTAAATAAAAGGGAATTTGAGGGATTTTTATTTCTCTCATGTGGTGCGCGTTGGTTTTTGCCATACTCTGTTTTTCTTACTTTGGTTTCTTATGTGTAGAGCAATACCAAGGCCTGACCTCTGATAGATTTAAAATGATACGCTGTAGCCTATTGACACACAGCGTTCCCGTAGTCTTGTGAAATCAATGAACAGCCCCTGATTGATTGGGAATATATTCCTGTAAGTCCTCAGGGAGTCCATAGGAGAACTGGGTGTGCCTCCCCCTGGACAGGAACGTTGCCCCATGCGCCAGACAGCACGTCAGAGCTGCAAATACAGGAATAAGGAAAATAAATAAGACTTGGTAATAAAAAGGTACAGAATTGTCCATAAAACTCCGTTATTTTGTCCTTCACTAACAAACAAACACATGCACACACGCATATATACACACACACACACACACAGCACACACGAATATATACACACACGCATACACACATACACAAACATAAATGCATATACACACACACACACAGTCTCTATCTCTCTATCACACACAGTCGCTATTAGACTTGTGCGATTTTGTTCGGCTAATTTCGGAATTCGGACGAATAAGGCGTATTCGGCATCATTCTGATCTTCCGAAAGCCAAGGTTGACCCACACTAAAATCAGAATCCGAAAATAAATTTCCGAAATTTGGATGGCGCGTTCCCGCCTTATACCATTACAATGTTGCTACATGCTACTAAAATAGAGGGCACGGCGCTTTCCCGCCTGAAACTATTACAGTGTTACTACATGCTGCTAAAAATAGATCTGGTAAAACAGGCGCTTTACAGTTCATGCAAAGTGCAGATATTAACCCCTTAAGGACCGGCGGTCCTGGGACATTTCCATCCATAATGACCGCATAGGAGCACTTGGACGCGCCGGTACACGTGACCTGTCGCGTGTATCGGCGCGTCATTATGAGGCCTGATAGACATCGCTCCGATCTTGGAGCGGTCAATTTCAGGCCCTATTTTTACTTACAGAGCTCCCGGTAGAGCGCTGTAAGTAAAAAGTACGTGACGTACTATGACCGTCATCGGTCCTTGAGTATTTTAAGGACCGTGACGGTCCTGGTACGTCAAGGGTCCTTAAGGGGTTAACCACATAAGGACACAACCAATTTTGGCATTTTTGCGATGTGTGTGTTCAACCATATTCCTATCTTTCTCATTAATTGCACAAACATATATTATATACCATTTTTAAAAGACAGAGGGCTTTAATTTGATGTGACATATACATATAAGTGTATAGGGGTTTATAATATACCCCTTCCTGTCTCATTAGAGATTTAATATTATTATTAATGTAGTTTAATGTATTTTTTATTTTTATTTGTTTATTTTTAATTTTTTATTGAATATTTAAAATTCTTTTTTAAATTCGGCCGAATAATTCAGACTATCGACAAATTTTGTCCGAGTCGAACAGGTCCAGTCCAAAATTCAGATCCTCTGAATTTAAAAATTTTTACCGAAAATTTTTGTCGTGCACAAGTCTAGTCTCTATCTCTGTCCTCGCCCACACACACACCTTCCCCTCCACACACAGTTTCTCTCTCTCAATCACACACGTAAAGTGGAACTACCACGCGATTGCGGGTCTGCTGCAGAGCCACCGTGTTGGCTGACACAGATCTCCTGCTGACTGCTTTACAGCTGACAGCAGGAAACATCAAACTTTGAATGCAGATATCTCTCAAACCATAGCGGTTTGAGAGATAAATTTTTTTTAGTTCATTTCTACTTTTTCAGCTCTACACAATGTAAAATATTTTAACTGGACATTACTAACACTTTAATACTGGCCTGCAACTGTCCCCATGTATCCATGCAGAAAGCATTTTTCATGTGTCCAGTTTTAAAGGGATGATCTGGTAACGCTAGGCTCCACCCCCTATCCCTGGAAAAATTCCCTTAAAGGAGCACTAACACCTAAAAATGAACTGGTTTTTATTTACTCTTAATCCTTTGAGTGCCAGAGCTGTACGCAATGCATTGCAAAGCAATGTGCTGCATACCACTCTGCACTCAAAGGGTTATACACCCGGTACTTCATGGTAGCATCCGTAAATATCCCTGTTTGTTTTCTTACACCAAAATCTAGTCTTACATATTCTGTGAGGGAGCAGACATTCCTGCCTATTCCTAGGGCTCCCATTCATTGTTCAGGATTATCTATGAAAGGGTTGAGATAAGATAACAGTACAAGAGTAGTGGGCACTAATCACAAACATTTAGCTGACTTCAATTCTTATCTAGGCTGACCATATTTCCTTGAGACAAAAACGGGACGGGGTGTGGGACAGACGGATAGTGGGACTCCATCACTCCGATTCCAATCGTAGTAATCTGCAACCAGCGAGAACGCGTTTGCTCCGTCTCTTACTAGCGGTGTTCTCTCTCTCTCCCTCTGGCCAAAAAGCCTTCCCCTGAAGTAAATCAGAACTTCTCTCTTCATCACTCACACTAGTGGTTTTACTGTGTTTACTATATGCATTGATTACCATAGAGTCTTATGACTTGTCGTCATATCACTGTCTAAGAGACTCTGTGGTAATTTACCATAGAGTCGAGAGTCTTAGACAGTTATGAGTCACTCGAGTTATAAGACTCTATGGTAATCAATGTGTCCAGTAAACACAGTAAATCCACTAGTGTGACGAAAGGAAGTTCTGATTTACTTTATCTTATGAGAAATAAACAAGCCGCCTTCAGTTTTTTACAAAAAATTCAAGCGGAACTATCACCTAAAATGAAAGTTATACATTGGGTCTTAATATTTAACCCAACATTAGAGCTGGGTGTTTTTTTTTTTTTTTTTTTTTTTAATTGCCTACAAGTGTAGATATTAGCCCTGCAAAATCGGGCACTTCTGCGTTCTGTGGGACTGTATGTCCCAAATGACTTCCCAGCTGCCCCAGGGAGCGCGTTCACGCTCCCCTTCAAATCTGGATTTCTGTGGTGTAGCGGTAAACTCCGTCTACAAAGCTACAGAGGTTGCATTTATATTCAAAAGACGTGACGATCTGGAAATATAAACAAAACTGTACTGTCCCATTTAAAACGGTACAAATGGTCAGCCTATTCTTATCTCTCAATACAAACAGCCCAAACAACATTAAATAAATGCTCTATGAGTAAAAAAAAAAAAAATCACATGAATTAAAAAAGCAACTTTATGGTTGTATTTTAGGGCTGTCACTAGAATGATTTTTACATATCCTGGTTATAAGTATCTGATACTTAAAGGAGTAGTTAGGGTTGCCACCCAGCCGGTATTTTACCGGCAGGCTGGTAAAAAATTGGCTTCTGTCCAATGTTAAGTCTATGGAGGGAATGCCATGGCCGGTATTCTTTTGAAGAAAAGGTGGCAACCCTAGGAGCAGTAAACTTTTTTTATGAAAACACATATTTTACAGACCTTTTCCTGCTGAATAAAATAAGGTCACTCCTATCATTGTCAGATGTTTTATTCAAAATTTATAGCAGTTTAAATAATCAGGAAGTGAATTTACTGTGTGTTTACTTCCTGATAGTTCTAACTGACAGGAAGTGAATTTACTGTGTTTACTTCCTGATAGTTCTAACTGACAGGAAGCAACAGGCAGTTTCTATCACATTCTATGGAGAACTGTATGTCTCTGACTTTCCTGACATTTCTCTCCATTAGAATGTAACAGGAACACTAATTAGAATTTGACCACTAGAGGACACTGCTAATGTAAAAAAAAACATGGGTTTAAACTGTAATAACTCTGTAAATATAAATCTCTCGGCAGTGGGAGTACCCTTATTTTACTCAATAGGAAAATCCTTACAATACATATTTTTTCATAAGAAAAGTTAACTGCTCCTTTAAAGATGCATTTCATTTTTTGTGCTAGTGTTCTTATAAGTACGCTGTCTCTCTAACTACTCCCAGACTACTTGGAACCCTGTGAAAACCTTAAAGGGAAATAGACCTTTAACTTATCAAGTGTCAAATAGGTGTATTGGCACTCAAAGGGTTAAGGGCACAATGCATTTAACTTCGCCCGGGGGGACCTTGCTGCATAGTAATAATAATAATAATAATAAAAATGATAATAATGATATTAATAATGTTTTCTTACCAGGTAGAAGGTGAATAAGGCATAAAGGAAGAGGATGATTCCAACAAAGATGTAAAGGCCAATATTTTCCAGGGTGGGGATATAAACTGCGACGAAGTACAGATTGATGATGATTATCAGGACTGTGATTAGTACAGCAATCACTTTCCCAATGCTGTGAGGAAGAGAACCACATGTAATATATACATCTGTCACTAAGATATCCACTGTAATATAGACAGCTATCTGTCACTGAGACACCCACAGTAATATACACATCTATCTGTCACTGAGACACTCACTGTAATATACATATCTATCTGTCACTGAGACACTCACTGTAATATATACATCTATCTGTCACTGAGACATCTATCTGTCACTGAGACACTCACTGTAATATACACATCTATCTGCCACTGAGACACCCACTGTAATATACACATCTATCTGTCACTGAGACACACACTGTAATATACACAGATATCTGTCACTAAGACACTCACTGTAATATACACAGCTATCTGTCACTAAGACACTCACTGTAATATACACAGCTGTCTGTCACTAAGACACTCACTGTAATATACACAGCTGTCTGTCACTGAGACACCCACTGTAATATACACACCTCTCTGTCACTGAGACACTCACTGTAATATACACATCTATCTGTCACTAAGACACTCACTGTAATATATACAGCTATCTGTCACTGATACACCCACTGTAATATACACAGCTATCTGTCACTGAGACACTCACTGTAATATACACATCTATCTGTCACTGAGACACACACTGTAATATACATATCTATCTGTCACTGAGACACCCACTGTAATATACACAGCTATCTGTCACTGAGACACCCACTATAATATACACATCTATCTGTCACTGAGACACCAATGTAATATAA
>CM074725.1:239128121-239274506 GCA_037306005.1 Rhinophrynus dorsalis
GATATCAGATAATGGAAGGAGCAGTAGATAGTAACAATGGGTAGATAGATTGATAAAGGATATCAGAGAATGGAAGGGGCAGTAGATAGTAACAATGTGTAGGCTGGGTGATAAAGGATATCAGAGGATGGAAGGGGCAGTAGATAGTAACAGTGTGTAGGTTGGGTGATAAGGATATCAGAGGATGGAAGGGGCAGTAGATAGTAACAGTGTGTAGGTTGGGTGATAAAGGATATCAGATAATGGAAGGAGCAGTAGATAGTAACAGTGTGTAGGTTGGGTGATAAAGGATATCAGATAATGGAAGGGGCAGTAGATAGTAACAGTGTGTATGTAGGGTGATAAAGGATATCAGATAATGGAAGGGGGCAGTAGATAGTAACAGTATGTAGGTTGGGTGATAAAGGATATCAGAGAATGGAAGGGGCAGTAGATAGTAACAATGTGTAGGTTGGGTGATAAAGGATATCAGATAATGGAAGGAGCAGTAGATAGTAACAGTGTGTAGGTTGGGTGATAAAGGATATCAGATAATGGAAGGAGATGTAGATAGTAACAGTGTGTATGTAGGGTGATAAAGGATATCAGATGATGGAAGGGGCAGTAGATAGTAACAGTGTGTAGGTTGGGTGATAAAGGATATCAGATAATGGAAGGAACAGTAGATAGTAACAGTGTGTAGGTTGGGTGATAAAGGATATCAGATGATGGAAGGGGCAGTAGATAGTAACAGTGTGTAGGTTGGGTGTAAAGGATATCAAAGGATGTAAGGGGCAGTAGATAGTAACAGTGGTAGGTTGGGTGATAAAGGATATCAGATGATGGAAGGGGCAGTAGATAGTAACAGTGGGTAGATAGAGTGATAAAGGATATCAGATGATGGAAGGGGCAGTAGATAATAACAGTGTGTAGGTAGGGTGATAAAGGATATCAGATAATGGAAGGGGCAGTAGATAGTAACAGTGGGTAGGCTGGGTGATATAGGATATCAGATAATGGAAGGGGCAGTAGATAGTAACAGTGGGTAGATAGAGTGATAAAGGATATCAGATGATGGAAGGGGCAGTAGATAGTAACAGTGGGTAGGTAGGGTGATAAAGGATATCAGATGATGGAAGGGGCAGTAGATAGTAACAGTGGGTAGGTAGGGCGATAAAGGATATCAGATAATGGAAGGGCAGTAGATAGTAACAGTGTGTAGATGGGTGATAAAGGATATCAGATAATGGAAGGGGCAGTAGATAGTAACAGTGTGTAGGTTGGGTGATAAAGGATATCAGATAATGGAAGGGGCAGTAGATAGTAACAGTGTGTAGGTTGGGTGATAAAGGATATCAGATGATGGAAGGGGCAGTAGATAGTAACAGTGGATAGGTTGGGTGATAAAGGATATCAGATGATGGAAGGGGCAGTAGATAGTAACAGTGGATAGGTTGGGTGATAAAGGATATCAGATAATGGAAGGGGCAGTAGATAGTAACAGTGTGTAGGTTGGGTGATAAAGGATATCAGATAATGGAAGGGGCAGTAGATAGTAACAGTGTGTAGGTTGGGTGATAAAGGATATCACATGATGGAAGGGGCAGTAGATAGTAACAGTGGATAGGTTGGGTGATAAAGGATATCAGATGATGGAAGGGGCAGTAGATAGTAACAATGTGTAGGTTGGGTGATAAAGGATATCAGATAATGGAAGGGGGCAGTAGATAGTAACAGTGTGTAGGTTGGGTGATAAAGGATATCAGATAATGGAAGGGGCAGTAGATAGTAACAGTGGGTAGGTTGGGTGATAAAGGATATCAGATAATGGAAGGAGAAGTAGATAGTAACAGTGTGTAGGTTGGGTGATAAAGGATATCAGATGATGGAAGGGGCAGTAGATAGTAACAGTGTGTAGGTTGGGTGATAAAGGATATCAGATAATGGAAGGGGCAGTAGATAGTAACAGTGTGTAGGTTGGGTGATAAAGGATATCAGATAATGGAAGGAGCAATAGATAGTAACAGTGGGTAGATAGAGTGATAAAGGATATCAGATGATGGAAGGGGCAGTAGATAGTAACAGTGTGTAGGTTGGGTGATAAAGGATATCAGATAATGGAAGGGCAGTAGATAGTAACAGTGTGTAGGTTGGGTGATAAAGGATATCAGAGGATGAAAGGGGCAGTAGATAGTAACAGTGTGTGGGTTGGGTGATAAAAGATATCAGACAATGGAAGGGGCAGTAGATAGTAACAGTGGGTAGGTTGGGTGATAAAGGATATCAGATAATGGAAGGAGAAGTAGATAGTAACAGTGTGTAGGTTGGGTGATAAAGGATATCAGATGATGGAAGGGGCAGTAGATAGTAACAGTGTGTAGGTTGGGTGATAAAGGATATCAGATAATGGAAGGGGCAGTAGATAGTAACAGTGTGTAGGTTGGGTGATAAAGGATATCAGATAATGGAAGAGCAATAGATAGTAACAGTGGGTAGATAGAGTGATAAAGGATATCAGATGATGGAAGGGGCAGTAGATAGTAACAGTGTGTAGGTTGGGTGATAAAGGATATCAGATAATGGAAGGAGCAGTAGATAGTAACAGTGGGTAGGTAGGGTGATAAAGGATATCAGAGGATGGAAGGGGCAGTAGATAGTAACAGTGTGTAGGTTGGGTGATAAAGGATATCAGAGGATGGAAGGGGCAGTAGATAGCAACATTGTGTAGGTTGGGTGATAAAGGATATCAGAGGATGGAAGGGGCAGTAGATAGTAACAGTGTTTAGGTTGGGTGATAAAGGATATCAGAGGATGGAAAGGAGCAGTAGATAGTAACAGTGGGTGACTGGCAAAGGTTATCAGGGGATGGAAAGGAACCTATAGAGGCACAGTGGATAGATAAGGTGGCAGACAATACCAGGGTGTAGAAGGGGATGGTAGACAGTACCAGGGGGAAGAAGAGGACAGCAGAGTGTGTAAGAGGGTAAAAATGGGGAGCAAACAGCAATGGTATAGCCAGGTTTGATTTGTTTGCATGGCCTAATGTTTACATGTCTTGGCACAAGATACACCTACTCAGGAGCAGTAGACAGGGTCAGCAAACAGTATTAGAGAGTAGGTAAGGGTACCAGACAGCATCAGATGGTTGGTAAGGGTACCACACAGTATCAGATGGTAAGTGAGGGTACCATACAGTATCAGATGGTAGGTAAGGGTACCAGACAACATCAGATGGTAGGTAAGGGTACCAGAAAGCATCAGGTGGTAGGTAAGTGTATCAGACAGTATCAGATGGTAGGTGAGTGGTACCAGAGAGTATCAGATGGTAGGTAAGGGAACCAGAAAGCATCAGATGGTAGGTAAGGGTACCAGACAGTATCAGATTGTAGGTGAGGGTACCAGAAATCATCAGATGGTAGGAAAGGGTACCAGAGAGTATCAGATGGTAGGTAAGGGTACCAGAGAGTATCAGATAGTAGGTAAGGGTAACAGAGAGTATTAGATAGTAGGTGAGGGTAACCAGACAACATCAGATGGTAGGTAAGAGTACCAGACAACATCAGATGGTAGGTGAGGGTACCAGAGAGTATCATATGGTAGGTAAGGGTACCAGACAGCATCAGATGGAGGTAAGAGTACCAGACAACATCAGATGGTAGGTAAGGGTACCAAACAGTGTCAGATGGTAGGTGAGGGTACCATAGAGTATCAGATGGTAGGTGAGTTTACCAGACAGCATTAGATGGTAGGTAAGCATACCAGACAACATCAGATGGTAGGCAAGGGTATCAGACAGTGTCAGATGGTGAGTGAGGGTACCAGACAGTGTCAGATGGTAGGGGAGGGTACCAGAGAGTATCGGATGGTAGGTAATGGTACCAGAGAGTGTCAAATGGTAGCCAAGGGAAGCAAAAAGCAATAGAGTCAACAGCTGTAGGGTAGAAAGGTGGAAGTATCAGTTAGAAGTCAGACCAGGGTGTGGAAGAAGGTGCAGGTCAGGAGGACATACTATAACATGACTTCTCCTAAGGTTACTGACCATTCATCAGTATATTTCTAGACAACACGGAAAATTATATTGGTACAAAGTGCTGTGGGACAATAACCTCATTCCATGCATTCAAAAATCTCATTTTAGCCCTTTGGATGTTAGAGATGTGTACAAATATTTACAACATAAGTTGTCAGGGACCTCACTGTATCAAAGAATCGCAACAAATCTCTAAACAAAGGCCAATTTCTTGACACAACCAGAGGCAGTAGTATCATCACATGGCCTCGAACCCCCAGGGATATCAGCGGGTTATATCAGGTCACAGGAGGATAAACATTCCATCAGAAGGGGGTGGGGGGGTAAGCATTTAATCCACTACTGTAGATATGTTACTAGATCAGAGACAGTGCTATTTCATGAAGAAGGCAGTGGTTCTCAAACATCAGCTCAGGGTCTTCTCACTGACAAGGGCTTAACCCTTTAAAGAGCAGAGGGGTTAAGTTCTTCCTTAATTGAGCACAGGTGAGTTAGTCATTTTTATAAACCCAACTGCGCTGAAGGAGTGAAATCCTTAAGTGACCAGAACACCCCAAAAATGATTGCACATATGTAATCTACACTATCACTACTCCCAGAAACCTGGAATCTGATGACATATAAGAGCCCAACTCTCTATCTATTTGGTGATTGTATATTATAGACTTAGAATATTTTTTTTTTTGGGGGGGGGCTGAGGGTGGAGTCGGAGGAGAGATGTGGGTGGAGTTAAGGGCATCTTGGGTGCCTTTTTATCCAGAGAAGCCTGAGATATAAATCTGACCTTTCCCTAACCTGGGGTCTTTTGGGAGCCTAACGGCTCCCCTACATACACTTACTCTAGGTGTGTCGCAAGCTCACCGTGGTTGTGCTGGGAATAGAGATCTTTTCATCCAGGTAGGTTCCTTCTGATACATCCTCAGTGCGAGTCTCTGGCTCCTTAATACTTCCATAGCTCCGGTTTCTTGCTACAATGACCACAGAGAGGTAAGTAAGTCATCTGGCTGTCTCTGAAGCTTATTACATCTTAAAGGGATAGTAATACTTTAATATTACTAATCCCCATAGTGTAGCTATTTCAAGAAGAATTGAATTGCCCCCAGTGTGATCTCTCAGACCTTTATGGTTTGAGAGATAACCATACACAAGTTCCCCCCTCCCTCCCCTTAAATTCTTTTTAAATAGCTACAATATGGGGAATAGTAATATTAAAGTATTACTATCCCTTTAACAGCTATATCAGCACAGCGATACAGTAATAGCAGGTATAGATTTGGAAAGGGTCAGTTGTTTCCCAAGATTTCAAATGGCCAATGAGGGACATTTTTTGTTTCTGGAGATGCTGCGAGGGGTGGAGCTGGTGCGTGGGGCATTACCGTCAACTTTTATGTTACTTTATGACCCACTGACAGCTCTATATATAATTGCATAAATGATTTTGAACAAGATCAGTGTATTTTATTTACACAGACTAACTTATCACCACATATGCTGAAGTTTACGCAAACATTAAAGGGTTAGTAATGTCTTGTATTAATAAAAAGTAATATTGTAGATATTCAAAAAATAAATCCTTGATGCCAGTTCAGTCTCTCAAACCTTTATGGTATGAGAGATATATGGTGATAAAGTTACCCCCTTCCTCCACTTGCACTGACCTCAGCCTCTTGCTAATAGAAGAAGATACTGGTCCCAGCAGACTGCTCTTCAGTAGAGCCGAAATACCGCAATCTAAAAGAAGTACTTCATTGGAACAGTCTACAAAGTGTGCTTGCAAACCAAGCACACTTTGTAGTCCGTTCCAATGAAGTATTTGTTTTTAGATAGCGCTATTTCAGCTCTGCTGAAGAACCGCCTCGAGTCACATGACTCTAATCTTTTTCTGTCAGCTTTACAGCTGACATCAGTGAAAGGGGAGGGAAGGGGAACTTTATCATCATATATCTCTCAAACTATAAAGGTTTGAGAGATTGGACTGGCATCAATAGATTTATTTTTTTTTAATATCTACAATACTACTTTTTATTAATACAAGACATTACTAACCCTTTAAATGGAACATTCACATGACAAAAACCTTTTACATATGGGCTTCAATCACTACAACTAGATTAGCATTGTTTTTTTTTTAATTTTAATTACCTACTATCGACGATCTGAAGAGTTAAAATCGGGCACTTCCGCGTTCTGCAGCACCCTGTATGTGCGGCACAACGCCGCAGGAACTTCCCACCTCCCTCCCAGCTGCCCCAGGGAATGCGTTCACGCTTCCCTTCATGGGGACATTTATGTGGGCTATCATTACAGCAAGCTCCGCTTGCCATGCTACTTTGCTTGCACCAGTGTATTCTGGAGCAATGTGTTGGAGATGTCTCTAGTAATTATGGGGTTCAAACCCCCTTTTAAATCAATATAAATGTTAATCTCACCCTAGGGTGCAGTTGGTTCTTTCCAGAATTGCTCCAAATCTTCTTAGAATATCAGTGTGTTAGATTCCATATTGGCAATGAAAGTGATTAACCTTTTGAGTGCCAGAGATGTATCTAACGTATTAAAAGAATTTCTGATCAGCCTCTGCTTACGACATACCTCCCAAGTGTCTCTCTTTGAGAGATATTAGGGGTCCGTACCACCCAAGTGTCCCTCTTTAGGAGATATTAGGGGGTCCATACCTCTCAAGTGTCCCTCTTTAGGAGAAATCAGAGGTCCATACCTCCCAAGTGTCCCTCTTTAGGAGATATTATGGGTCCGTACCTCCCAAGTGTCCCTTTTTAGGAGATATTAGGGGTCCATACCTCCCACGTGTCCCTCTTTAGGAGATATTATGGGTCCATACCTCCCAAGTGTCCCTCTTTAGGAGATATTAGGGGTACATACCTCCCAAGTGTCCCTCTTAGGAGATATTAGGTGGTCCATCCCTCCCAAGTTTTTCCTCTTTAGGAGATATTAGGGATCCATAGCCCCCACCCTCATGTCCCCTTTAGGAGATATTAGGGGTCCATACCTCCCATACTTCCAAAGTGTCCATCTTTTGGCGATATTAGGGCTTGATACATCCCGTGTCCCTTTTTAAGAGATATTAGGGGCCCATACCTCTCAAGTGTACCTTTTTAGAAGACATTGGGGGTCTGTGCCTCCAAGTTTTGCTCTTTAGTAGATAGTGCTCCATACCTCCCAAGTGTCCCTCTTTAGGAGATATTAGGGTCCATACCTCCCAAGTGTCCATCTTTAGGAAATATTAGGGGTCCATACCTCCCAAGTGTCCCTCTTTAGGAGATATTAGAGCTCCATAGCTCTAAAGTGTCCCTCTTTAGGGGATATTAGGGGTCTGTACCTCCCATGTGTCCCTCTTTAGGAGATATTAGGGCTCCATACCTCCCAAGTGTCCCTCTTTAGGGGATATTAGGGGTCTGTACCTCCCAAGTGTCCCTTTTTAGTAGATATGACGGTTATATACCTCCCAAGTGTCTCACTTCAGGAGCTATTAGGGGTCCATACCTCCCAAATGTGCTCTTTAGGTGACAATGAAAATGTCTATTCACTTTAAAGCGGAACTTTCACCCAAATAAAAATAGATTTAATCCGATGGCTCTCAGTCTACTATTTTTAACGGCTATATTTATTTTAACAAAATCGGCATATTTAGAAAGTTATTTAATGTAAAAGAAATACCTGGTGACGTCCTTCCGCTGCACACTACGGTACACTTTGCACCGCTCTGCTCTCCAGCCCATCCCCTTGCCGGCCAGAGCCCAGTAATAAGCCTGCATTGCATGTGTAGGACATGCGCATATGGGCTCTGGCCGGCAAGGGGATGGGCTGGAGAGCAGAGCGGTGCAAAGTGTACCGTAGTGTGCAGGGGAAGGACGTCACCAGGCATTTCTTTTACATTAAATAACTTTCTAAATATGCCGATTTTGTTAAAATAAATATAGCCGTTAAAAATAGTAGACTGAGAGCCATCGGATTAAATCTATTTTTATTTGGGTGAAAGTTCCGCTTTAAGGTATTGTAATGCACAATATGCTGGTGAGATAGCTCAGTTGGTTAATGTACCGGCTGCAGAATCTTCTCAAACCTCCCAGTTGTAAGTTCTAGTGCTGGCAATGACAACTCAGCCTTCCACCACCCCTGAGGTAGATCAGATCAGTATCCAGGACATATTTGAAACCAAGAGACAATCTCAGTGTGTCCTTCCTGGTAAAATACTTTCATAAAAAATATATATATACATTACCAGGTTTATCCTCCAGGTTTAAATTGCAGTACTCCCACGTCTGACAGTGATTTTAGCTCAAACCTGCACTTTTTCAGTGCAATTCCTTCATGGCCTGGAATTTTTCCAGTGGCGCTGTTGCAACAACAACCAGTGGAAAGGTTATTTCCATATTGTCACTGATCAGAGATGTCCATACACTGCTGAAGCAACAGAGCCACCATACAATTTTATTGTGGGTAAAGTGTGGTAACGTGTTAGCTATAGAAAAGCAGGAGAGTGGCTGAGTAAAATGATACATCTACTGGCTAACTGAGTGGCTCTGGGATGCAGCTTCTTCAGGCATGCCTTCATTCTTATTATGCCTGAAGAAGAGACCTACATCAGCGGTTCTCAACCTTTCTAGTGCCGTGACCCTTTGATAAAATTTCCCACGTTGTGGAGACACCAACAGTAAAATTATTTATGTCGCTCCTTCATCGCTGTAATTTTGCTACTGTTATGAATCGAAATATAAATATCTGATGGTTTTAGGTGACCCTTGGCAAATCATCATTCGACCCCCAAAGGGGTCCCGACCCACAGGTTGAGAACCACTGACCTACATTGTCTTGAAAGCTCGCATCCTCAAGCCGCTCAGTTAGCCAATAAAGGAATCACTTTCACTCTACCAGTCTGCTGCCACAACATTTCTGGGGAAAGGAGTATTTTTAGCTACCTGAATACTACCTCTGTGAAGAGTGAGCTACACAGAGAATAGCAAGAAGCAAAAAATAATATGAATAGGAGGTAGTCAAGAGGCGATTACTACTGGAACAAAAGGATCGAAAAACGTCAAGCCAAATAGGGACAAGCTGATAAGCAGGCTGAGGAACAGGCTGAGGTCGGGGCAGGCTGCAGTCGGGCAAAAAAGGTAAGACACGCTGATATCAGGGCTGGCTGATAACTAACAAGGTGACTAAACAAGGCCGAGGTCAAAATGCAGGCAGCAGACAACAAAAAAGACGAGAGGGAGAGCCGAGGGTCAAACCAGGAAATCCAAACAAGTAAATGAGCAAGGGAGAGGTGCAGTAACGCTGAGCAAATCAACAAAAGTCCGCCCGAGACTCTTATACAAGAGCCTTTTATAGAGACGCTCCATTGGGCACCATGAGTTGGGACATTGGCGTCTCTAACAAAGGTAAGCTGTGCATGCGCGGTAGTGGTGGATAGGAAGGGGAAGCCGTCCATGCGCTGTAGCAGGCCAAAGACACGACCGGAACGGGAGAGGAGGAGGTAGGGGACCCGATCATAACAGTTTTGAGCCAAAAAATGCAAGTTTGAGCTGCAATAACATTTGAATAAAACATCTCTCAGCAGTGGAAGTAGCCTTGTTTTACTCGGCAGAATGAACCTTGCAAAAATAAAAAATATCTCTATTGCTTCACAATGCATTGGAGGCCTTTGTATCAATAACTAAAGTTTAAATTAAAAAAAAGGGATTTGGATAATTATCATGAGTCCCACAATTTATGCTTTTCAGAGTTGCGCTTCTTTCCTTAAAGGGATAGTAATACTTAAGATGTAAAAAAAATATATGTTGTAGGGTTTATGTCACTGAGTAAAACAAGGGTACTCCCACTGCTGAGAGATATTGTATTAAAAAATTATAACAGCTCAAACTTGACGTTTTTAGGGGCAATATCACAATGGCCTGAAAATTTACAGTGGCGCTGTTGCTACACCATCCTATGGAGATTTATGGTCTGCAGACCAGAGCTGTCCGTAGGATGGTGTAGCAACAGTGCCACTGTAAATTTTCAGGCCACTGTGATATTGCACCCAAAAAAATTTGAGTTTGAGCTGTTATAGTTTTGTAATAAAATATCTCTCAGCGTTGGAAGTACCCTTATTTTACTCAGGGGGATAAACCCTACAACATATATTTTTTTATATTTAACTATTACTATCCTTTTAATGCTTTGAGTGCCAGAGGGGTGTACAAAGCATTGTAGTGCAATACGTTGCTCACCCCCTCTAGCACTCAAAGGGTTAATGAATATGGCCCTTATGTGTTCAGTAGAGGGGGACAGGGTTCAAAGCTGGCTATTAGCAGTTAATGTATCGGGTGCAGGCGACATGTGATACTATAAAACAGGAAGGAATCACTAGTGCGTCCAGGGTTCCTGGAACACTATATACGCTCGAGTCATCAGTCTTTGCCTGCGTCTCATGCTCTGACTCTGATGCAACTTATGTCTTTTATTTAGAAATATTTTTATTGAGACGCCTTTAATGAACAGTACAGAAGAAAGCAGTACGATGGTATATACAGTTGATATCAAGTGTACAAAATCAGGTCCGGCGCCACCTATAGGCGAGGTAGGCGCTGCCCTAGGGCGCACATGTACTGGGGGCGCAGGCATCCAGCAGAGAAGAACTGCGCCCAGGGCCGGTGTTGTGTATCCGTCACGCCCAGGAGGTGGGACCTGTCATTGAGGACTGCCCGCTAGGCGTGTACAGACGAGTCATGCTCTTTCCTAGCTGCTGCGCTCCCTCGTCGATGTCGGCTCTTTAGTAATGCAGAGCATGCTGGGAGTCAACATCTCCCATTGTGCTCTGCATTACTGAAGAGAAGACCGCGCGGGAGCTCCAGCTACAGGTCTGTGATGGGGGGCAAGTTGGGGCTGATGGGGGGTAAGTTGGGGCTGATGGGGGGCAATTTGGGCTGAGGGGACAAAATGGAGCTGGTGGAGTGCAAAGTGGAGCTGATGGGGGGCAAAGTGGAGCTGGTGGGGCCAAGTGGAGCTAGTGGGGGACAAAGTGGAGCTGGTGGGGCAAAGTGGAGCTGGTGGGGGCAAGTTGGAGCTGACAGGGGACAAAGTGCAGCTGGTGGAGGCAAGTTGGAGCTGATGGGGCAAAGTGGAGCTGGTGGGGGCAAGTTGCAGCTGACAGGGGGCAAAGTGGAGCTAGTGGGGGCAAGTTGGAACTGATGGGGCAAGAAAAGAGGTGGGGTATAAGTATGTGGGGTATAAAGGGGTGGGGCACAAGGGGCAGAGCCAAGGGGCAGCAAAATTAGGTTTTGCCTAGGGTGACAAAGATCCTTGCACCAGCCCTGTACAAAATGCAAGCATTAACATCATACAGTATGATGTGAAATATGGGTTGTCCAGCTTGAAGTGTCCATTCTGGAACTTGAAAACCAACAAAAAAGAAAGAGAGATAAAAAAAGGTCAGGCGGGGTGAGAAAGTTGGACAGGAAGGGGAAGGTTCCCTCTCTTCCAGGGTAGGCCACCACCCCCAACGGCATCCAAAACGTACAAGCCACAGCGCCACCAGTGGACCGGTTAGGACAGTTCTCAAGGTATGGGGGGCATATAGGA
Source organism: Rhinophrynus dorsalis (assembly GCA_037306005.1). Lineage (NCBI taxonomy): Eukaryota > Metazoa > Chordata > Amphibia > Anura > Rhinophrynidae > Rhinophrynus > Rhinophrynus dorsalis. The sequence continues at coordinate 239,139,709 of CM074725.1, forward strand.
CCCAAGTGAGGAAGGTTCACTTTGAAAATGCCACCCCCAAAACAGTGTGCGACATAAAGATGAATTAACCATGTCGCTATGATGAAAAGGGCGACATGAGAATTTCGCCATGCATAAAAGCACAAGATTCTCATGTCGCCACATTAAATGTTTCTTAGAGCATTTCCTGCCACTCTATTTCAATAACCTAAGGGCATGAGATCCTGATTTAATGCGGCAACATAAGAATCTTGCAGATTGATGCAGGGCGAGATTCTTTTTTCATCATGGCGACATGGTTAGTCCGCCTTTATGTTGCATGCTGTTTTGCGTGCAACATTTTCAAAGGATACCAGTGAGGACAATGTAATCCCTTTATACCATCCATCTAGGAAGGCGCTTCCATCCCAAACCAGGAGACCCACACTCCCTAGATTGCACAGACCGTTTGCGGTGTCCCACTGTATACTTATACCAAGTGATAATGATGCAATTTGTTTTGATACCAATGGTCGTATTCCGCAAACTAAAGAGGTGCAATTCTGGGACAAACCAACTACACCATAGGGGGCTAAGAAAAATTCTCCAAATTACCTCTGAATAAAATGATAATTTTAACCCATTGAATGACAGAGAATTTGCCCATGCATTGCTTCGTAACCCATTGGTGACCTTTCTAGCATTCAAAGGGTTAAAAGCCCCATTTTCTATCGAAGGGGATTTTAATTTGTCCCTTGTGGCAAATTTTTTTTGTTCCAGAATTCTCCCTCTTTGGCAGGCTGAATACAGCCCCAAATTCCTTCTCTTGCATTGAAATTGTGTTTTACACCTTAAGGACCCATGACGGTCCTGTTCCGTCATGGGTTGTTATACCCTTAATGACCCATGACGGAACTGGACCGTCATGGAATTCTGGGCTCCCCTCGTGGCTACACGCCGTTCGGGGAGTCCGGAACGCAGCTGCAAAAAAAAAAAAATGCTCCGTGGTCCTTAACGGACCGCAAAGTGCATGCACGGCCCGTCGTTAAGGGGTTAAAGGAATACTAACACCTCCTAATAATAACCGTCTGTTACCTTACTAAAGTCAGAAAATCCTAATGGCCCTTATGAATTTCGGCCTTGTGCCTTGGTTCAAGATCTAACCCTCTTAAATTACTCCTGAATGTCATGGCCACAGAGATGGACATGTCTGTTGCTAATTCCTTATACCCTTACATAACCCATTAACAACTATACTGCCATTTATAAACATGCCCCTTTCTGCATGGGAGTAATTTATAAATGGGGGTGACTTTTTAAACAGACGCAGAGTGCAGTCAAATATGACATTGCTCCAAAATGCCCTGTAAGTCTAGACTGCTGATCCGATTCTGCACTTCTGTTTAAATCTAACTGTTCACAAAGTGAATAGGATGCCACCTGTACATACCTCCCAAGTGTCCCTCTTTAGGAGATATTAGGGGTCCGTACCCCCCAAGTGTCCCTCTTTAGGAGATATTAGGGGTCCATACCTCCCAAGTGTCCCTCTTTAGGAGATATTAGGGGTCCGTACCCCCCAAGTGTCCCTCTTCAGGATATATTAGGGGCCCATACCTCCCAAGTGTCCCTCTTTAGGAGATATTAGGGGTCCGTACCCCCCAAGTGTCCCTCTTCAGGATATATCAGGGTCCATACCTCCCAAGTGTCGTTCTTTAGGATATATTAGGGGTATATACCTCCCAATTGTCCCTCTTTAGGAGATATTGGGGATCCATACCTCCCAAGTGCCCCTCTTTAGGAGATATTAGGGATCCATACCTCCCAAGTGCCCCTCTTTAGGAGATATTAGGGATCCATACCTCCCAAGTGTCCCTCTTTAGGAGATATTGGGGATCCATACCTCCCAAGTGCCCCTCTTTAGGAGATATTAGGGGTCCATACCTCCCAAGTGTCCCTCTTTAGGAGATATTAGGGGTCCATACCTCCCAAGTGTCCCTCTTTAGGAGATATTAGGGGACCGTAACCCCCCAAGTGTCCCTCTTTAGGAGATATTAGGGGCCCATACCTCCCAAGTGTCCCTCTTTAGGAGATAGTACGGGTACATACCTCCCAAGTGTCCCTCTTTAGGAGATATTAGGGGTCCATACCTCCCAAGTGTTCCTCTTTGAGACTAAAATCCCTCTGTCCCTCTTTCTCACCCTGGTGTTCCTCTTTTTTTAGGAGATCATACTGAGTGGTAGGTATATATGTGTGTATCACATTGTTCACAGTAAAACTCACATTAATGTTGGTTTACACTTCAGTATATGTGTTTATAAAATAGTCTGTGTAAATAAAATACTTTCATCCTCCATTAAATCATTTATTCAAGTACACAAAGTGGTGTCATCAGTTCATGAAATAAACATCCCTGGGAACTTTTAATTGTGGAGTCCCCTGAAGGGAATCCTGTGGTGCCGCTGTGGGTAGAAAAATGACTCGATCATTTTCAAAAGGGGCAGGGCTTAATCATGATTGGGGTGGGGCTTAAAATAAGTGCCCAGAGTAGGAGGAATAGGCTGGGGAAGTAGGAGAAGTGGGTGGGGAGTGGAAGGAAAAGACTGGGAAGATGCAGAAGTGGGCCGAGTTTGATAAAAACTGCCCACGTCCAGAGAATCAGCCTCTGCCCCGTAATTAGCAGGGCAAATCCCAGCTATGAATGCAAAAAAAAAAAAAAACGTGTTAGAGAATATTAATACTGGGTCTATTTTGGATTTTATATCGTATATATATTTTTTGTAAGATTGATATTACTTATATGGATATATCTTACATTTTTTTATTATTTTTTATTAAACTTTACATTGTTTATTATTGGAGCCTAGCTTATTTATCTGTGTCGAGTGCTTCCCGGTTGGAGACGGGTATTTCTCCAAATGCGAATTAGTCAGTCAATTTGGAACTGACCACCAGAATTGCGAGTACCCATTCTTATTATTGTTGAATGAGAATACTTGCTAAAGACGATAATACACTATTGGGCGCCCTTCCTGCTTTTCTGTTTGCATGTACATGGTCTCCCTGCTATGAAATAATCTAAAAATTCTTGGTAATGCCCCGCCCACCAGCCATACTCCTAGCAACACCACCCAAAAACAAAAGTGTCCCTCGCTGGCCGTTTGAAATGTTGGGACAGGGAGGTATGTCAGTACCGACAGCTCACTCCAGTGAACACACTTGTATATGTGCGTGAGAGAAGCTACTTCCCATATTACTTATGGGAACCAAGATAACCAGTTCCCAGTAGTAAGCGTAAATAACATGACCTAAATATGTACCTTGTGACTAGCTGTCGCAAGTTCACATTTAAAGGGACAGGGACATGTCCCTTTTAAAAAATAAAAATATAAAATGTAAAATAAGTAATTGCATATAAAAATAATACAAGTAACATATTCTATTTATAAATCTAAGGAGCTCCTCAACTTGTATCCCCTTTACTGTCAAAATACATTGACAGCCTACACTTAAGGTGTTCACATAAAATTGTAAATTTGTTTAAATTCAAGTTTTCATATTTGCAAACTACATTAAACACTGTCTATGTGTCATGTTAGCCAAAAGAGAGATATTCATACTTGTTACCATATGCTAATGTATGATAATTGCAGTCCCCGTGAGGTACCAGTGATGTTCCATATACTAATGAAGGATTTCAGTGACATTTCATATGCTAATTATATATATAAGGCAAATATATTCACATATACGGTCTTATTCATCAAAGCGGAGCTATCACCCAAATTAAAGTTACCACCAAATAACTATGCACATAACGATAACCATATCCATACTAGTATTATCTGGAATAAGTCCAGCGTTATCGATAAATCCAACTCGTTCTGAGAAAGTCAGACAAGAAGCTTGCTGTAGAGGCATCTGCGTTCCTGCGCCGTCAGTCCCTTCCTGTACCTTATAGTACAATGCAGCGCCTCCTAGAGGAGACCGGGACGGACAGCGCAGGCACACAGATGTCTCTTTGGCAAGTTGTCTGCACTGATGCCTGCCTGACCGTCTCAGAATGAGTTGGATTTCTCAATAACTCCAGACTTATTCAGGATAATATTAGTATGGATATGCTTGTCATTATGTGCATAATGATTTGGGGGTAACTTTAATTTGTGTGATAGTTCCGCTACAAGCTTAAAGGGATAGTAATGTTTCATAATAAAAGCAGGTCTAATTAATCATCATAGTATTTGGACTTTGGAGAGTGTTATTTCAATTCTGTCAGAGTTGTAGTTCAAGAGTAATTCAATGACAAAGTATCCCCCTCCCGCCCCTTTTACTGATGTAACACTGTTCAGCCAGATCAGAAGGGAGGTGCCCAGGTAGACTGCAGAGAGGGACAATCTTCAATTAAGATAAGGGAAAAACCTGAAAAACTTGTCAAGGGGACAGGGCTTTCATTGTTCTCATAGGAAGAAGATTGTCCCCTTCTGTTATCTGTCTGGTCTATGGACTGCATTCCACATCTGAGAAGAGATGGCTTACACTAGGTAAAAGGGGCGGGAGGGGAAACTTTGCTTGTGAATATCTCTCAAACCATAAAGGTCTGAGAGAAAAGACTTATATCATTCTTCATGTTTTTTTAATGCCTACAAAATAAAATAAAGATAAAACGAAGTATTACTATCCCTTTAAGAAGTTCAACTGTGAAGAAAAAAAACTGCATTAGATGGTTCATATGAAGAGTCTGCACGGGTGAAACTACCAGTGGTGTGGCAGGTGCAAAGCACAGAGTCCCCGCCAATTTTAAGGGCCCACTGAATGCTGAAAAAGAGGAAATATTTAGGGTTTTTCATTGGGATGCAGTGATTTGAGGGCCCAAAAATTATCTTGCATAAGGCACTTAAACACTTGAGGTTCACTATCAAAATGTCTCCCTGAATTTGGCGACCAAGCCAGGGGCGCATTACAACATGACAAGGGCGACATGTTCAAGAAAGAAAACGGGCAAAAAGTGTACCAAGCTTAGCCGAATGAGTGAATGAGATTTACATGCAGCGGATGCAGAGTAGCAAGTGTGACTGTGATGTCTATGATTAAGCACATATGTGCGAAACGCGTGAGACATCGATCTCCATGCAGTGTCTGTTTTGAATTTTTTTAATAAACGCTGGTTTTACCTCTTTACGTTCAATGCGGCATTTCTTTCTTTTGCTGTGATGCCCCATCGGCATGACTGCAGGCACTGTGATGCGCCACTCAAAGGGTTAATGGATGTAATGGAATAAACTCATACTCATACCGTCCATTAACCCTACAATCACGCCGATGGGGCATTACAGTCACACTTGTTACTCTGCATCTGCTGCATGTAAACCTCATTCGCTAATTCGGCTCAGCTTGCTACACTTTTTGCCCGTTTTCTTTCTTACGCATGTCGCCTTGTGATGCTGGCAAGATTCTTATGTCGCCGTTTTCAACCTGGTGACATATTTAATGCTCCCCTGGGTTGGTTGGCAAATTGAGGGTGACATTTTGATAGGATACCTTCAACTTGATCATAAACTGGAATCAGGCTCATGGGCTGATATTTATAACGGCAAACTTTATTTATTCTACAGCCAACCATCTACAACACAGGGGACAAATAAAAATTCTTGCTAAATGAAATTGGGCTTTTAACCCCTTGAATGCTAGCATTGGAGACCTCTCTAGCATTCATGGGGTTAAAAAGCTTCATTCATGTGCATGGGAATTTAGGAATTTGTAATTGTCTAGTATGGTGCAGTTGGTTTACTCCAGAATAAATCCAGTTTGCGGTTATAAATATGGGCCAATGCTTATTCTGTCCTGGAAAAAACACATAGTAAAAAAAATTGACGTACTGACGTGCTCCTTAACCCCCTTGGGTGCCAGATGGTGCGCAATACATTGCCGAGTAAGTGATTGTGTTGGCTGTGCCATTCAGGTCAGAGAATTTAGCTCTGCTGAGGCTAAAGAGTCCCTAACTACTAAACCAAAAACCTCTAAACCATTACATCAAATAAAAAAACAAAAAGCAGAAGCTATAGGCAATTGAAATGAGACTAAACCAGTGGTTCTCAACCTTTTTTAGCCAAAGGCCACCCTAACATGCAACTTTCAGGGGCACCCCTAATATGTTTAATATAATTTATCTAGTGTATAATAAAGGGTAAAATTCAGAAATACACCAATATTATTAGGTCTCACAATCACAGTAATGAAAAGAAACATATTGTGCAAAACAATTTCTGCATTTAACCCCTTAAGGACCAATGCTGTGCCATAACAGTCACGGCTGTCCTGCACTTAAGGACCAGTGACGATCCTGGAGCGTCATTGAATTCAGGGGTCCCCGCGCAGCTGCATGCCGCTCAGGGATCCCTGAATCAAAAATGCCCTGTGGTCCTTAACTGCTTAAGGGGTTTAAAGACAATATTCACATTAGTATGACTAAAATTCATCGTTGAGCTCTTGGTGGATATTTATTTTCAATGTGTTTGTCAAATGTGTTAGTCCTTGTTATGCAGTTGACTTTGGTAACTTCCACCCTTATAATTGTCCACAAAAGGGAAATTAGATTGAGACATGAAGGAAATGATGGTTCTTGTTTTTCTTATTGCTCATAAAATTAATGCTGATGTCATCTGCAACTTGCAACATCATACAGACTCCGATTTTCTGCTAAGTCATTATCTCTGATTGTCAGTGCTACAGAGGGGTCAGGGAACTGTGGGATTTAATCTCCCCTCATTACTGTCATCAGACGCAAGACCCGTGTAGTAAGTGACCCAACCAAGGGAGCAACTTGCTATTTCTTTGATCGGAACAAAACCCAGACACTCCTCGGGGGAGTTTATCTACGTGGTGATAAAGTGGAGATAACTTCTCCAATTCCTATGTTATTTTATAGAGCCCGTGCGCTAAGATCTCCAAAGATGAAGAAATCAGTGTATAGGCTCCATAGAATAACATAGGAACTGGAGAAGTGATATCACTGGAGAAGTTATCTTCACTTTACCACCTCTTTATCACCACTTAGTGACTCTCCCCCAAAGTTCCTGTTCAGTGATAAATGACAAATTACAAATTTAAAGGGATAGTAAGACTTAATATGTAGAAAAATATCTATATTGTAGGGTTGATCATCCTGAGTAAAACAAAGACAATCCCACTGCTGTGTTTTAGTGGAATGCAACTGCAGCTCGAACATTAATATTTTTTAGGTGTAGTATCTCAATGACTTTTAATTTCCCTGTAGCGCTGTTGCTACATCAACCTATGGGGCAGGGCTGTCCATGTTCAGTCCTCAAGGGCCGCCAACAGTGCAGGATTTAGGGAATTCCCTGCTTAGACACGGGTGAGCCTGTTTATATGAATGAGCCGCTGATTAACTCACCTGTGCTTAATCAGGGGAATCTTTAAATCCTGGCCTGTTGGTGGCCGTTGAGGACTGAACTTGGACAGCTCTGCTATGGAGGTTTACGGTCAACTGACCAGTGGTGGTGTAGCAACAGCTTCACTGTATTATTTCAGGCTCCTGAGATATTGCACCTAAAAAGTCAAGTTTGAGCTACAATAATGTTTGATTAAAACACTTCCCAACAGTTGAATACCCTTATTTTTCTCAGGAGAGTAAACCATGCAATATATATTTTTCTACATATTAAGCATTACTATGTATTTAAAGAATGAAGCACACAGGGATATATGAATGTATTCCACTGTATATTTGGCATATGACCTTTCAGAAATGTATGCCATAGAATCAGGGGTGAAGAGTCCAGTAACACTGCAATGGGTCTCAGATTGACAATAGACTTCATGGCTGTTGCTTCACTGTATTTTGTTAACCTGGTAACTTGGTCCATTGATATGTCCATCTTTGTAAATGAGCTTTGTGGTGGAGGCCCTGGTTAGCAGAATTTCAAACTAGAAAGCAATGTGTCTTCTCTTTATAAGGGAAATTTGAATAAGCATAAGAATTTAATAAACACATCTGAAAAACATGTAGATGGAAATATATACATACCTACCAACATTTCAAATGGCCAAAGAGAGACACTTGTGTTTTAAGTGGTGATACACTTGTATACCACCACACAGTCTGATCTCCTAAACACAGGGACACCAGGGTGATACACTTCTATACACACTACACAGTCCGATCTCCTAAACACAGGGACACCAGGGTGATACACTTCTATACACACCACACAGTCTGGTCTCCTAAACACAGGGACACCAGGGTGATACACTTATATACACACACCACACAGTCTGATCTCCTAAACACAGGGACACCAGGGTGATACACTTCTATACACACCACACAGTCTGATCTCCTAAATACAGGGACACCAGGGTGATACACTTCTATACACACCACACAGTCTGATCTCCTAAACACAGGGACACCAGGGTGATACACTTCTATACACACCACACAGTCTGATCTCCTAAACACAGGGACACCAGGGTGATACACTTATATACACACCACACAGTCTGATCTCCTAAACACAGGGACACCAGGGTGATACACTTATATACATACCACACTGTCTGATCTCTTAAACACAGGGACACCAGGGTGATACACTTCTACACACACCACACAGTTTGATCTCCTAAACACAGGGACACCAGGGTGATACACTTATATACACACCACACAGTCTGATCTAAACACAGGGACACCAGGGTGATACACTTATATACACACCGCACAGTCTGATCTCCTAAACACAGGGACACCAGGATGATACACTTGAGTACACACCACACAGTCTGATCTCCTAAACACAGGGACACCAGGGTGATACACTTCTATACACACCTCACAGTTTGATCTAAACACAGGGACACCAGGGTGATACACTTATATATACATCGCACAGTCTGATCTCCTAAACACAGGGACACCAGGGTCATACACTTATATACTCACCACACAGTCTGATCTCCTAAACACAGGGACACCAGGGTGATACAGTTATATACCCACCACACAGTTTGATCTCCTAAACACAGGGACACCAGGGTGATACACTTATATACACACCACACAGTCTGATCTCCTAAACACAGGGACACCAGGGTGATAAACTTATATACACACCACGCAGTCTGATCTCCTAAACACAAGGACACCAGGGTGATACACTTCTATACACACTACACAGTCCGATCTCCTAAACACAGGGACACCAGGGTGATACACTTATATACACACCACACAGTCTGATCTCCTAAACACAGGGACACCAGGGTGATACACTTCTATACACACCACACAGTCTGATCTCCTAAACACAGGGACACCAGGGTGATACACTTCTATACACACCACACAGTCTGATCTCCTAAACACAGGTACACCAGGGTGATACACTTATATACATACCACACTGTCTGATCTCTTAAACACAGGGACACCAGGGTGATACACTTCTACACACACCACACAGTTTGATCTCCTAAACACAGGGACACCAGGGTGATACACTTATATACACACCACACAGTCCGATCTCCTAAACACAGGGACACCAGGGTGATACACTTATATACACACCACACAGTCTGATCTCCTAAACACAGGGACACCAGGGTGATACACTTCTATACACACCACACAGTCCGATCTCCTAAACACAGGGACACCAGGGTGATACACTTATATACACACCACACAGTCTGATCTCCTAAACACAGGGACACCAGGGTGATACACTTCTATACACACCACACAGTCTGATCTCCTAAACACAGGGACACCAGGGTGATACACTTCTATACACACCACACAGTCTGATCTCCTAAACACAGGGACACCAGGGTGATACACTTGAGTACACACCACACAGTCTGATCTAAACACAGGGACACCAGGGTGATACACTTATATACACACCGCACAGTCTGATCTCCTAAACACAGGGACACCAGGATGATACACTTGAGTACACACCACACAGTCTGATCTCCTAAACACAGGGACACCAGGGTGATACACTTCTATACACACCTCACAGTTTGATCTAAACACAGGGACACCAGGGTGATACACTTATATATACATCGCACAGTCTGATCTCCTAAACACAGGGACACCAGGGTCATACACTTATATACTCACCACACAGTCTGATCTCCTAAACACAGGGACACCAGGGTGATACAGTTATATACACACCACACAGTTTGATCTCCTAAACACAGGGACACCAGGGTGATACACTTATATACACACCACACAGTCTGATCTCCTAAACACAGGGACACCAGGGTGATAAACTTATATACACACCACGCAGTCTGATCTCCTAAACACAAGGACACCAGGGTGATACACTTCTATACACACCACACAGTCTGATCTCCTAAACACAGGGACACCAGGGTGATACACTTCTATACACACCACACAGTCTGATCTCCTAAACACAGGGACACCAGGGTGATACACTTATATACACACCACACAGTCTGATCTCCTAAACACAGGAACACCAGGGTGATACACTTATATACACACCACACAGTCTGATCTCCTAAACACGGAGACACCAGGGTGATACACTTCTATACACACCACACAGTCTGATCTCCTAAACACAGGGACACCAGGGTGATACACTTCTATACACATCACACAGTCTGATCTCCTAAACACAGGGACACCAGGGTGATACACTTCTATACACACCACACAGTCTGATCTCCTAAACACAGGGACACCAGGGTGATACACTTCTATACACACCACACAGTCTGATCTCCTAAACACAAGGACACCAGGGTGATACACTTCTATACACACCACACAGTCTGATCTCCTAAACACAGGGCCACCAGGGTGATAAACTTCTATACACACCACACAGTCTGATCTCCTAAACACAAGGACACCAGGGTGGGAAAGAGGGAAGGAGGGATTTAGGTCTCAAAGACGGATTGTCCCTCCTAAAGAGAGACACTTGGGAGGTATGGGCCCCTAATATCTCCTAAAGAAGTACACTTGGGAGGTATGGGCCCCTAATATCTCCTTAACAGTGACACTTGGGAGGTATGGGCCCCTAATATCTCCTAAACAGAGACACTTGGGAGGTATGGGCCCCTAATATCTCCTAAAGAGGTACACTTGGGAGGTATGGACCCCTAATATCTCCTAAACAGTGACACTTGGGAGGTATGGGCCCCTAATATCTCCTAAACAGTGACACTTGGGAGGTATGTACTCCTAATATCTCCTAAAGAGGAACACTTGGGAGGATGGTTCTCACCAAAATAAGCATTCAAGAATCCACAATGCATCTTGAGAAAATATTTTTTCAGATAGGTCCTTTAGAGAGTTCAGAGACCATGGGATTGATATATTAATATGACATAGTTGTTAGTGTTATCCTCGATAGCCTGTGACTTCACCACAGGGCATGTATTGCAGGGTATAATCGTTATAGCTCATACTGGTGGATATCCTCCATTGGCAGCAGTTGTATTTCACAGTATGCAGTATAGTATTTGATCTCTGTAGCACATAGTGATGCACACACTCCGGCCGTGTTAAACTAAACTTTTTATATGCAAACCTATATGTTATAGAGCTTTTTCTGCTAAGTAAAACAAGTTTACTTTTACAGCTGTCAGTTGTTTTACTAAAAAATGATAACAGTTCAAACCTATTCTACTCCCTATAAACAGAGCTCCAGGGAGATTACTTCAACCTGACAGGAAGTGACTCAGCGTCACACTAACATTCTTAGGAGAACTGGTGTCAGTGACTCACTACACTCCACAGTGCATCTCCATCTCTCACCCATACTCCACAGTGCATCTTCTTCTCTCACCCACACTCCACAGTGCACCTCCTTCTCTCACCCACACTCCACAGTGCATCTCCATCTCTCACCCATACTCCACAGTGCATCTTCTTCTCTCACCCATACTCCACTGTGCATCTTCTTCTCTCACCCACACTCCACAGTGCATCTCCTTCTCTCACCCACACTCCACAGTGCATCTCCTTCTCTCACCCACACTCCACAATGCATCTCTGTCCTTCATCCACTCTCCACAGCGTGTTTCATTCCCTCACCACCTTCCACACCCTCCATGGTGTGTTGCTGGCAGATAGTGTAGTGTGGTTTGGTGGCTATCAGTGAAACAAGAATGGGCTGGCAGATAGTGTAGTGTGGTTCGGTGGCTATAAGTGGAACAAAGCTGGGCAGGCATATAGTGTAGTGTGGTTCTGTGGCTATCAGTGTAACAAGGCTGAGCAGGCAGATGGTGTAGTGTGGTTCAGTGGCTATCAGTGGAACAAGGCTGGGCAGGCAGATAGTGTAGTGTGGTTCGGTTGTATCAGTGGAACAAGGCTGGGCAGGCAGATAGTGTAGTGTGGTTCTGTGGCTATCAGTGGAACAAGGCTGGGCAGGCAGATAGTGTAGTGTGGTTCGGTGGCTATCAGTGGAACAAGGCTGGGCAGGCAGATAGTGTAGTGTGGTTCGGTTGTATCAGTGGAACAAGGCTGGGCAGGCAGATAGTGTAGTGTGGTTCTGTGGCTATCAGAGGAACAAGGTTGGGCAGGCACATAGTGTAGTGTGGTTTATTGGCTATCAGTGGAACAAGGCTGGGCAGGCAGATAGTTTAGTGTGGTTTATCAGTGGAACAAGGATGGGTTGACACATAGCTGGGCTGGAATGATAGTGTGGTGTGTTCCTGTGGCTATCAGTGGAACAAGGCTGGGCTGGAAGATAGTGTGGTGTGTTCCTGTGGCTATCAGTGGAACAAGGCTGGGCAGACAGATAGTGAAGTGTGGTTTTGTGGCTGTAAGTGGAAGACAGCTGGGCTGGAAGATAGTGTGGTGTGGTCCTGTGGCTATTAGTGGAGCAAGGTTGGCTAGCAGATAGCCACAGAACCACACTACACTATCTGCCTGCCCAGCCTTGTTCCACTGATAACCAGTGAACCACACTGCACTATGTGTCTACCCATCCTTGTTCCACTGATAGCCAATAAACCACACTACAATATCTGCCTGCCCAGCCATGTTCCACTGATAGTGTAGTGTGGTTTGGTGGTGGTTTGGTGGCTATCAGTGGAGAGTGGACTATATCTCCTTTCTTTCTGTCTCTTTTTGTACGGTGAGTGCTGTGCTTATTTTGCTAGTATAAAGCTAAACTTTAACCCAGGGCTCATGTTACATTCCTAGTGCCCCTAGGCAAGGCACTCTAGGTATCCTTAGATCTGCCTGTGGCCACACCCCCACTCTGCACATGACCACTCCCCAGTCACATCCACTGTTTCCTGGCACATAAAATACCTTTGGCCTATAACAAGCAAGAACAACAAATACAGTTTTAACCCCTTGGTTACTACAATATTGATCTCTATAACATGCAACTGGCAAAATGATAGCCTGTAAAGGAGTATATAAACTGGTGCAGGAACATTGTGATTGCTTTATGCCACACCCATAATTCAGAATGTGGGTGTAGCCAGCAAAGCAGAGGCAACGCCCCTCAACATTTGGAGCTCGAGATAGCTGTTTTGCAGACTCCTCTGGCACTCAAAGGATCAAAAAAAATCTGTACTGCCAAATGGGTGTGACTGGTGACTGGTGATATTCAGACAACCACAAAATAACGTACCCTATTACTCACTTTGCCCTCTATAAATGCAAGCAAAATACAATCCTCCATATTTTTTTCTAATCCCCTTCCAGCCTCAAAGGAAAAATCAACACTTGCTAATTGAGAATAAAGATGTTATTTGCCAGACAGACAACAGTGAATACATATTGATGGAATAAATTGATAATAAATCACTTTGTATCAGGAATATGCAACCTATTGCTCTCCAGCTGTTTTAGACTACAGCTCTCATCATCCCCATGCAGCCAACGGCATATCAGTGGTGTAAGTGCAGCAGCTGAATTATAAGAGCATCAACGGAATCATAAGTACAACAGCTGAATGATAGGAGCATCAACGGAATTATAAGCGCAGCAACTGAATAATAAGTACATCAACTGAATCATAAGTGCAGCCTCAGAATAATAAGAGCATCAACGGAATCATAACTGCAGCAGCTGAATGATAGGAGCATCAACTGAATCATAAGTGCAGCCTCAGAATAATAACAGCATCAACGGAATCATAAGTACAACAGCTGAATGATAGGACCATCAACGGAATAATAAGTACAACAGCTAAATGATAGGACCATCAACGGAATAATAAGTACAAGAGCTGAATGATAGGACCATCAACGGAATAATAAGTACAAGAGCTGAATGATAGGACCATCAACGGAATCATAAGCGCAGCAGATGAATGATAAGTGCAGCAAATTACTGATACAAAGGAAAGGGCACCCAGAAAGAGTTTACAATCTAAATTAGAGGTCTTCAACCTGCTGCCCTCCAGCCAATAACTGGATGAGAATGATGGAAATGTTAGTCCAGCAGCTGGAGATCCGTGGGTAACCCACCCCTGATCTATGTGTTATACTGGAAGACATTTAGTGTCATATGCACAAAGACAAAAGTGGTGTGGGAAAAACAAATGCGCCATTGGTTTGTAACTCTTTGCGGGATATATACTAAGTGGTGATAAAGAGGTGATAAAGTAGAGATGTCTTCTCCAGTGATATCACTTCTCCAATTCCTATGTTATTCTATGAAGCCTATGCACTATGATTTCTTCAGCTTTGGAGATCTTAGTGCATTGGGTCCGTAGAATAACATAGGAACTGGAGAAGTGATATCACTGGAGAAGTCATCACCTCTTTATCCCCTCTTTATCACCTCTTTATCCCCTTCTTTATCACCGCTTAGTGAATCTCCCCCTTTAAGTGCTAGAGAAATGTGCAACTCATTGATCTGCATTGCGTTGCACAACCCTCTGGCAAACAAACACTGGAGATCTCGCTATAACATTCAAGGGTATAATTTAAAAGGGATAGTAATACTTCGTTTTAACTTTATTTTATTTTGTAGGCATTAAAAATACATGAAGAATGATATAAGTCTTATCTCTCAAACCTTTATGGTTTGAGAGATATTCACAAGCAAAGTTTCCCCTCCCGCCCCTTTTACCTAGTGTAAGCCATCTCTTCTCAGATGTGGAATGCAGTCCATAGACCAGACAGATAACAGCAGGGGACAATCTTCTTCCTATGAGAACAATGAAAGCCCTGCCCCCCTTGACAAGCTTTTCAGGTTTTTTCTCTTATCTTAGTTGAAGATTGTCCCTCTCTGCAGTCTATCTGGGCACCTCCCTTCTGATCTGGCTGAGCAGTGTTACATCAGTAAAAGGGGTGGGAGGGGGATACTTTATCATTCAATTACTCTTGAACTACAACTCTGACAGTATTGAAATAACACTCTCCAAAGTCCAAATACTATGATGATTAATTAGAGCTGCTTTTATTATGAAACATTACTATCTCTTTAAATCTCATCCCAAGTAAAATCAAGAGAAAAATGACTTTTCCCCTTTTCTGTTTGTCCATACAGCCCAAAACACTTTGGGAAAATCAACTAACATGGCTTCAAAAATGTAAACATCATTCACATGAACAAAGAAGTTGATTCACAAAAAGGAACGACCGGTGCTCTAGATTGTAAGCTCTTGTGAGCAGGGACCATTCTACAATTTCTTTTCCTCTGTCACTGTATATTCTTTTCTCCCCCTTTTGTACAGTGCCGCATACTATGTTGGCACTCAGTAAATACAGGATAATAATAATTCTCTATTATCAGCTTGGGCTGACGTGAAAAATGGACATTCTTAACCCTTTAAGTGCCAGAGGGGTACGCAACGCATTGCAAAGCAATGCATTGCATACCCCTCTGGCACTCAAAGGGTTATGTGGGACTATCATCAAAATTAAATCCCCCCCCTCAAATATTTGACGCATAGAAGATGAAAAAGGCACTCACCAAAATTAGGAAATCTCCAAAGCTTTATTCAATCATCGACAATGAGTTCACAGTTAGGCAGAGATGCTCACAGGCCATCAGACGTTTCGGGGGGAACCCCCTTCCTCAGTTCGGCCACTATACACCAAATACTTATTACCATAGTGATAGGCATATCCATACTGTTATTATGCTGAATATGTCCAGAATTAGTCAGAAATACAACTTTTTTGGCAGGCATCAGCAGCAAGAACCTTACCGTAGGTGCTCTCTGCACCTGCACCCTCGGTACCTTACGGAACCTTAAGGTACCAAGGAACTCCACTCACCAATCCTAGAGGTGAACGGGATGGACAGCGTAGACTCACAGATGCCTTTTCTTCAAGATGTCTGTGATGTTACCCACTGATGCCTGCTGAACGAGTTTTATTTCTCACTAATGCCGGACTTATTTAGCATAATAAAAGTATGTATATACCTATCTCTATGGTAATAAGGATTTGGGAGCAATTTCATTTTGATGATTGTTCTGCTTTAAAAATAACTTTAAAGCAGCGGTTCTCAAACTGTGCTCAGTGGAACCCCAGAGTTCTCTGAGTTAGTTAACCCTTTGAGTGCCCAAGGGGTACGCATACCTCCCAACATTTCAATTTGCCAAAGAGGGACACTTGTGTTTTAGGGGAGTTGGCTGGGGGTGTGGCTGGTGAACAGGGCATTAGCGATAATTTTTAGGCTGTTTCATGACCTATTGAGACCTCATTGTGTAACCTAATAAATGACTTATAACAAGACCATAGCATTTTATTTACACAGACTAATTTATAAACACAGATACTGACATTTAAACAAACATTAATGTGAGTTTTATTGCTGTGGAGCAATGTGATACACTTATATACACACCACACAGTCTGATCTCCTTAAAAGAGGGACAACAGGGTGGGAAAGAGGGACAGAGGGATTTGGGTCTAAAAGAGGGATTGTCCCTCCTAAAGAGGGACACTTGGGACGTATGGGTACGGAATGCATTGCAAGGTACTCTGGAACTCAAAGGGTTAAAGGGATTGCATGGAGTAAGTTTCAGTGGACACATGAATAGTACAATTGCCTTTTAATACTTCCCAGATGCATTTCAGACTAACAATTGACCCTTAAGTTACCAAGGTATCAAGAAATGCACTGAAGACCTCTGCAGCATTCAAGAGGTTAAAGGGTAGCAATTTACTTTAACCCCTTGAATTCCAGTGAGCGATCCAGTGCATTGCTTTTCAATGGGTGTGAGACCTCTCTAGCATTCAATGGGTTAAGTTACTTGCAACCTATACTACATCGCTCCTTGAATGCCAGAGGGGTTTTCAATACATTGCCTTTGAGTGCCAGAGGCCTTCTGGCACTCAAATGGTTAAAGGGTTTCATTATGGTTCCACTGAGATTTTGGGTGAAACTAAAGGGTTCCACTACAGCAAAAACCCACTGTTCTAAAGAAATAAAATTTTATATTATTATAACTCTTTAACAACCAAAGAAGTGTATAAAAATTGCTTCACATTATTTTTCACACACCTCTGGTCCTTAATGGGTTAATGTTTTATATCCTGAGTGGCTTTTAGGGCACTCACCTGGATCGTCACGGGACCCCATGCTACCAAAACCTCAGTCACTTCCAGCCAGAAATCCCGAGAAGCCAGGCAGTGTGTGTGTGTGTGTGTGTGTGTGTGACATGCAGCAGTGAGACAGAGCTGCAACATGCAGGGTATTCAGCCTTTATACAGCCTGTCAGCGCATAACAGGCCGAAACAGAACAATCACATTGCTTTATACAGGAATTTCCCATCTGTGATCTGCATGGACGGCTTCATGACTTGTACTGTACTTCCACTTTCGCTATAGCAAAAGGTGTCTGACAACAGACTTAAAGGGGAAGTGTAACCTAGGAATTAGTGACTGTTACTTTGATTAAAAGTTCTTTTACCTAGAAAGGTATCCTTCATACAGCAGTCGGTTATATCTACAAGATTAAAGGGTGACAGAATAACTTACCCACGTAGGAGTCCCTCATACAGCAGTCAGGTATATCTTTATAATTACTGTGTGTGGCAGAAGCACTTACCTAGGTAGGAGTCCATCATACAGCAGTCAGGTGTATCTATATAATTACTGTGTGTAACAGAAGCACTTACCTAGGTAGGAGTCCATCATACAGCAGTCAGGTGTATCTATATAATTACTGTGTGTAACAGAAACACTTACCTAGGTAGGAGTCCATCATACAGCAGTCAGGTGTATCTTTATAATTTCTGTGTGTAACAGAAGCGCTTACCTAGGCAGGAGTCCATCACACAGCAGTCAGGTGTATCTATATAATTACTGTGTGTAACAGAAGGACTTACCTAGGTAGGAGTCCATCACACAGCAGTCAGGTGTATCTATATAATTACTGTGTGTAACAGAAGCACTTACCTAGGTAGGAGTCCATCATACAGCAGTCAGGTGTATCTTTATAATTACTGTGTGTGTAACAGAAGCACTTACCGAGGTAAGAGTCCATCATACAGCAGTCAGGTGTATCTATGTAATTACTGTGTGTAACAGAAGGACTTACCTAGGTAGGAGTCCATCATACAGCAGTCAGGCGTATCTATATAATTACTGTGTGTAACAGAAGTACTTACCTAGGTAGGAGTCCATCACACTGCAGTCAGGTGCATATATATATAATTACTGTGTGTGACAGAAGTACTTAGCTAGGTAGGAGTCCATCGTACAGCATTCAGGTGTATCTATATAATTACTGTGTGTAACAGAAGCACTTACCTAGGTAGGAGTCCATCATACAGCAGTCAGGTGTATCTATATAATTACTGTGTGTAACAGAAGGGCTTACCTAGGTAGGAGTCCATCGTACAGCAGTCAGGTGTATCTATATAATTCGTGGATTTTCCTAACTATTGTGATGGAAAGTCAGAATTTTATTAAAGACACGGAGGCGAATATTATGCATTATCCTTCCTCACTGCCCCCTCAGCAGCAAAGGAAACTTTATTAAAATAACAGTTTAACAGAAGAAAAACTTGCTAGTATGACACTCCTCCCTCCCAACCAATCACCAGTTCTTAATCCTGTAAAACTGGAATACAGCCTTGACTTTCCCTCTTTCCTGCGACCGAAGAAAACTCTCGAATTCATCCATCACAACAGTCGGAACTATAATCCTTGTGCTGGAAATTTCTCCATCCAATAACTGAAACCTTGAGTTCAACATAACAGAGTCTTCAGTCCCGTATCCTCAACCTACGGGACGATAGCTGTGCAGAATACGTAAGCTTAATTAATTAACCATTGGTTGATAGTTAACCTGTAAAACAAAGGGAAACGTGATAGGGTTGGGAAACAAAGGGAGGGATAATATTCGCCTCCGTGTCTTTAATAAAATTCTGAATTTCCATCACAATAGTTAGGAAAATCCACGAATTTTATGGCAGCACGGAGGCTTCATATTATGCAAGTTTAAAGCTTATCCACAAATTATCTACAACTTGATTAGAAACAATCAATTGGTTTACACTAAAAACCTTTAAACATGGACTCCCTAGACCAATTTGCAGGCCTAAGTATATCCTCCAACCTACCACCAACTTGCAAAGCCATTGATGCCACAGCACCTCTAGAAGAATGTGCTCCGAATAAGGTGATATCAATACCTGCAAGATGCATAATCCATCGAACCCAGTGGGCCAAGGTAGCTGCAGAAACCAGTAAAAGTGGCTTGCGAAAGGAAATTAGCAACTGTTTAAATACAGTACTCCCCAAATTCACCGTCCAAACCTCATAAGATGGTTAAGAAACCACGCACGCTCTCATCTAGTACGTAGAAAGATCTGGAAAAGAACACCTTCAGGGGTAAAAGACCTAGTACTGAACACCTTGATGTCAGATACCCTCTTAAAGGAGCTACAAACATCAAAGCAAACAGACCGAACAGCACAGACAAATAGTCTGAAAAGTGTAACAGGGGGAAAAAATGGAGGATACATGCAAAACACCAAGAAAAATGAAAACACAGTGCAGGCCTTCCCAAAGAAAGAAAAGAAAAATACCAAGGATGAAGAAGCTGGAAAACAGAGAGATACCGAGTAGTGATGAGCGAGCATGCTCGGCCGAAGCTCGGTTCGGCTCGAGCATCACTCTGCTCGGCACATGGCGGTACTCGTACGAGTACCGCATGTGCTCGCCCGCCATGTTCGGGTCTCCTCCCCGCACGTTTCGCGGCTGCTGCGCAGCCAATAAACGTGCGGGGAGGCTCTGACATCAGTGTAATGCCAGCAGCCATGTTGGCTGCTGGCATTACACTGATTGGCTGGCCAGAACCCGTGATCGGGTGCTGTATAGCACCTGACCAGCGAGTTCGGCTCAGTCTTAGCCAGGGAGAGATGAGGATAGGAAGGGAAAGTCAGTGTAGGGAGAAGAAAAGTGTGTTTGAACAACATAAAGACCCAAAAGTCCTTTTTAGGACTATTGTGTGTGGGGGCAGCAGTTATATTTTGTTTGGGGGGGCAGAGATTTAAAAAAAAAACGTCACATATTCCGTTCACTGTGCCTAGCCGCAGATTAGCAGCACATTCTGTTTAGTGTGCAAAGTTGCAGATTAGCAGCACATTCTGGTTAGTGTGCAAAGTTGCAGATTAGCAGCACATTCTTTTTAGTGTGCAAAGTTGCAGATTAGCAGCACATTCTGTTTAGTGTGCAAAGTTGCAGATTAGCAGCACATTCTTTTTAGTGTGCAAAGTTGCAGATTAGCAGCACATTCTGTTTAGTGTGCAAAGTGTAAAAAATAAAAGTCACATATTCCGTTCACTGTGCCTAGCCGCAGATTAGCAGCACATTCTGTTTAGTGTGCAAAGTTGCAGATTAGCAGCACATTCTGTTTAGTGTGCAAAGTGTAAAAAATAAAAGTCACATATTCCGTTCACTGTGCCTAGCCGCAGATTAGCAGCACATTCTGTTTAGTGTGCAAAGTTGCAGATTAGCAGCACATTCTGTTTAGTGTGCAAAGTGTAAAAAATAAAAGTCACATATTCCGTTCACTGTGCCTAGCCACAGATTAGCAGCACATTCTGTTTAGTGTGCAAAGTTGCAGATTAGCAGCACATTCTGTTTAGTGTGCAAAGTGTAAAAAATAAAAGTCACATATTCCGTTCACTGTGCCTAGCCGCAGATTAGCAGCACATTCTGTTTCGTGTGCCTAGCCACAGATTAGCGTCACATATTGTTTAGTGTGCCTAGCCACAGATTAACGTCACATATTGTTTAGTGTGCCTAGCCGCAGATTAGCGTCAAGTAAATATACAGCAAATACTGTTTGGTAACAATTTTTCGCCTAAAATCGTTTTTATCTTCCTTTTTGTGTGTTTTACGGTCAGTCTGTAAAAATGGCGTACTACGGGCGAAACATCGTTCCCAGAAGCGACGTTGGAGTCCAAGATGCATCCAGACATCCTCCCTACGCTGTCCCTGAACCATTTCTGTGGTGTTTCCATCATTTTCTGCCCTTTTCCTATGGACCAGGCACCCTCCCCTCATCAGAGCAGGGGGTGCCTGGTGTAATGCTCGAGTCCTCCCATTGACTTCAATGGGGCTCGGGTGCTCGGCCGAGCACTCGAGCCTCCGGGGGTGCTCGGTCAGAGCACCCGAACACCCGAGCATTGGGGTGCTCGATCATCACTAATACCGAGGATTTGCCTTAGAGGCATACAGCAGCCAAAGAGAGAACAGAAAGCACGATGGGAACAGAAGTGCAGCATGCACCAAAATTGCCAGACTGAACCCGCAATATGCAAGGGTATTTACAACTAGCAAAAAGTGTAGCAACTGTAGGCACCATGCAGGACCGACACAGAAAACAAACAGCTGGAAACGGGAAAAAACCTCTATCCGGCAGAGATGCCAAGACACCTAACCAAGAATGCCAGTCAACTGGCGTAGGGTCTCCCAGACGAGACTGACAATTGGAAACAAGACATAAAATGAAGAGACATTCAAGAAACGAAGAAACATTCATGCCGGTAGTAACACCCATGGAACTGAAAGAAACAAGACCAGCAGAGGGAGAAGTGGGAGAGTCTGCCCCCCACTTTCCCGAGGTATGAAAGGAAACCCCAAAACCACTATCACCACTGGAGGACGGCCCCAAACCTCAACATCACCGGGCACACTTAAAGTGGAAAAAAGAAAAAATCAGGTTGCACTCGTGAGGGCAAATATCTGCCACTAGAGGAAAAAGATGCAGAAAGGAAAGAAGCTGCACCAACCAAAGCCGCCCATAAGTGGCGGAGTCAAGAAAAAGGACTCAACATGCCTCAACAAAACTGGCTGACATAGTCAAGAAAACCAACGGGTTCAAAACGTGTGGTCACAAGACCGCAAAAATACCTTCCTCTTAAGGAGAGGTACTCATGTGGGGGCAAAGCCGCACAAATCAAAGCTGCCCAGAATTGGCACAGTCAAGGAATCGGGAACATGCAGAGACCGGGCTCAACCAGCTGGATCTCATTTCCTCATATACCCTCCACTTGAGATGAATGTCTCGTGTGGGAACTAAACCGCACAATTAAAGCTGCCCATACTCGGCATAGGCAAGATTAGACTCAACATAGTCAAGGAATCGGGAACATGCAGAGACCGGGCTCAACCCGCTGGATCTCATTTCCTCAAATACCCTCCACTTGAGGTGAGTGTCTCATGTGGGAACTAAGCCGCACATACTCGTCATAGGCAAAATTAGACTCAGCATTCTAGATCTCATTTCCTCAATAAATCTTCCTCTTGAGGAGAGGATCACTGGTGTGGGAACTAAGCCGCACAAAATCAAAGCTGGCCATTGCAGGTAAATGCTACAGGGAGGCATTCCCAAAAGCACTGGTAATACAGTAGGAGTCAGGTTTAGCCCTGAATACTTCATTCTCCTCAGATATACTTCCTCCTGAGGTGAGGGTCTGGGTAGTGGGACAGAGCCGCACCAGTCATGACCGCCATCAGTTTGCGGTGTCAAAGCAGGGTACAGCCTGCGCCAGCATATTTTGCCTTTCCGAAGTAAGTTCATCTGAGTCAAGGACAGTATGTCTGCGTGTAGTAGAAAGGTCTCCTCCAGGATAGACAGAAGCAGCCATCCGAGGGACGGCCTGTGCAGACATGATGGGGACATCATGTGCAGTACTTCCCACTGCCGGGTCGTGTGAAACAGAGCCGCAGACATGACTCAAAGGAAGGCAAACATATATAAACCTGCATAGCATGAACTGCTCAATGAAGTTGATGAACTGCGCAGTCTGTGCGCCAAAAGCAGAGGGAAGTCCCAGACCGGGTCACTGGAAAACCCCTCAGCCCTGCCAGGCAGAATGTCAAGTAGGTGTATGATAGGCAAAGCACTCCTGCATCACTGGAGGAAAGTATAGTAGATATAGGCAGATCCAAAGTAACAAGATGAGTACTGTCAGTGGAACATAATATACACATATAAACATACACACGTGGCCAGATACGAAACTACTAATGTTTATATGTACACACACATATCTACATATACATATATATACATATATACATACATATATATATATATATATACACACATACACACACACATACATATTCAGATAGGTCTTAGTAGGGTGTAAGAAATATGCAAGCATATCTATGCCCGGATAGGAATTACTAGAGTTAAAGATAAATGCAAGTAGATCTGTGCCCATAGGAATTAAGAGATAAAAACATGCAAGTAGATCCATGCCTAGATAGGAATCACTAAGGTAAAATATAGATATGCCAGTAGATATATTCCCAGATAGGAATTACCAGGTTAAAGATATATGCAAGATCCATGCCTTGCCAATATATCCATGCCTAGATAGGAATTACTAGGGTTAAAGATATATGCCAATATATCCATGCCTTGCCAATAGAGCCATGCCTAGATAGGAATTACTAAGGTTAAAGATATATACCAGTAGATCTATGCCTAGATAGGAATTACTAGTGTTAAAGCTATATGCCAGTAAATCTATGCCTAGATAGTAATTACTAGGGTTACAGATATATGCCAATAGAGCCATGCCTAGATAGAAATTACTAGGGTTAAAGATATATAGCAATAGATCCATGCCTAGATAGAAATTACTAGGGTTAAAGATATATGGCAATAGATCCATGTCTAGATAGTAATTACTAGGGTTAAAGATATATACCAGTAGATCTATGCCTAGATAGGAATTACTAGGGTTAAAGATATATGCCAATAGATCCATGCCTAGATAGGAATTACTAGGGTTAAAGATATATACCAGTAGATCTATGCCTAGATAGGAATTACTAGGGTTAAAGATATATACCAATAGATCCATGCCTAGATAGGAATTACTAAGGTTAAAGATATATGCCAATAGATCCATGCATAGATAGGAATTACTAGGGTTAAAGATATATACCAGTAGATCTATGCCTAGATATGAATAAATAGGTTAAAGATATATGCCAGATTACTAGGGTTAAAGATAAAACCCATAATATAAATACAAAATACAGGCGGAAACCCTGGGCAACCAGAGGCTGAAAATAAGTACCTATATGTATAGGAAGAATAGACTTAATAAATATATACTGGACATATAGTTAATGACAAAATATTAATGTCAAGAGACACAATGGATAGAGAAAACAATACTCAGGAACAGGCTGCCTAGGAGAAGCCTGGAAGGCTATGAGTAGCCCAATAAATAAGCGCCAAAGCTATTAATGCGGCAGCAAAAATGATATGGAAAAGAAAACAAACTTCTTAAAAGCAATAGGAACGTTCAGACACAAACTAGCCCAGGAACCCGCGAGGTGAGCGATCCTATGTCAGAGACAGTAGAAGGCTGTCCGCGCATTGAAATGACCAGGCCGAACAGAGACGCAAAGATGCGCCAAAAGGGTTGGCGCGAGGGGAAAAAGCAGGTCACACAAGGCCAGGGAGAAAGTAACATTGCAAATTGAATGAAAAGGAGGCTGGCGCCAAAGCGCAGAACAGCAATTCCACATAAAGCCCATACCAGGTTAATTAAACAAAGGCAAAATATACAAGGTCAATTCAAAATATGGGCAATGACTGACTGGAGCACAAAGGGTGGAGCAAACCCCAGCAAGCCTGTGAGTCAGAGGCCAAACAAACCAAGACATACAATTGTATACAAGTACAGTATAAACATATATATATATATATATATATATATATATATATATATATATATCGGCAATGACTGACTGGAACACAAAGGGTGGAGCACACCCCAGCAAGCCTGTGAGTCAGAGGCAAAACAAACTAAGACATACAATTGTATACAAGTACTTTATAAAAATCTAAATCTATATATATATATATATATATATATATATATATATAGGCAATGACTGACTGGAGCACAAAGAGTGGAACACACCCCTGCAGGCTGTCAGTCAGAGGCCAAACAAAGACATACAACTGTATACAAGTACAGCATAAAAATATATATATAGTCAATGACTGACTGGAACACAAAGGGTGGAGCACACCCCAGCAGTCCTGTCAGTCAGAGGCCAAACAAACTAAGACATACAATTGTATACAAGTACAGTATAAATATATATATAGGTAATGACTGACTGGAACACAAAGGGTGGAGCACAGCCCAGCAATCCTGTCAGTCAGAGGCCAAACAAACTAAGACATACAATTGTATACAAGTACAGCATAAAAATATATATATAGTCAATGACTGACTGGAACACAAAGGGTGGAGCACACCCCTGCAGGCCTGTCAGTCAGAGGCCAAACAATCCAAGACATACAACTGTATACAAGCACAGTATAAATATATATATATAGGCAATGACTGACTGGAACACAAAGGGTGGAACACACCCCAGCAGGCCAGTCAGTCAGAGGCCAAACAAACCAAGATACACAAGTAAACAAGAGAACTAGTAAAGGTGCACTTATCTCTGAGGGGAGCAGCAAAGGAAAGAGGGAAAGTCAAGGCTGTATTCCAGTTTTACAGCATTAAGGATTGGTGATTGGTTGGGAGGGAGGAGTGTCATACTAGCAAGTTTTTCTTCTGTTAAACTGTTATTTTAATAAAGTTTCCTTTGCTGCTGAGGGGGCAGTGAGGAAGGATAATGCATAATATGAAGCCTCCGTGCTGCCATAAAATTACTGTGCGTAGCAGAAGCACTTGGCTAGGTAGGAGTCCATCGTACAGCAATCAGGTGTATCTATATAATTACTGTGTGTAACAGAAGCACTTGGCTAGGTAGGAGTCCATCGTACAGCAATCAGGTGTATCTATATAATTACTGTGTGTAGTGGAGTCCATCGTAGAGCAGTCAGGCGTATCTATATAATTACTGTGTGTAACAGAAGCACTTACCTAGGTAGGAGTCCATCGTACAGCAGTCAGGCGTATCTATATAATTACTGTGTGTAACAGAAGCACTTACCTAGGTAGGAGTCCATCGTACAGCAGTCAGGCGTATCTATATAATTACTGTGTGTAACAGAAGCACTTACCTAGGTAGGAGTCCATCGTACAGCAGTCAAGTCTATCTGTCTATCTATCTATCTATCTATCTATCTATCTAGCTACCTTTTTGCATTGTATCTGTTGTTTCCCGTATATATATATATATATTGGTTTCTAATTAAGTCAGCCTCTAGGACACACCATCTGTAGGAAACAATGAGGGAGGTGTATAACTGGTACAAACATGTGTCTGTCCTTATTTTCACATGAAAATTGGCTGTACGTTTGGATAAAGTTCTTTGCACACTAAAAACAAAATAAGGCAAAAAAATTATTTGTGCCAGATGTGCCAAAACAGCAGTATACTTTGCATACGAGTTATTGCAGATCTATGTATGTGCAGTAGAGTGTTGGATTTATATGACTCAGCATCGTTTATAATGTGTCATTTCATCACATGCTTTATCTGCTTTCAGTGTGCACTTGCGGTGAGTGGGTGGAAACCCATTGCACATACACAGATCTGTAATAACTGACTGTATGCAACATGTAATGCTTATTTCATTTTTTCCCAGAGCTCAATTCACTTCCACTGCTGATGAATGTTTTCTTATTATAGCAATAACTTGCATTATTTTGGGGTATGATACCTGAAACGTTACGGTGGTGATGTAAGTAGTATTTTGAGGATACAATGGGGTTATACACCAAGACATGATAAAGAGATGATGAAGTGGAGATGATATCATTTCTCCAGTTTGTATGTTATTCTATAGAGTTTATGCACTAAGCTATCCAAATCTGGACATAAAGTAGTGCATAGGACCCATAGAATAACCTAGAATCACAATATCTCAGCCTGGGTCAGGGTTAGCCAATGGGTAAAGGATTTGAAAGGCAGTGGCACACTAAACACCGACACTGGGTTGGAACCCTAATGCAGAGTACGGAAGTTGAACCACAGGCCTAAAGTTGAAAGTCTGTAGGTCGCACACAGAAGAGGTGCAGGTAGTCATATGACAAGCCAGGAGTTGGTACAGAGACATACCTCCCAAGTGTCCCTCTTTAGGAGGGACAGTTCCTCTTCTACACCCAAATCCCTCTGTCCCTCTTTCCCACCCTGATGTCCCTCTTTTTAGGAGATTAGACTGGTGAGGTGTATATATAATTGTATCATACTACTCTGCTGCAATAAAACTCACATTAATATTTGTTTAAACATCAGTATATGTGTTTATAAATTAGTGTGTGTAAATAAAACACTTTGGTCTTGTTATAAGTCATTTATTAGGTTACACAAGGAGGTGTCAATAGGTCATGAAATAGCCTAAAAATTCTCAGTAGTGCCCTGCCTACCAGCCACACCCCTGACAACACCCCCTAAAACACAAGTGTCCCTCTTTGGCAATTTGAAATGTTGGGAGGTATGCAGAGATCATTGAATAACCAGAGGTGTGCAGTTAGTAGTATGACAAGCCAGTAGTCGATGCCTTGAGAGTCGGATCAGTAGAGAGGTGCAGGTAGTGGTAGGACAAGCCGGAGGTCGATGTACAGAAGGTTGACTAAAAGGAGACAATCGGAAGGTCAGAGGGCAGAGCCAGAGTCTGTACACAGTAGGTCGAATCACTAGAGAGAGGCGTAAGGTCAGTGAGCAGAGCCAGAGTCAGTACACAGTAGGTCGGATCTCTTGAAAGTTGCTGGTAGTCGTAGAGCAGAGCCGGAGCTGGTACACAGTATGTCGGATCACTTGAGAGAATCAGAAGGTCAGTGAGCAGAGCCGAAGTCTGTACAGATTAGGTCGGATCACTTGAGAGTAGTGGGTAGTCATAGAGCAGAGACCATCCAAGGGCATGTATAGAGGGATGACCCAGGGTTTAAAGTGATAGTAATACTTTGTTAAAAGTAACTTTAATTATGTAGATATTAAAAATAAAAACAAATTAATTGCAATCAGTCCTATCTCTCAACCCTCTATGGTTTGAGAGAATCAAGTTTTCAAACTTCCCCCTTCCCTCCCCGTGCGCTGACATCAGCTTTCTGTCTTAGAGAAGAAGATCCCGATCTGCAGACCTTCCTGCGGCTCTTCAGCAGAGCCCTAATCACTCTAGTTAGATAGAAATACTTCATTTGAACGGTCTACAACGTGTGCCTGGTTTGCCACAGGACGATCTGCGGACCGGGATCTCCTTCCCTAAGACAAAAAGCTGACGTCAGCGCACTGGGAGGGAAGGGGGAACTTTGAAAGCTTATATCTCAAACCATAGAGGTTTGAGAGATAGGACTGGGTGCAATTAATTTGTTTTTTAATATCTACATAGTTAAAGGGATAGTAATACTTCATTTTATCTTTATTTTATTCTGTAGGCATTAAAAAAACATGAAGAACGATATAAGTCTTATCTCTCAAACCTTTATGGTTTAAGAGATATCCACAAGCAAAATATCCCCCTCCTGCCCCTTTTACTGATGTAACACTGCTCAGCCAGATCAGAAGGGAGCTGCCCAGGTAGACTGCAGAGAGGGAAAATCTTCAATTAAGATAAGGGAAAAACGTGAAAAATTTGTCAAGGGGGGCAGGGCTTTCATTGTTCTCATAGGAAGAAGATTGTCCCCTGCTGTTATCTGTCTGGTCTATGGACTGGATTCCACATCTGAGAAGAGATGGCTTACACTAGGTAAAAGGGGCGGGAGGGGGATACTTTGCTTGTGAATATCTCTCAAACCATAAAGGTTTGAGAGATAAGACTTATATTGTTCTTCATGTTTTTTTAATGCCTACAAAATAAAATAAAGATAAAACGAAGTATTACTATCCCATAAAAGTTACTTTTAACACAGTATTACTATCACTTTAAGTAGGCTGCAACAAGGTGTGGACGCTAAGTAATTAGTGCTACGTCTGTCTACGAGCAGGAGGAGGTGGACGGGTTGTGACACCTAGGACTTGTAGAAGTGACATCACTGGAGAAGACCTCTCCACTTTATCACCTCTTTATCACGTCTTAGTTCATCTCCTCAAATGTGGGTTATGCACTAAGGTGTAATAAAGGTGAAAGAGCGGAAATGACTTCTCCAGTTTATCACTTCTCCAGTTCCTATGTTATTCTATGGAGCTTATGTATCAAGATCTCCGAAGCTGGAGAAATCTTAGTGCATAGGCTCCATAGAATAACATAGGAACTCAGAGGCGTAACTAGAAGCCCAGTGGCGTAACAATAGGGGTCGCAGGGGTCGCACCCCGCCCCCCACGACCCCCTCGCCCGCCCCCTGCAACCCCCTCGCCCGCAGCAACTCCCACTACGGCCGCCAGTACTAGTACAGAGCGCTGGGAGATGACATCATCTCCCAGCCTCTGCATTACTAGAGAGGCGCGCGGGAGCTTCAGTTGTAGAGATCTCTGCTGAAGGAACCACAGATCTGTCAAGCCACACCGCTAGACCACCAGGGACTGGACGTAGGGGCATTGTGGAGATAAAGGGGGCATTGTGGAAGAAGTAATGTGGAGATGAAGGGGACATTGTGGAAGAGGAAATGTGGAGATGAAGGGGGCATTGTGGAAAGGGCAATTTGGAGATTGGGGGGCATTGTGGGGATGAAGGGGGCATTGTGGAAGGGGCACTGTGGAGATGTAGGGGACATTGTGGAGTTGAAGGGGACATTGTGGAAGGGGCAATTTGGAGATTGGGGGGCAATGTGGAGGTGGCCAGTGTGGTTGAGGGGGTCTGGGACCAATGTGGTCGGGGGGGCCCATGGCAATTCTTGCACCAGGGCCCGGTGGCTTCTAGTTACGCCTCTGTAGAAGCCTCTGGGTCCTGGTGCAAGAAGTTCCACAGACCCTCACCACCACCACCACATTGCCCTCCCCTCGACACACTGACCCCCTCTACAGTGCCCCTCCATCTTCACAATGCCCCCATCTCCTACCTCCCTGGAGCTCCCTCATGGTCCTCTTAGTAATGCAGAGCGCTGGGAGATGATGTCATGGAGATGATGTCATCTCCCAGCGCTCAGCATTACTAGAGCTCCAGAGGGAGATTGTGGGCGCCAGGTGGGTCGCAGGGGTCACACCTGCGACCAAGCCAGTCACTCCAGGGGCCCGGCCACCCCCTGTGACCCCTATAGTTACGCCACTGTAGGAACTGGAGAAGTGATATCACTGAAGAAATCATCTCCGCTTTATCACTTCTTTATTTCACGTTAGTGCATGACCCCCGATGGGCGCAATTCTGGAGGATATCATTGAGCCGTACCATGGGGGACAAATAACATTCTAATTGAATTAAGTGGGCTTTTAACCTCTTGAATGCTATAAAGGTTTCCAGTGCTTTGTAAATCAATGCCCGGAGAACTTTCTATATTCAAGAGGTTAAAACGATCATTTAGTACAAAAGGAAATTTGGGAATTTTTCTTTTGCCCCCTATGGTATAGTTGGTTTGCTCCACAATGACATTTCTTTAGCTTCCTGAATAAGGCCCAGCATCCATTCTGCTAGACATGCACAGATCAGAACCGGTTCTTCAAGGTTCCCTGTTCCACACTTAACCCTTATAGAACCCTTATAGAAACAAAAAATGTGAAGGCAGATAGGAACCACTCGGCCCATCTAGTCTGCCCATTGTACTTATGTACTTTGTGTGTCTCCCTTAATCCTTTGGGTGCCAGAGGGGTACGCAACGCACTGGCACTTAGAGGGTTAATCACTTTAGATTGTAAGCTTTGGAGCAGGGACCACACTTCCAGAGTTTCACTTTGCAAAGCGCGTGTAACCCTGTACTGTCTAAACCCATAAACTGGAAAGAGCTGGGTACACTTGTGGCTCTCTATAAATAAACATATTCATTCATAGGCGCAGCCCTAAACCGGTTCTGCGAGGTTCCCTGTTCTAATGGTTTCTTTATACAACTAGAGACAGGAAACATAACTGTGCAGTATCAAACTGTGCCTGGGGTCTTTTTTCAATGATCGTATTGCAAAACTATGTATTACACACTTTTTGTTATGTAAAAAACTACAAATTGTTCTTGTATTACCAGTAGATAGGAATTGTTGAAACTGTATTTAACCCCTTCCCGACAATGGACGTACATGTTCGTCCCGCAAAAACTGTCACTTAGCGACAGAGGATGTACATGTATGTTCCGGAAGTCCGGGTCCCCGTGTGGCTGCACGCCGTTCGGGGACTCCGGAATAATTTTAAAACACAAATTCTCAGCCGGGCGTTAAGTGACGGCCACATGTTAGAGTGGCCGATCACTAAGGGGATAAAGGGCTCTTTTTTGTTTTTTATTTTAAAGTTGATGTGTCACCTCTTTATAACTTAGCATAAATAGTTAGGCTATATATCGAATATTACTAAAACTGTCTTAATTTTTTAAGCTGTATTTCGTGTAAAATTAAGTTAAACAGTCTGTCCTTCAGCTACTTCTAGACAGACTGCGGTTACCTGCTCTTTAACCACTTAATGACCCATGACAGTCCAGGACTGTCATGGGTTGAAACCAGTTAAGGACCCATGATGGTCCTGGACCGTCATGGGTTAAATAATCATTCCAGGCTGAGACTGAGCGCACCAGAGCGTTCAGTCTCGGCCCTTCTCAGTTGTACCAGGTCATATTATCGCTGCAGCAGCGATCATATGTACCGGCATTTAGAAAGAATGAGACAGTGTTATTTACACACTGTCTTGTGTCTCCCCTATGCCTGTCTGCCCCTTACTATCAAAGTAAGGGACAGATAAGCAGAGAGGAGACACCAAGTGGTTAAATAAAAAGCAGCAGCTGGGGGTATTAACCCCTTCACTGCTGTTCTGGAGACTGGCTAAATGCAGGTCAATTTTTGATCTGCTAAAATCAACTTTTTTGTTTTGTTTTAAAAAGACACAACACATTTTTTTTTCTAAATTTTATTTAAAAAAAAACATTTCAATAACCAAAATTTGAAGTGTGATTGTTGTATAGCCGTGTAATACACTTATACACACCACCAAATGTCATCAATAAAAAAGTGAGAAAATAGGGTTGGAAAATGGGACATGGGGGTTTTCACCCAGGGGGGACAGTGCCCACTTAAAACTGCCCATTTTGTAGGTATGACTGACCGGTCATACCTTTCATGCAGTCTCCATAAAAATGTAACCCATTGTGCCCAAATGATCCCAAGAGAAAAAAAAAATGGCATAAAAACAGGGAGTGAGATTGACCGCTCCAAGACTGGAGAGGTCTCTCTAAGTCCCCAGTGCGGCGTGCCGGTACGCGTCACAGGTCACATGTGCCGGCACATCAGACTCTTCAAAGCGGTCCTTAAGGGAAGGTTACTTCCCAGGACCGCGGACACCAAGGGGTTAAGATAAGTTTTCTTCATTTCAGTTTAGAATTTGGAAGATATTAGTAATCTGGATAAATCTGCACCCCCCCAACCCATACATTGCCTACTTTGGGGTTATGGGAGTTGTAGTCAGTGGGACATCAGGTTGCCTACCCCAGTCTCTTTTTTGCATTCTAAGTGAAAAAATAAATAATACTACAATCTATTTTGGCCTTTGTGTCATAAAGGGAACTCAATACATTAAAGGGATAGTAATGTTTCACAATAAAATCAGCTCCAATTAATCTTCATAGTATTTGGGCCATGGAGAGTGCTATTTCAATACTGTCAGAGTTGTAGTTCAAGAGTAATTGAATTATAAAGTACCCCCCCCCCCTTTTACCTAGTGTAAGCCACCTCCCCTCAGATGTGGAATCTGGTCTCTTGACCGGACAGCTCACAGCAAGGGACAATCTTCTTACTGTGGGCATAAGGAAAACCCTGCCCCCCTTGAGAGATTTTTCAGGCTTTTCCTTATGATCACTGAAGATTGTCCCTCTCTGCAATCCATCCGGAGAGTCTTGCTGCTCTGAGGTGAGCAGTGTTACATCAGTAAAAGGGACAGGAGGGGGATACAACAACATTTGAATGACATAAAAAATGGATTGACGCCAAATAGTTTGAACGTGATAAAGAAGCCTGCTTTTGAGTTAAATGAAACAGAACTTGAAGTTAAATGGAATATAAAATCTTGGAGTATAGTTCTGATTATTAAACTGATTCTAGAATCCTTCTAATTGATTATTAAAGGAATAGTGATGTAAAAAAAAGAAATAACTATATGGTAGATACAGATTCTGGTCGATTGACCTGATGCGGCTCTTCAGCAGCGCCGATATAACCATATCTAAAGATAAATACTTCATCGGAATGGTGCTTGCAAACCAGGCACACGTTGTAGACCGTTCCGATGAAGTATTATCTTTAGGTATCGCTATGTTGATGCTGCTGAAGAGCCTCCGTCTGATCCAGGAACCAGAATCTGCTTCTGACAGCTTTACAGCTCATCAAGCAGAAAGGGGAGGGAGCGGAGAACTTTATTTTCCTATATCTCTCAAACCATAACGGTTTGAGAGATACGAATAAATGCAAGTACTCTCTTTTAATTGTATCTACCGTATAGTTAATCCTTTTTTTCTGACACAAATAAAATAACATAACATAAATGAAAGGAAAGTATAATTTAAGTCTGCGTCACTCATTCTCTCTGTCTGGTCTGGATGGAGCGCGGCGAGGGGCAATCTTCAGTAAGCAAACGGAAAATCCTGCCCTAATTCATCAGAAGGGGTGGAAAGGGGATCTTTTCAGCTTAAATATCCTTTGAACTACAGAACTGTAAGTACTTAAACATAACGCTATGTGTTATAAAAAGCTTAAAGGAGCAGTAAACTTTTTTTATGAAAAAATATATATTGTAGGGATTTTCCTATTGAGTAAAATAAGGGTACTCCCACTGCGGAGAGATTTATATTTCCAGAGTTATTACAGTTTAAACCCATGTTTTTTTTTACATTAGCAGTGCCCTCTAGTGGTCAAATTCTAATTAGATTCTAATGGAGAGGAAAGTCAAAAAGGTCAGAGACCTACAGTTCTCCATAGAATGGGATAGAAACTGCTGAGGCACTTCCTGTCAGTTAGAACTATCAGGAAGTAAACACAGTAAATTCACTTCCTGTCAGTTAGAACTATCAGGAAGTAAACACAGTAAATTTACTTCCTGTCAGAACTATCAAGAAGTAAACACAGTAAATTAACTTCCTGTCAGTTAGAACTACCAGGAAGTAAACACAGTAAATTCACTTCCTGATTATTTAAACTGCTATAAATTTTGAATAAAACATCTGACAGTGATGGGAGTGACCTTGTTTTATTCAGCAGGAAATGCTCTATAAAATATGTGTTTTCATAAAAAAAAGTTTA
Source organism: Rhinophrynus dorsalis (assembly GCA_037306005.1). Classification (NCBI taxonomy): domain Eukaryota; kingdom Metazoa; phylum Chordata; class Amphibia; order Anura; family Rhinophrynidae; genus Rhinophrynus; species Rhinophrynus dorsalis. Next base: position 239,174,414 of record CM074725.1, read on the forward strand.
CTGCTCCTTTAAAGATTCAGAGCAGAACTTTAATGTCTGCTCGCAGGCCTATGGTACTTATGCTCGATAAAAGCACTATTTCTAAGCATATCGCTATATGCCTAATTATTGAGGGGGACTTTATTTAGGGTGATAGTCCCGCTTTAAATGGACATGTGATCAGCTTAATTAAAATAACAATCTGGTCACATATATAAGTAATGTGATCAGCCTGGCATTTTAATTCGGTGAGCTAATTATATTTTCATTCTGCTGAATTTGTTGTGTTTGGGCTTAAGCCTTTCCACAACCATCATACTTGTGAGTATATTTTGAAGATTTCAATATTGTTTGTGTCTTAAAGATAATAGGCACTATTGGGCGCCCTCTCTGTGTTTTTTTGTAGGATTAGACAGAAACCAGTGCAACTCTGAATTTTCTGTTTTTCTTTTTCATAAATGTCCCACGTTCAAATGATGATCTGAATCATATCCCTACGCGTTTCGTCCTATAAGGACTTCATCGGGGAATAGAGTACCATTTTGTTGGGATATTAGGGATATTATACTGTTTTTATTACTAGATTTTCTATTTCTGAATTTTATTTACCTTGAATAAAGGAGTATTTAATTAATATCTCACTCTGGTCACGAATATTATATATATAATCATCTGCAGGGCTCAAAATTTCCACTTGCCACTAGCCAATGGCGAGTGAAAATTTAGCCCTGGCGAGTAGAACTTCAGCCCTGGTGGGTATATTTTGGTTTGCAGTGGAGAGTAACTTTTCAGATCTGGCTAGTAGCAAAGGGCTTCAAATTAAGCCCTGATCATCTGTATCTAATACAAGCAAGTGTCTTGCCAAAGATCAGACTGAAGTTGGCGGAGTGGTTGGATACATGCTGAAATACCCAGAGGCTGGTTTAGTCTCCATCAAGAGTGAGTACCCATCATAAGGGGAAGGTTCAAGTGGGAGATCTTTTAAAACCAACAGTCTGCACTTAGAGGTGTTTCTTTGCGCTCTTCTTCTTTTTCCCGGTACTTTGACCCAGAAGGAGTTTTACCTTGAGGCGTGGACCACGTGACCAGGTGGTCCAAAGACCAGCAGCAGACACTCTGAAGTGCGGAAGTCCGGAGAGGATTTATTGAATATCAAGAATTTTCTTGGACTTTGGTGTGGATGTTTCTCTGAATCTCTTTTGTCTATCTACCAACTGAATTTCTAATAAGTAGCGCACCCTTTATTGGGAAGCTGTGTTGGGATATAGATCATTTACTTTATCCCAATACATCCTACCTTCAGTTGTATATCTGAAACGGATCTCTGCTCACCTTGCAAAAGTATAAGGGTATAAGAAAATAAAGCCACCACTCAATATGTTGGGTAAGAACAGGCCACTATATTTATAAAACTACTAGCAGTGTGGGATAGCGTTGCCCGTCTGTTTGTTTTTTTTAAGCAATGCTTAAGCCTTTGAGTGGCAGAGGGTTACGCAAAGTATTGCAATGCATTGTGTACCCCTGTGGTACTAAAAGGTTTAATGTGAGCCTCACTGACAGAGGACTGTATATACACACTGGACACACAGGACTGTATAATATATATCAATGTACACACAGGACTGTATATTAATGTATATTACTGTACACAAAGGCCTGTATATTAATGTATATTACTGTACACAATGGCCTGTATATATAATGTATATTGCTGTAGACAAAGGTCTGTATATATGATTTATATTAATGTATACAATGTGTGAATATTAATATACATTATGTATACTCCTGTGTGTACAGTGTGTGGGTTAATATACTTATTATATATACATTCACATTAAGCCTTTGAGTGTAAGATGACTATGCAATCTGTCCCACATGACTAGTACGTACATACATACAGAGACAGACACACATACGTAGTATACATATACACACAGAGACATATATATTATTATACATACATAGTGATGCCCACATACAGAAATATACACAGTATACATGCACAGATACACATATTCACACATAGATGTTTACATACACATAAACAGTATTTGTTATTACTATAGAAGAGACAGACGTACACTTATACACACATACCATATGTGTAGTGGCGCTCCAGTGGAATAAAGTGGGGTTTAGGGGGGTGGAGGAGGTCAGGGGTTCATGTACACACTGCGGACAGGGGGAGGATGAGGACAGTTGTGCCCTCCCCCCCCAGCCCAATAGTGGAAGAGAGACAGCAAAGGACACAGACCCATATGAACATAGGCTTAACCCTTTCACTGCCAGAGAGGTAAGCAATGCGTTGGCGTGTAATGCTTCGTGCACCCCTCTGGCATTGAAAGGGTTAATGGGAGTGATTACTATTGGTAAGTAGTCCTGCAAGATGAGGGGCAGTGACCCTGATCCACATTTGCCGCACACACAGGCAAAGAATGAGCACCAAGCGGCAGGTGACGCACTTAACCCTTTGAATGGCAGAGGGGTACGCAACGCATTGGTTTGGCATGCGTTACGTACCACTTTGGCAATCAAAGCATACCTCCCAAGTGTCCCTCTTTTAGACCCAAATCCCTCTGTCCCTCTTTCCCACTCTGATGTCCCTCTTTTTAGGAGATCAGACTGAGTGGTGTGTAGATAAGTGTATCATATTGTTCTACAGCAATATAACTTGCATTATTGTTTGCTTAAATGTCAGTATATGTGTTTATAAATTAGTCTGTGTAAATAAAATATTTTGGTATTGTTAGAAGTCATTTGTTAGGTTACACAAGGAGGTGTCAATAGGTCATGAAACAGCCTAAAAATCCCCGGTAATGCACCGCCCACCAGCCACAGCCCCAGCAACAGCCCTTAAAACACAAGTGTCCCTCTTTGGCAATTTGAAATGTTGGGAGGTATGTCAAAGAGTTAAGTCATAAGAGGCAGATGAACTTGGGTGCCACATTAAGCCCTTGAGTAGCAATGGGGGGCTCTAGTTACTCAGTACAAGTCAGGAGGAAGTAGGCTGTATTGGCATTTAGTGGTAGACGTCTGTCACCCTGTCCCTTCCTCCTCAGTGCTAGCAGCTCTGTGCTGTGTGGTGCCAGGAAGAGTTTGCAGTCCCCGGTCACATGACCCAGGGAGGCTGTGTTGTTGTGGGAGCCGTCTGTGAACACACAGTAGGCTCGCTCTTTTAACCCACTGCTTCCTAAAAGGTACTCTATAGAAAAGTGTTTAATGTAGCTTGAACTTGTTGAATGCTTGAGAGTTGAACAAGGGTAAAAGTGTTTAGTACTGAACTGCGTTAACCACACCTCCCAAGTGTCCCTCTTTGAGACCCAAATCCCTCTGTCCCTATTTTCTACCCTTTTGTCCCTCTTTTTAGGACATCAGAATGAGTGGTGTGTAGTACATTGCTCCACAGCAATAAAACATACATAAATGTGTTGTTAATTGTCAGTATATGTGTTTATACATTAATATGGGTAATTAAAATAACTTTCGTCTTGCTTTAAATCATTTATCAGTTACACAAAGAGGTGCAGATGGGTCAAGAAATAACCTAAAAATTCTTGGAAATGCCCCACCTACCAGCCACTCCCCCAGAAACACCACCTAAAACAGAAGTGTCCCTCTTTTGCCATTTGAAATGTTGAGAGGTATGTGTTAACCGTTTGAGTGCCAGAGGGGAACACAACGCATTGCTTTGCAATGCATTGCGTAGCCTTCTGGCACTGAAAGGGTTATGCGGCTGCACTGTATAGTGTTGGGGTTTGTGTATGTATTTCAGAAGGCTGTGTGCATACCTCCCAACATTTCAAATGGCGAAAGAGGGACGCTTCTGTTTTAGGTGGTGTTTCTGGGGGCGTGGCTGGTAGGCGGGGCATTTCCAAGAATTTTTAAGTTATTTCTCGACCCATCTGCACCTCTTTGTGTAACTGATAAATGATTTAGAGCAAGACCAACATATTTTAATCGCCCATATTAATGTATAAACACATATACTGACAATTAACAACACATTTAAGTATGTTTTATTGCTGTGGAGCAATGTAATACACATCACTCATTCTGAGGTGCTAAAAAGAGGGACAAAAGGGTAGAAAAGAGGGACAGAGGGATTTGGGTCTCAAAGAGGGACTGTCCCTCCTAAAGAGGGACACTTGGGATGTATGTGTGTGTACAGTAAGCAAGCTATTGCACTTGTCAGTGCTGAGCAGATTGTAACAGACATGTCTAGGGCATGTGGTATAGATCAAATAAAGACACACACAACTTGTTTGGATGTAAAACCAGGCCACAGCTTTATTAACTTAAAATTTAATAACCACCACAACTTTAAGACCTTGCCAAATGCTAGGCATAAACTTATGCCCACCCTACTGAGCCCCAAAAGGCTCAACCCATCTTTTCCTCCATTCCACCACACCCCATTAGCTGGTCTGTGCAGCTCAATGAGGGGCGGTGACCACAACCCGCGACCGTGGTCCGGGTGCTTAATGCCCAAGGCCGCTGGCCTGACATCCACCTGTTAACCATGCATTCCAAACATGATGTACCATTTTTCCTATTGGCAAGGGCCAAAAGCGCCAAAAGCTGTGACAAATAAAGTAAACCCAGGTACTTTCATGACCCAAAACTCACCAGAAAACAAACCCCAAACTAACAATAAAACCCAAATACAGGGAGGGAGGGAGGGCCGATACTTTTGGTATTCACTTCTGAAAAGGAAGTGATGCTCCAAGTGTAACCCTTTATATTGGTTCCCATGCCCCACCCCTTCTTAAACATTAAAGGGGCAGATACCCCTTACAAGCTTTCTTTGACCCCCCCACAGCCCTGACATGATTCCCCTTCTTAGGGCTTGTGGGGAATTCTTGTCTAGGGCATGTGGTATAGATCAAATAAAGACACACACAACTTGTTTGGATGTAAAACCAGGCCACAGCTTTATTAACTTAAAATTTAATAACCACCACAACTTTAAGCCCTTGCCAAATGCTAGGCATAAACTTATGCCCACCCTACTGAGCCCCAAAAGGCTCAACCCATCTTTTCCTCCATTCCACCACACCCCATTAGCTGGTCTGTGCAGCTCAATGAGGGGCGGTGACCACAACCCGCGACCGTGGTCCGGGTGCTTAATGCCCAAGGCCGCTGGCCTGACATCCACCTGTTAACCATGCATTCCAAACATGATGTACCATTTTTCCTATTGGCAAGGGCCAAAAGCGCCACAGGGCCTGATGCGTACATCCTATGCAGCCAGGCCCTTCCCCCCATAGAAAGCTATGGCCTGCTCCAAACCCCCCCAAAAATGTCCAAAGTGAAACGAAAAGAAAAAAGAAAATGTAGCCCAACCGCACAGTGAGCCACCCCATCTGACCTAAACAAGGAAAAGACGAATCCACAAAAACAGAATGTTGCACAGACAACCCCCAATTGTGAATGACACACTCAACACGCGTCGAGTCAGACATATCCCGTACTTCCAATGCCCTGCGATCCCTGTCACCAACCCAGCACTGGCGTGGAATAATCACTGGCCACGGAACACCAGCCTAGGGAAATGGCAAAGGAGAACAGAAAAATTTCCCATGAATGGCCGCACCAAAAGCCAAGCTAGGCCAGAGCCAAGGTCATTACCCCCACAAGTGCACCACAAGAACCCAAGGGGGACCACTAAACGTACCAACCAACCTCAGGAAGAAAGCGAGACCACTGCGGACCCAGATAGACAAACCAGGACACCAACGAAAAAACAAAGGGTTGAAAGACAGCAGCACCCACCACCACAATCCGCCGCTCTCCATCACACCCAAATAACGAAAGTGGCCAACAATCCAGCAGCAACAAGGCCGTGACCTGAACAGAAAACAAAAAACACAGTATAGCAACAGAAACTACAACTCGACACCCAACCATCCTGTCCGGCCTAACAGAAGAGAAAGCCGTGCGGACTCCCACCGACCGATACAGCAAACAGACTCAGTACCCAAACCAGTCATATCCGCCTTCATAGCAGCCCCAATGATATCCAAACCCGCCACCGAAAACAGTCACCCAAACCCCAGAACCATAGACATCCCTCTCGAAGCAGCGGATACGAAACGAGAGAGAACCAGAAGCAAACGCACAAAATCCAGAAACACACACCGGGACTGAATTGAAAAGAACTAAACAACTCCCCCAGATGCAGAGCCACAAAAAAGCAAAACAATAAGCCACCCCAAACACTGACCAGAATGAGCCGAGCAACACCTGGAAGATAACTGTTGCAAGAGTGAGAACTAAACCAGGCGCCGAGTATCAGACTGCGCCACCACCAGTCAAGACCGCAAAGACTTGCGCACCCCAAATTCCTATGAACAATCTGCCCCCCCGCAACAACCCAAAAGCCAACCCAGACACCCGGCCCCCCAATAGCCGCCGGGAATACACCCCGACTAAACCAATTCCAGTACCAACCACAACACCCCATCAATCCTCACAGCATCCCCCACCACAGCCTCCAACTGATCCACTCATCCCAAGCAACCGCACACCTTGCCAAAGAGGCTGGAGCCAATGAATACCTCCCCCGGATACAACTGTAGGCCACCAAGATCCCACCAGTGGTCAGGACAAGGAGTACCCCACAGCTGTCGCCCCCAGACATGCCTACCAAACTCCACGACCAGGAATCGAGAAAGTGCATCAGCAGCCACATACAGAACCCAGGCACACGCCGCTCCCAGAAAGATATATCAGGACTCAGACAGATGGCACCGAACAACAAAGCAGACAGAACAGGGACAGAAGAGGAAAACAAGTTATGAACCGCCAGCACCACCCCCATAGCGTCAGAGTACAAAAAACAACCTTACCATTCTGCATCCTGACAACCCACAAAGTAAAAGCGATGACAATTGGAAAGACTTCCAGGAAAAACCAGGTCCCTCATCAAACCGGAAGACCCCAAGCCACAGGCCAAAGAGGCCAACCCAATCCAGCCCAAACAAGGACCCGAACCGCAAAGAACACGCTGCCACTGTACACAAATCCAACACCCTATTCGAGCCCCAGAAATCCAGCAGGCGTGCCAAATCATGGCCTAGTAACAGAACAAGGAGGATCACGCAGCAGAAAACGCCCACCTAACACGCTAGCAAGAATTGAAAAAACGCCCAAAAGCAATCCCTGAAAACTTTGGGTATCCTCCAATACCACCACAACTTCACCGCCTTCGTCCCAGCAGCAGTCTGAATATCCCGGTCCGGAGGAGCCTCTTCCAAGGAAAGCCAAGAATAAATATCCACAAATTTGCTCCTCTGGAAGGCCAGGAACCAGACAAATGCAAAGTGCAAAAAACCCCTTAGTGAAACAACCAAAGCAAAACCGCAATCCAGGAGCATAGACCAAAAGACAAGCCGGGGTCAGGAACCTATGCAGGTACGCAGACAAGCCAGGATCAGGAATACAGAGATCAGCAACAGCAAGAATAAGCCAGGAGTCAGAAGGGACATCAGAGGAAGGCAGGTCATGCACAGATAATCAGATGCAGGAAAATGCCCTCGCACCGAAGCAAACATAAGGGCAAGGAGGAAGGGAGCCAGCTGCGTGAAACAGCCTGGAAGGGATTGGCTGAGAAACAAGCAGGTGCGCAACCATGTCAACAGAGAGATCAAGGCAGTCTGGTCAACCCCAGCCGACTCAGCCCACCAGGGAAGGAAAGGCAGCAGTAATCAACAGCATAGCGTGTGACGAAATCAGTCAAACCATGACAACCTTCAAAACTTCTCCCGAACCTCAACCCTCAAATGTAGCCCCAAAGGACTGGCCCAGCAAAAATAGGCAGTCCAACGGCCGCCATGGGAACCCCCCCAAAAGAGTGAACACCCAGCCGCAGCCCCTAACCCCAATAACTGGGAAGCAGCCGAAGGAATAACCACACCAGCCCCTGCAACGGGCGCCCCAGTAGAAACAAGACCAGCCCCAGAAACACCCACCACCACCACCAGGAGCAAGAGGGGGGGATCACCCCTGCGCTCCTTGGTCCCCGAGAGCTCCCAACATGCCAAACCTAGACTAACCCAGACCCCCAACACCAGGGACTGCAGCCAAACTGTTAATGTAATATAACAAACACATACTGAAGGGAATAATACATAATTATACAGTATTTTTACATTGCACAACCAGAAAAACAAACTAAACATGTTGCACACAACATAAACACAATTAAATATACACATAGTGTGTCAACATCGACATAGAGAACATGGGGCACCCCAAGCTGATCCCCACGGCACTCCACAGTGCCATGCACCCTGGCCGAGAATCACGGCCCCAGGCAATCCCGTACCTGTTATCGCAACGGGAGGCACGGACTGCGTAACTTCCATCTCCGCAGAGGCACCCATCAGTGCCACACCAGGATCCTCACCAGCTGAAGCACTCCGCTACCCAGGTGAACCCTGAAAAGAAAAGGGAAACCAACACAAGGTGCCACGGCACCCCAGGTAGAGAATCACTGCCCCAGGCAATCCCATACCTGCCACCACACAATGGGAGGTACAGACTGCGTAGCAGCCAGCTCAGCAGAGGCACCCATCCATGCCACCAGAATCAGCTCCAGCAGAAGAAATCCGACACACAGGTAAACCCTGGAAAAGAAAAAGGGGGACCAAAACCAGAGGCTCCAAAAAACCCCACTCGCCAGTACAGTCCACCGAACAGGAAACAGCACCTAGGACAAAGGAAAAAGAAAAACAAAAAACCCACCAGGGGCACCCAAGGCCCCCACACCCTGTCTAAATATTATTTTATTTTTAAAATAAGTATCTATGCCTTTATTGAATTTTTTTTTTTTTTTTTTTTTTATAGCCAGGCCCGTGCAGGCCACCGTCACCATCAATGCCCATTTGCCATTATTATGCCTTCTAATTTCATGAGATATACACAAACACATATATATTGTTCCAAATATATACATATACACACACACATACACATATTGGTCATACATACATATATATACACACATATACATATATATATACACACACCAAATATTTCGTACCATATGTACACACACATACATATTTAGTCATATAAATATGCACACCCACATATTGTCTCATATATATGCCCACAAATATATATACGTTCACATAGACATACACACACACAAATACATGTTCCCATATACATACACACACATATACATGTTCACATATACATACACACACACACACATATACATGTACACATATAAATACACACACACATATGTGCACATATACATACACACACACACACATACATATGTTCACAGATATATACACATACTCATATACATACATGTTCTCATATACACACACACAAATATAAGTTCTCATATATATACACACACACATATGTTCTCATATATATACACACACACAAATATAAGTTCTCATATATATACACACACACATATGCATGTTCTCATATATCAACACACACATATTTTTACCTAGAATATAAACACACACAAATATACATTTTGTCATCTACATATACACACACATATATATATAGTTTCCAGATATATATACACACACACAGATACATAGTTAGTCAGTCATTTGTTTTGACCTTTTTTTTTTTTTTTTTTTTTTTTTATATATACTCAACACAGCAGGTAGAGCCCTGCAACCACACATCACCAGGACAGGGGCCCAGAGTATCACCCTCAGCACACCCAGCACCCACAGCAGGACAAACAGACCCAAACATTAAGAGAAGAAAGCCCACAGGACCTACCAAGAAGGAAAAAGCAGACAGAGCAGCCAGGAACAGGGGCAAAAGGAAAGTGAGGGGGGAGGGGCAGCAGAACAAGAGAGAGAACAGGGAAACCAGCAAACAAACAAGGAAGACAAAAGCAGCCCAACAGAGCCACCAGGAGCTGAGGCAGGCAAAATAGGAGAACAGAAAAGAGGCAACAGGACCCAGGGAGACAGAAAGGAGGAAAGGACCCCAGAACCCCTGTCCATGTGGAGGGCTGCAGAGCTGCAACAGACACCTGCATCAGGAAACTGGAGCCAGAAAAGGGGACCCGCTGCTTCCAAAAGCCGGCTGGGCTAGGCTGAGGGATGTTCCACTGTCCGTCCCAAGGGTCAGTCGAACAGGTGGCTGCGTCCGGATGCTCCCCGTAAGCCAGGCGACCACCCCTGCCGAAGACACGCCAGTAGAATCCATCCTCCAAGAAAGCTGCTACCCCAGCCAATCACCACCGCCGGACTTCAGCCAACAGAAAAGCAGATGACGCCATGGAAGACAGCACAAGTAAGCCGATGCGATACTTTTGGTATTCACTTCTGAAAAGGAAGTGATGCTCCAAGTGTAACCCTTTATATTGGTTCCCATGCCCCACCCCTTCTTAAACATTAAAGGGGCAGATACCCCTTACAAGCTTTCTTTGACCCCCCCACAGCCCTGACATGATTCCCCTTCTTAGGGCTTGTGGGGAATTCTTGAAGTGGAAGAGAAAGACAGAATACAAAAGAAGAATGGGAGAAGTATGAAATCAGGAGCTTGTGTGCGCCCATGTTTTAGTGAAGGTTTTGAGCCCTAGAGGGGTAAGCAACACATTGATTTGCAATGTCTTGCGTACCCACGTGGCACTCAAAGGGTTAAGATGTGACATGGGCCGCTGCTAATCGTACAGCCACCCCAGCTGCTGTAGTAGGCATCCATACCTCCCAACATTTCAAATGGCCAAAGAGGGACACTTGTGTTTTAGCTGGTGTTGCTGGAGGCGTGGCTTTTGGGCGGAGCATTACTGCTAATTTTTCAGTAATTTCATGAACTATTAACACCTCTTTCTGTAACTGAATACATGATTTAGAGCAAAGTATAGACTAATCTATAGACACATATACTGTAGTTTAACCAGACATTAATGTGAGTTTTATTGCTGTGGAGCAATGTGATACACTTATATACACATACCACACAGTCTGATTTCCTAAAAAGAGGGACATCAGGGTGGGAAAAGGGACAGAGGGATTTGGGTCTCATAGAGGGATTGTCCCTCCTAAAGAGGGACACTTGGGAGGTATGGGCAGCTAAGCCATGTGTCATGAAACGTTCTGGAGACTGTGTTCCTCAGCAGTCTTCTCTGCATGTATCACAGCGACATGGTTAATGTGTCATGTCGCCACACAGTGTTTTGTAGGCACCATTTTGAACGGATACCCTTAGTGAGAAGGCAGATTTGGAGGCCTTGTGATGCAGTATGAGAAGAGAGGAGAGACGGGTTTAATTGGAATCGGAGGGAAGGAGTAGAGGGCATAGTTGCTGTGGGAGAGCTGTGTATGCTTCGGCCACAGTCCCTGTGAGACTGAGGCAGTGACGGAAGGATGGGCTGTGGGTGAGCGACTGTCAATTAGCAAATGGTGGAGGTGTTCGCAGGGAGAGGTAGATTGTCATGCAAACCTTAAGCTTGAACCCGTTGTTTGCCTCCGTGCAAGGATAAGCCATGTCCCCTCTCCCTTGCCTGGCATTGTGTCTCCCCCTCTGTGAGGAGTACGGCTGCGTACAGGCTCTATGGCAGTTCTTACAGGCCACCAACCGATCTGCCAGATCTCCCTCTTCCCACCCCGTGGTGCTCACTGTGACTGAGTGGTTATGCTTTCATTGCAGTACAACTCCCATAAGTCTTACACGTGTTCCATAGAGGCGATGAAAACATTGATTTTAAGACACTTCATTCGTCACTGTGAAGTGGATTTCCTGAGCGCTGCTCCTGCCTCTCTCTCCATCTCACCTTCTGTACATGCTCAACGCAGAGAAGGGGAGAGAGACAGAGGCAGGAGCAGCGCTCAGGAAATCCACTTCACAGGGACGAATGAATGCAAGTGTCTTAAAATCGGCCTCTTCATTGCGGCCATGGAACACGTGTAAGGATTATGGGAGTTGTAGTGCAATGAAAGCATGAGATGCTTTTCAGTATAGATGACTTAGCTGCAGCAAATGAGTGAGGAGGGACAATGTCGCACAAACAGCAACACTGGAGTCACTGCAATCATATGCAGCAGAGCCTTGTGATAGCGGATCTTTCACCCTGCAAAATAAAGTGAGGCAAAAGTGGTGTGCGTGTATGTGTGTGGCTTGTGTCTGTTTCTGGGGCTTGTGTGTGTGTGGTGTAGGAGTGAGTGGCAGCCATTTATTTTTTTTCCTTCCCCGTCGGTCCATAAGGTATGTGTGTGTGGCTTATGTTGCATGTGGTGTAGCCACAAGTGGCAGATTTGTTTTGTCACTTGAGTGTGTGTGTGTTTGGTTTGGCTTCTGTGTGTGGCATGTGTGAGTGGGGGCATATGTGTGTGTCTGTGGTGTAGGAGTGAGTGGCAGCCATTTGGTTTTTTCCAGAATTGTATAGTGGTGGGCGGGCTGGATAGTGGGAGCGGGCCAACTCCCTCAACACCTATGAAAATCACGCCCCCATTGAATCACCCAATGGGAGCAGTAATGTTACGGTTTTTAGGACTCTCAGACCAATAAGTGAAAATAAAACACACTTTATTAAAGTGAATAATGCACTATTACGCCCTCTAGAGGCGGTAGGTAATACACAGATAAAGTAGACTGAGATAATACAAGGGAAATAGCATAATGGACATAAATGCAAATCAGTATGCACTAGGATGATATAGACCCCTAAGGGCTTAAAGTCCAAATAACAGTCAGTCTCAGATGTGGAAGTTTGACACGCCCTGGATGTTAAATAGGCTGTGCTGTACAGACGATGTTCATCAGGTGCTGAGGAACGAGCTGCCTTGCCAAGGTGGTAGATAATAAGCAGAATGGGTAACAACTTAGCCCCCACGGGCGTAGCTACAGGAACTGCTTTCGTATGTGCAAGTGCGAATAGCCCCTCCGGGCGTAACGGAAACCGGCCTGCAATGCAAGAGCTAGTAACCTCCTCAGGTGTAATCGAATGCAGTAATACTAGAGCCAGAGCCACTAGCCCCCTCGGGCGTAGTACCGGATAAGCCAACACTGAAGCCTTTCTGCCAACACTCTGTGTCAATGATCTCGTCGGTAACCAACACCGGAGAGCCTTAAGCGCCCAAACGGCCCAAACTATGTGGACACTCTGCAACGTTAGACTAGAGTTGCCGACGGAGAGCGGCCAACTCAGCAGCAGTATCACTTGCAACGAGGCTCGTACAGGAGATAGAGAGAGTGAATCAGAGGCAGCACTGCAAGAGTTAAAATGCACGTTTACTCGAGGCTTCAGCGCTACTGCAAGGCTCTGTAACGTTACTCGAGGCTTCAACGCTACAATCAGGCTCTGCAAGGAGAGGAAGGCCCGCGGAATACACACAGCTCTGCACTAGAACGAGGCACAGCACTATCGAAGGAATCACCAGGCAAGGCAGTGGCACAGACGTGGGCAGCAGGGACTGGAAAATGTTGCGGCGGCGACAACTGGAACGCAGGTCACTGGAACAAGCTGGAAGTCGATCTTCGGAGCAGGAAGTCAGCCGGGCCGGGTCATACACAGGCAGGAACGTCAAACTAGCCGAGTCAGGATCCAAGGGTGGTCCGCAGACGAGCCGGGTCATACACAGGCAGGAACACTGGAGAATGGTCAGGACAAGCTGAATCGGTACACAGGAACTCAGAATACAGGAACACAGCAATAGCACTACTGGCTCAGGAACACCACGAAAGGGCAACTGACATAAGAGATAGCCAGGTATAAAAAGGTCATCATGAGGCGGGTCAAACTCAGTCAGCAAATCAGTGACATCCACAATTGAGAGTGACAGGAATCACAGGCACAGTGATAAGTAACTCCTCCTTACTGCCGCCCCTGGGTGTGTTTTGCCAGGCACAAAGTCTTCTTTTATATATATAGAAGATTATCAAATCTTTCAAGATTTAATCAAAATCAGTTAATTTAGTAATCACAATAAATAACACTTTAACAAACATGTTAAGAATTATCCTTGGCCTTTATTAACCACTTCCCAGTTTCATTAGCATCCTCCTCCACATGGCCAAATAAAACAGGCTCATGCTACACCAAACCATTATCCACCTTCCCAATAATTTAACCAGTTACCCCAATTGCGCCAGACCCAGCCAGCTGCAATGGATAACTTAAAGGGGAACTATCACCACTATACAACTTTGCCTAGAAAGTACTTTTATATAGCGACTAAGTGGCATACGTGTGTCATTTAAAAAAAAAAAAAAAATGTTGTTTGGCCAAAATTAACCTTTTAAAAATTATCCTGGTACAGCTCTGCATCGCAGTCTATCGCTCTTCCTCTGTTTCCCTCCCACATTCCATCTGGATCCAGCCTGTCTTGTAAGCTGGAGTGCTCTCATTGGCCAGAGAACGCTCCAGCTTAAAGGGATAGTAATACTTCGTTTTAACTTTATTTTATTTTGTAGGCATTAAAAAAACATGAAGAATGATATAAGTCTTATCTCTCAAACCTTTATGGTTTATGAGATATTCACAAGCAAAGTTTCCCCTCCCGCCCCTTTTACCTAGTGTAAGCCATCTCTTCTCAGATGTGGAATCCAGTCCATAGACCAGACAGATAACAGCAGGGGACAATCTTCTTCCTATGAGAACAATGGAATCCCTGCCCCCCCTTGACAAGCATTTCAGGTTTTTCCCTTATCTTAATTGAAGATTGTCCCTCTCTGCAATCTGTCTGGGCACCTCCCTTCTGCTCTGGCTGAGCAGTGTTACATCAGTATAAGGGGCGGGAGGGGGATTATTTTTTCATTGAATTACTCTTGAACTACAACTCTGACAGAACTGAAATAACACTCTCCAAAGTCCAAATACTATGATGATTAATTAGAGCTGCTCTTATTATGAAACATTACTATCCCTTTAAAAGAGAGGCTGGATCCAGACTCTATATGGGAGGGGAGCAGAGGATGAGTGACAGACTGCGATGCAGAAATGTACCCACAGTCTGCTCGGAAGGAAGCCACATGATCAGCTTTAAAAGGTTAATTTTGGACAAACACCAATTTTTTTAAAAAAAATTACACAAGTATGCCACTTAGTCACTATATAAAGGTACTTTTTAGGCAAAGTTGTATAGTGGTGATAGGTCCCCTTTAAGCTCGGGGCAAAATTCCCTAGGGTTCCATCCCTAAGGAGTCACCATGAAATGTTTTGTTAACACTCAACAAATCCCCACAAGGCAAGGACACCGCCGGTCCTGCCACACAACACACGCCAAGCACTAGCCACAAAAGGAGGCCGGGCAGGGGCTCGCCTACTTCCTGACTTGTCCTGCTACGTAGCATCTCTTCCCCTCTATAATAGACCTACCACCACCCCACCACTACACCCACCTCACTTCCTAACCCTCCCCTTTCGCATGCTCTGGCTCCTCTAATCGCTCTGTGGGATCTGTTACTTAGATATAAAACATCTCAGAAATGCTTTTTTTGACCAAGAAGAAATCAACGAAATTAAAATGTTTTACCTAAATAATAGGTACAAATAAGCAGAAAAAAAAGAGTTAGGGTAAGCTGACCAGACCTCCTTTTTTTTGGCGATTCAGATTCCAGACTCCCCGAACTGCGTGCAGCCGCGGGGGGAGCCTGGAATTCCATGATGGTCATAGCGCATCATGGGTAGTTAAGGCTATAACAACCCATGACGTGCTATGACCGTCAAGGGTCATTAAGGGGTTAAAAATATTAAGAGAATATTTTGAATAAAAGCCCCGAAATACATTAAAAACATATGTAGATCTAAATTATGGACCACATACCTAAGGTAACCAGACATCCCTTTAAAGGGATAGCAATACTTCGTTTTAACTTTATTTTATTTTGTAGGCATTAAAAAAACATGAAGAATGATATAAGTCTTATCTCTCAAACCTTTATGGTTTATGAGATATTCACAAGCAAAGTGTCCCCCTCCCTCCCCTTTTACTGATGTCACACTCTTCAGCCAGATCAGAAGGGAGGTGCCCAGGTAGACTGCAGAGAGGGACAATCTTCAATTAAGATAAGGGAAAAAGCTGAAAAACTTGTCAAGGGGGGGGGCAGGGATTTCATTGTTTTCACAGGAATAAGAGTGTCCCCTTCTGTTATCTGTCCAGTCTATGGACTGGATCCCACATCTGAGAAGAGATGGCTTACACTAGGTAAAAGGGGCGGGAGGGGGAAACTTTGCTTGTGAATATCTCATAAACCATAAAGGTTTGAGAGATAAGACTTATATCATTCTTCATGTTTTTTTAATGCCTACAAAATAAAATAAAGCTAAAACGAAGTATTACTATCCCTTTAAAGGAAGGATGCTCAGGACCGGATTTCCCAATAGGTTTAGCATTCAGCTGCCTAGAGCTATACAGATTTGTTTAGGGGTGGTGCCTCGGCTCTGCTGGCCGCACCCATATTCTGAATTGTGGGTGTGGCCTGAGCAGCATGAACATACCTGGGAACTTCTAGGTTGGGGCTACCTGGAGAAGAGCCCTCTGGTGTCGATGAGGGGAGAGAAATGACACGATTTGCATCATAAAATGGTTGGGGCTTAATCGAGAGTAGGGGCGAACTTCGAAAACTTCTAAAACATCCAGAGAATCATACTCTGCACCGGAGACCCGGTAATTCAGCTTCAAAACCGGAGAGTTGCCAGCTACGAACATGATTGTGCCTCTACCACTTTTATACCCCTTTAAAAGTCTAGCATCCAAGGTATTAAAGGGATAGTAATACTTCGTTTTAACTTTATTTTATTTTGTAGGCATTAAAAAAACATGAAGAATGATATAAGTCTTATCTCCCAAACCTTTATGGTTTAAGAGATATTCACAAGCAAAGTGTCCCCCTCCCGCCCCTTTTACTGATGTAACACTTTTCAGCCAGAGCAGAAGGGAGCTGCCCAGGTAGACTGCAGAGAGGGACAATCTTCAATTAAGATAATGGAAAAACCTGAAAAGCTTGTCAAGGGGGGCAGGGATTTCATTGTTTTCAAAGGAATAAGAGTGTCCCCTGCTGTTATCTGTCTGGTCTATGGACTGGATTCCACATCTGAGAAGAGATTGTTACAGTTGGTAAAAGGGGCGGGAGGGGGAAACTTTGCTTGTGAATATCTCATAAACCATAAAGGTTTGGGAGATAAGACTTATATCATTCTTCATGTTTTTTTAATGCCTACAAAATAAAATAAAGTTAAAACGAAGTATTACTATCCCTTTAAAGCTTTTTTCCATTGCTTGTTATAGGCCATGGGTATTTTCTGTACCAGAAAACAATGGATGGGATGGGGGTGGCAGGATCATGTGAATAGTGGGGGCAGTGGTGTAACTAGAAGCCATCGGGCCCTGGTGCAGACATTGCCATGGCCCCCAAAGACCACATTGACCCCCGTCTCCACATTGCCTCCCATCTCCACATTGCGTCCCCCAAAATCTTCACATTGCCCCGTGTCCATCTCCTACCTCCATCTCCTACCTGTTCCTGCACAGTTCTCAGTAATGCAAAGTGCTGGGAGATGATGTCATCTCCCTTTGCGATACATTACTAGAGCGCCGGTAGATCAGCTGTTACACAGATTGAGGTGCTGCGGGCTCGTGGCGAGGGGGTCGCAGGGGGCGGCCGGGCCCCTAGAGTGATGGGCCCGATCTCAGGTGCGACCCCTATTGTTATGCCACTGAGTGGGGGCGTGGCCATGGGTGGAGCTAAGGGAGTCCAGGTGCCTTGCAAAAGGGAGCCTGAGATGTAAATCGGACCCTGACACACTGCAGGGTTGCACTGATTTCTGGACAGTCCTGCAGACTGAGATTTTCATAAGCGTCTTACATTTAAAGGAATACATGCAATGACCTTAGACCTCATAACACTCCAACAAATCAAGCATTCAAGATCTCCCTGATTGATAACAGGAGGGTAGTCCATGGCCCAGGCACTGCGATTGCTCAACCTGTGCTAAATGGAAGAGATCCTAAGCCCTGATCTAGACTGACCATATCTCACCTTTAACCCCATCCCGACAATTGACTTACCAGGTACGTCCCATAAAAACTGTCACTTAGTGACAGAGGATGTACCTGGTAAGTCCCGGAAGTCTGGGTCTCCGTGCGGCTGCACCCAGTTCGGAAACTCAGGAATCGTTTCGTAAAAAAAAAAAAAAAATGTTAGCCGGGAGTTAAGGTGACCAGGGGAGGGCTGGCCTGGGGGGCAGAGGGACAATTGCCCCCTGGGCCAGTCATATGTCTGGGCTGGTGGGCCACTCCCACTTGTTGCTGCAAATGTAGCTACACTAGTGATACCACAGAGCTTACAATTGAAATGGAGCTACAATCCAAGTGGATCTACACTAGTAACATAACCCATTTCTCTTGTAAGCTCTATAGTATCACTAGTGTAGCATTACTCAGATTGTAAGCTCTGTAATTGCACCAGTGTAACCCCATTTCAATTGTAAGCTCTGTGGTATTGCTTGCCTTACTTCACAACACTAACCCTTTGAGTACCAGAGCAGTATACCATGCATTGCAAAGCAATGCGTGGCATACCCCTCTGGTACTCAAAGGGTTAATGGCAATTTTAAAATTAGCCAAAGGGGGTGGGCTGGGACAGTGGGCTGGAACGATAGTAAAATTGGGCCACTTGATTGTAATTGCCCTCCAGGCCACAAGTTGCCAGCCCTCCCCTGAAGGTGACACACTAAGGGGTTAACCGGGGACACATAGGAAATAGCCATTTTTCAGTGCTTCACTGAAATCAATGCAGTCCTGCAGTATGCATTTCTCCTATGTGTCCCCGGTTAAAGGTGAGGTCTGGTCAGCCTACCTTGACCATAGTGGAGACACACACATAGGCAAATGCCTAGGAGAAAAAAGTGGAGCATCCTAGGTTAACAATTTGAGTGCCAGAGGGGTTATCCAACGCATTGCTTTGCGATACATTGGATACCCTCTGGCACTCAAAGGGCTAAACCAACAGCATTGTTTTACATGGCACTTTTAACCCATTGATTGTTACACTGAAACATAGAACTTGATTTCAGATAAGAACCATTCAGCCCATCTATTCTGCCCATTCTCTTACTGTAAAAACCTCAAAACTTATTTGGTCCTTGGTCTTGTCTTATGTTCAGGACAGCCTTATACCTGTCCCTTGCATGATTACATCCCTTCACTGTATTAACCTCTACCACTTCTGCTGTTAGGCTGTTTCATTTATCCACCATCCTATAGATCTAAGCCTATGTCATTCTAGGTTTAAACTACGAGACTATATGTTACAGAGGTCTATGAGAACTCTCTATTATTCAACATTTTTTTAAGCCCCATTTAAATAAATGCACATTTCTTACTACTCCACCAGGGTGTGGTTCAGGGGGTTGTCAAATGTTGTACCTCCAGTTCTTGTGGACTACAATTCCCATTATCCACATCCAGCCAGCAGCTTGTAGGGGATGATGGGAGTTGTGGTCTGAAACCACTGAAGGTCCAACAACTGAGTAGCTCTGGAGAAGCTGTTGTGCGCTAAAAACGTTCCTCTTTTTTTGCATTAGCCTCCCCCCTGCCCAAAAAAGAGATTAGATGATAGATTGTTTACACAATGCAACACAAGATTCACAGACACAGTTAACCTGGAGGGAGGGGGTCATGTTAGTTTCTTGGATGCAAGAGACTTCTACAAAGATTTGCCTCTCAATGCCTCTAGCATCCAAGGGGTTAACCTAGGAGGCAAGCTGGACTTCATACCACCAGGTGATGGCGATTTAGAAAAGTCCTTGATGAGGGGCTCTGATTGGTTGTCCATTATTCCCCAGGACTTGCTGATAGAATTACAATCACCTGGTTTCTGTGTATATAAAGGCCAGTGAACCAACAGCTCTGGATAGTTGGAGAGTTTCTGGCTGTTTGGTGGGTAACAGTATTTGAATTGGTGGTGATATGCATGCAATATAGTTTGGGAGGGGTGTGCTATTGTTACTGGTTTATTTCTTAAAATAATGTTTTGCTGGTAATTTGTATCTTGTTAGTCTGGAGGATGTGTTTTGGGGGCTATAGTAGTTATGAAGCTGGTTGTTTGAAGTGAAGCCATCAACTCATAACTTGTGGTTCCTCTGATCTTATATATAAGCAAACTAGTGTATGTGTCCAACATAGAGCCTCCTTTTTAATCCTTAGTGCCAGAGGGTTATGTATTAGAGCAATATGTTGTGTAAGCCTCTTAACCTCAAAGGGTTAAAGTATATGTAAAGACTGCTTAAAGGGATAGTAATGTTTCACAATAAAACAGCTCCAATTAATCTTAGTATTTGGGCCATGGAGTGTTATTTCAATACTGTCAGGGTTGTAGTTCAACAGTAATTGAACAATAAAGTATCCCCCTTCCTCCCCTCTTATTGATGTAAGACTGCTTACCTCAGAGCAGCAAGACTGTCCAGATGGATCGCAGAGAGGGACAATCTTCAGTGATCATGAGGAAAACCCTGTCAAGGGGGGCAGAGTAACAGAAGATTGTCCCTTGCTGTGAGCTGCCTGGTCTTAAGACTAAATCCCACATCTAAGGAGAGGGGGGGGGGTACTTTATCATTCAATTATTCTTGAACTACAACTCTGACAGTAATGAAATAACATTCTCCATGGCCCAAATACTATGAAGATTAATTATAGCTGCTTTTAGTTTGAAACATCACTATCCCTTTAAGGGCTTTAGTGACTATTAGGCTGTAATTGCTCCCATCAATTGATGTAGCAGTGGGGTTGGGTGGTTTTAATTTGTCTCAACCCTTCCAGTGCCAGAGACATAGCAATGCATTGTGTACCTCTTTGGCACTTGAAGGCTTAATGGGCTCTGGACAAAATCTCAATGTGCTCCTACATTAGATCACCCAGAGTTATTGGCCTCTTTAACATTGGGTTATGTGGCAGGACTGTCACAGGAATCTTTCATTTAAAGGGATAGTAATGTTTCACAATAAACAGCTCCAATTAATCTTCATAGTATTTGGGCCATGGAGCGTGTTATTTCAGTACTGTCAGAGTTGTAGTTCAACAGTAATTGAATGATAACGTATCTCCCTCCTGCCCCTTTTACTGATAATACTGCTCAGCTTAGTGCAGCAGGGAGGTGCCCAGGTAGATTGCGGAGAGGGACAATCTTCAATTAAGATAAGGGAAAAAAGCTGAAACCTGTCAAAGGGGGGCGCAGGGTTTTCTTTTGTCAGAATATTGACTCTTGATGTGAGCTGTCCGGTCTATGGACTGGATTCTGAAGAGTGGGGGTTTACACTAGGTAAAAGGGCGGGAAGGGGATACTTTATCATTCAATTACTCTTGTACTACAACTGACAGTATTGAAATAACACTCTATGGCTTCAACACTATGAAGATTAATTGGAGCTGCTGTTTTTTGTGAAGCATTACTATCCCTTTAAGGATGGATGACATCAAGGGTTAAGAACTACAGCACCTCAGGGAGCCTGTAA
Source organism: Rhinophrynus dorsalis (assembly GCA_037306005.1). Lineage (NCBI taxonomy): Eukaryota > Metazoa > Chordata > Amphibia > Anura > Rhinophrynidae > Rhinophrynus > Rhinophrynus dorsalis. Next base: position 239,195,847 of record CM074725.1, read on the forward strand.
CTAGCTGCATTAAGAGGGATAGACTTTCATCTGAGGCACACTACCCCATCTCAAATGGGACACTTGAGGTGTGAATGAATAGTTATCCCTCTTATCTAGTTCCAGTCAATGTTAAAATGAATCGAGCACCAATTATCATATTGTGGAGTGGGTGTAAATGAAGTGGGTTACCAACAAATATGGTATCAAAAGAGCAATATTTTTGCTTTAAAAACTCCATTTGTGTGAGTATATGAATTTATGGGGGGGGGAGACATGGCTCAGCAAAGGCATGCTAAAACCAATATTGTCCTAGTGAATAAACACTAATAACAAGGGGTTAAAACTTTTGCATTAATTCTGCCCTCTAGTGGCCACAATTTAGATAGCTCTGCCATACCTCCCAACATTTCAAATGGCCAAAGAGGGACACTTGTGTTAGATGGCTTATGTGGGGGGTGTGAGTGGTGGGCAAGGCATCGCCAAGAAATTTTTAGGCTATTCCATGACATATTAACACCTGTGACCTAATGACTTATAACAAGTATTTTATTTACACAGACTAATGTTTAAACAATGATTTTTATTGCTGTAGAGCAACATTTTACTTATATACACACACCACACAGTCTGCTCTCCTAAAGAGGGACATCAGGGTGGGAAAGAGGGACAGGGATTTGGGTCTAAGAGGGACACTTGGGAGGTATGCTTTGATGATGCATTGTAAGGGAGAGGTCAGTCACAAGTTTTACAGAAGTTAGTGACTTCCTGCAGATTTCTATAAGTTTGTGTTTTTGTTTTTTTTTTTTTTTGTTTGTTTTTTTTTTCCCTTCAATAGTGCTAGTTAGTGGGACTACCTGTTTTTCTTGACAGGAAAATAGATTTACTGTGCAGGACAGTATCCTCCTAATAGAGCAGTGGTTCTCAACTCCTGTCCTCAGGACCCACTAACAGGCCAGGACTTAGGGATTTCTTTGCTTGAGCACAGGTGTGGTGATCAGAGGCTTATTCACATTGATTAACTCACCTGTGCTCTAACAAGGAAATCATGTGATCAGAGGCTCATTCACATTGATTAACTCACCTGTGCTCTAACAAGGAAATCATGTGATCAGAGGCTCATTCACATTGATTAACTCACCTGTGCTCTAACAAGGAAATCATGTGATCAGAGGCTCATTCACATTGATTAACTCACCTGTGTTCTAACAAGGAAATCATGTGATCAGAGGCTCATTCACATTGATTAACTCTCCTGTGCTCTAACAAGGAAATCATGTGATCAGCAGCTCATTCACACTGATTAACTCACCTGTGCTCTAACAAGGAAATCATGTGATCAGCAGCTCATTCACACTGATTAACTCACCTGTGCTCTAACAGGGAAATCATCAAATCCTGGCCTGTTAATGGGTCCCGAGGACTGGAGTTGAGAACCACTGTAATAGAGGAAGATTGGCCTTTAGTACACTAATGTCTGTAGGACAGCCGAAATATCTTTTGGCTAGATCAGGCGTACAATAGGATTACTCTACTCATACCCTACCAGGCAACAGGTGGGTGAGGATGCTGGCTGTTGTAGTCTGTAATGGCTGGAGAGCCACTCATTGCTTAACCGTGAGTTATATAAACCTACAACTAGCTGTATCCACTACTTTTCAGTGCATGTGCCTGCATACTAACCAGACCTCTGCTTCTCCAGTATACAAAGATGAAGCCAACTGCTGTGAGGAAGATGCAGCTTGCTGGGAAGAGGGCTCAGACCACACTGGGCAGGAATGGGAAGTCCAAGAGAAACTACTCCAGTTTAATCTACCGGTTATTAAAGCGGGTAAATATAAACTCTATATTGTATTGTCAGTCTGTGATGAGCAGTGTAGACTTGTTAGCCTCAGCAGCTTCCAGACCACAGGTCCCATAACACCCCCATCAGCTGATGGGTGTTCTAGTGTGGCAGGGTCTCGCTACCCACCATGATCTAAGGGCATGACTGTAAGACTGCTACTCTCCAGGTGTTGGACTAAAACTTTAAAATCATTTCAGCCAACTGCAACCTGAGTATGAGATCTATCCCTATGGTTGTGGAGACAAGCCACACTTCCCTAAAGTAGCCTGTCTGGCACCTGGAAACCATGTAACATCTGGTGATGGAGGGGATCAGGCCTGTACTGCAGGGTTGGGGATTGCATCTGTGCAGTCAACAGGCTATCCTCATATAGCTGAGTTAACTCTCTGAATGCCAGAGGGATTCACAAAATGGCATGTATTGCATAACCCTCTCTTACTCTGAGGTAAGACCTAATGCAGACATGCTTGCTTGAAACTGGGGTCAAGGATCAGAAAACATTGGCTTTTGCAATACTTTCATGCAGGGGCGGACTGACAGGACCCAGGGCCCCTGGTCCAAAAAGAGGTCTGGGCCCCCTGCAGAAATCTCCACAATGCCCCTTCCACCTCCACAATGCCCCCCTGATCTCATCTCCACAATGCCCCTACCTGCGGTCCCTGGTGGTCTAGCGGCATGACTTAGAACTGCAATGTCCCGCGCGCCTCTAGTAATGCAGAGGCTGGGAGATGATGTCATCTCCCAGCGCTCTGTATTACTAGAACGGCGCGGCCATTGTCAGCAGCTCTGGAAGTGGTGGCGGCGGGCCCCCTTCGGTCACGGGCCCTCGGTCCGTGACCGAATGCCCGTATGGTCAGTCCGCCCCTGCTTTCATGGCGTGTATCTTAAGAGAGGCTGCTGTATCAACAATACTATGAACAGCCTGAGTTAGCTGGCCGCAAATTTCCATAGAAGGCTGTAGCAAGTGTTGCCAATTTCATGCCATAAGGGTACTGCACCCAAAACTTTGATCTGCAATAACTTCAGTATGAAATCTATATATATTTTGTTTTTTGTCAATTAACCCTCAGTGTTTCCCAATGTTGGTCATATTTTCTTAGTAGATCATAAATATATTAACGTGCTGGTTTCTGGGTTGTCTCGCTTCCTATAAATGCAGCCTAAATAGCATTATGATGCTGTAAAGACCTTATGCAAAAGGGATAGGTGCCTTGTAGGTGACCACTTCCCCTTTGACTTGCTCATAAGCTGGCAATGCATCACTTCCACCCTTTTCTCCCCAAAACCATCCCCTCAATCCCAAACCCCCACCTGAAATAAACACAACTGTGTATATGGTGGGAATAAAGAGGTCACAGCTTTATTAACATTAGGATTGACCTATTTTCCCTTGGAGGACCCTCCCCCTTGTAATGCAGGATCCCAGGCCTCCCTGGCAGTCCATGCACCCGCCCCCCCCCCACCAACCAGGGGGGTCTGCAAGGGCCTCTCTTGCACTTTTGGCCTACCCTTGACCCCCAATCTACCACCATGAGGGGTTGCAATTGAGTCTGCACCTCCACAACCCCTCCTCTCTCCTCAGTGCCTCATGAGTTACCCTGCCCTGTGTTTGGGGGCCACCGTACAGCCAGTCCCACAAGCCCAACCGTAACATTGTCGGCCAGGCCCTCTGGAAACTACCTTCTGAGGATAACCCGCACTGAGTCGGCCTGGGAACCCCGCATGACTGCCCTAATAGTATAATCCTGATGCCCGGGTCTCCTTTTGGCCTAAGCGTGACCTCTTCTGTAGCTGATGCTACGCTGCTCCAGACCGCATTAGTGGGGCAGATTTCAGGGGCTGGGAGGGAAAAACAAAAAGGTAATGTTAGTTTCTTATTTTACACATTAATTTATACCCTACCCTCACCTCCACTCCCCTTGCCCCCTCCACCCCCCCAGGCCTGCCTCTTTGCTCCTGGGCCATTGGCCACCCTCCCCCAACACCTCCACCTGGAAACTACCTAGGTGAGGGGGGGAGGGTAGCCCACAGCCCAAACACAAAGAAAGCCGGCAGGGCTGCCTGCCAGCTTAATGGCTTTCAGGGGCAATGCTGCCCCTTCGGCCCTCCATTAGCAGTGACTTAATACAAAACCTGACTCTTGATGCAATTCCCACAGTTCAGATGCAGTGAAGGGTAAAGCTTTGCATTACTGAGCTCCCTGGCAAGAATCCAGTTTCTCCTGCTAGAAGGTAAAACACATTCTTGACCTGAAATTACATTTTGGGCCCAATGGCTTATCAGATGAGGTTATTAAGAGCTGTGAATTGAAGCTGATAAGTAACACTTTGATACAAGTGCCACCACTTCATAAAGATCTTGCTGATTCGCTGAAGCAGAAAACAATCTGTCTGCACCACTAAGGATCCTGGTTGAGAGGTGTGTAATGCACAGCACTCTTGACTCTAAAGATGTTAAACCTAAGACTAAAGATCAATATTTGACTGGAGAACCAGTTCTCGCCCATAGCAGCTAAGTTGTAATGAGGGGCCCTGTGATGACTTTACACAGCTAGGGCAGATAGGGGTTAATCTGTTTAGTACCTCTGATATGTAATCCTAGCTGAGGCTGACATACTACAACTCTTGCAGACCCAGGGCCAGACTTGCATTCCAGGTGCCCTTAAGTGAGGTTCTCCTAGGTGCCCTTAATTCTGCCCATGGTAACACCCCAGTCCCATAAATTTTCCTGGCACAGAATACCTTTGTCCTATAACCAGCAAGGACAATGCATGTCAATCTCTAGCATCCAAGGAGTTGGTCTGGGCATTAAAGTGGAGCAGAGACAAATGGCTAGGAGCTGGGTTCTGTTACACATGCTAAATGTTAATACCAGTTCTATCAAACATTTTCCTATTTAAGTCTATGGGGGGAACTGGAGATAAAAGCAGTGATAAAATAAGCACCTGTAATAGAATCCAGCCCTTTGAATCTGGGTGTATCCAGCACAGTTGACACACCTCAATGTGGAACTCATTCAGTTGACTATTGGCAGATCTCCTGGACAAACAAGAATCACTTTAGGGGGACCACATCTGGTAACTTCTGAAAATGGCTCACACTGATATCTTTGAAATGGTAGCACTTAATGCTCTGAAAGATTCTAGGTGCCATGTCAATGTTTGCTGTAACCCACAGATAGTCCTCAAGGAACCTTTAGCATTGAGTTCTGTTGAGAAAAATGAATACATGTTTAAACAGTACAAACATCAGGAGTGAGAATATTTGGGAATAGGTGCAGCACAAGTTAAAACATTGTCTACACAAAGTTAAATCTTTCCCTGTGCATCATTAATAAGAACAAAATTGAACAGTAGCTATTGAGTACCATCCACCATACATGTGACAGCCTGTGCAACTTATAAAGGAAATGTAACAAAAGCAGACAGTGAGGAATAGGGTTACCACCCAGCCGGTATTTTACCGGCAGACCAGTAAAAAATTGGCTTCTGTCTAAGTCTATGGACGGAATGCCATGGCTGGTCTTTTTTGGAAGAAAAGGTGGCAACCCTAGTGAGGAAGGATGTTGCATTCTACAGTTCTGAGATCTCACAAGACCAGCAGGACTTCTCCCACTGGTGGAAATGCCAGTAAAGTAGTGTAGGGAACACTCGACTCTCACCCTGAACCTGGGCCAATCCTAACTCTTTTGAACAAGTTCTTGGTGTGCAGGGGACAATTGTCATTTAGTATGGCTTGTTTTTAATGTTCCAACAATGGTTTTTGTAACTATAATTCTCCTAGTTCAGGGACTTGTACCACAGGTGGCAAAATCCCAGGCTCCTAAAGCTTCTGGTGTCTAAATCGTGAAAATATTTAACTTACTGTGCCTTAACACTTCAAGTGCCAGAAGGACATGCATTGCCCCTTTCTAGCCCTCAAAGTCTTAATCACCACTTCTGTATTGTGCAATTCGGGAGCAGACAAATGTTATAGGGGGCATACTATGGGAGTACTTAAACTCCTGGAATGCTAGCAGTCAACTGCAGTCTCACTGCTTGTATTTCTTGTCTACAGAAGGGGTCAGGTCTCTGTCTATCCCGAGCCTCCATGGTAGGAGGAACAGTCTGCTGTATAGCTGCAGAGGCTGCCAGGCTCTCGCTCTACAACAAGAGGAGAACAATCACCAGCCGGGAGATCCAGACTGCTGTGAAACTGGTCCGGTCTGCGGCCCTGACCTCTCCACCTGAATGCAACAAAACGGAGTCCAAATGAACTTTCTGCAACAAATGTTTTACTATTAATGGTTTTTATTTATATGAAATAAATGGCTTTTATAATAGACCGGTAGTCTAACGCTTATCTATTGATGACCTTTACAAGAGTTTGTCTTTTTTTTTTTTGGTTTTTTTTTTTTTTTTTTACTTCCCAGCAGTCTAATGAAGAATATCCATTTCTAGTTGAAATCTCAATGTTTAAATGATATTGGACTTGAAAAAATGGCTTTAGAAGGAACTTAACCACTTCAGGGTATGTGCAGTGTAAAACTAGTCTAGTCCTAGAACTTTCCATCTGCTTCTCTAAGAGCCAGAAGGGTAATGCAGATGCCCCCACTAACTCAATGGGTTAAGAAGCTGTTTCAAGTGCTGAATGTCTTCCTGTATCAAGTGGCAGCTCTGACTAAAAGTCTCAGACTTGTGTGCTACTGTATCCCTTAACCCCTTGAGTACCAGAGGTGTACATAACACTGCAATGCATTGTGTATCCCTCTTACACTCATAGGATTCTCTGGATAGCACATACAATCCCACACTATATACCTAATGAAGGTAGCTTTAAATAACTCCTACATTTGCAACATAGCCTGCCTCCCTGTTTGTGGATTCCCCCCCCCCCCTCCCCTCCAGGGGGTAACTTCTATTTAATCTTGTGGATGATGGGAGTTGTAGTCTAGATGGCCATGAGGCTTTCCAAGTCAGTAGGACAGTGACTTTGTGTAACTAGCCATGCGAACAGTATTAATCTGTGGTGACATCAGAACTCGGCGAGTTTTCAACACACTTAAGTTTGTGTGAACACTTCCCTACCTCTGACCAAGTGTAACTGGACTTGTCATCTGGTAAACTGAGGCACAGCACTAAAACCCAGGCTACAGAAGCTGGAGATAAAGAAGAATCTGCAGTGTTATAAATACTTGAAGCAGGATTGAGGAACTGACTTGTGCACTGTTTACAACTATGAGGTTCATGTCCTTAACCTGTTGCGTTTGAGAGGGGGACATAACGCAATGCATTGTGTACCATTGGTGTCCGTAGACATTTTTTCCAGGGGGGGCAAAGCCATAATATGACCCCCCCAGGCCAGCCCATCTAGCCCCTTTATTTATATGGAGGAGGGTAATTGTAGGGGGGGCAAGTGCCCCCTTGCCCCCCTCGACGCCCATGTTGTGTACCCCTCTGGCACTCAGGGCTAAACAAGGGAATCAGTGTGACTGTAAGAATGTGCTGAAGTTGACCATATTGAAGCCCTGTTTTACCATACAGCCCATCCTACCAAAAACAAACATCTGAGGTGTTATGCATGAAGGTGTGACAAAGTAGAGATAACAGGGGTGTCAAGTTCAGTTCCCAAGGGCCAGCAACAGGCAAGGATGTAAGGATTTCCCTGAGTGATTCACCTGTACTTAGTCACAGTGAATGATCCACTGATTAACTTGCCTGGTCTTAATCAGGGAAATCCTTACATCCCGGCCTGTTGGTGGCCCTTGAGGGCTGAACTTGGCCAGCACTAACTTGTGATCACTACAGTTACTATGGTCTATGAAGCCAATGCACTAACGTTTACAACTTCTGAGGGCTTTGTGCATATAATATGGAGATGTGATATCACAGAAGTTTCACACCTTATTTCCCCCTAGCTCGTTCATCTCTAAACATTGTTGGTACACACTATTATACACGATGGATAGATTTGCTCCCTCCCCTTTAAGTAAACTCTAGAAGCTCCCAAGACAAATGATACAAAACAGAAGGGTACATACACTCTTAAAGGATAGAAAAAAAATGGATGCATTTTGTCTAACATAGAAGAGCTTGTAGCAAGACCATGTCCTCAAAAAACACTGAGGGAGATTCACTATGCTGTGATGATGTGGAGACGACGTCCCCAGCGGTATTCCTTCTCCAGTACCAATGTTATATGGAGCCTATTCATCAAGATCCTCAAAGCTGAAGAAATCTTGAATATTCTCCATAGAATAACATAGAGTGGAGATGACTTCTCCAGTTCCTATCACCGCTTGGTGAATCTCTCCCTTTGAAAGTAGGTGTTTGTTGCAGGCTAAAGTCTGTTTTGACACTATTGCTTCCATGGGCTGAAAAGCAACCGTCACATAATCTTATATATTACCTTTTTATCAGCCTAATTATTTTTTTGCTCTTTGTCCCTAGTTCAGTTCAATAGGTATAATCTCAAATTGTATCTTCACTCGGTGTCTTGACTTTTTTTTTTTTTTTGGTTTTGCCAATGTATGTCTTCAGGAACATCATGCAACATTGTTTTGTTTGAGAATAAATCCTGGTGGTCACCATGTGATGAGAGATTCAACTCATGCTCACAAAACCACACAACTCTGACACCCCAGTCTTGTTCCGTTAGTGGCTACATGACCACAGTGTCTAACAAAACCGCCATGTGCCATTGGTGGCTACAGAACTAGACACAAAGGGTCAGACTTGTTGCACTATCAGCCATAGAACCATAAACAGTACACTGGTAGGAAGAATAAAAGAAAGAGAAAATATTTTCTTCCCCAACTCAGCTTCAATATTCTGTATGCGCAATCTGTCATTGCAGTGGCTATTGGACTACAACTTCCCCTGCCAACATGTAGCTGATGATTATGGGAGCTGTAGTATCAACAGAGGGAGGGCCAAGGATTGCCCTACTGTGCTTGCCAAAGTGCTTAGTTATGTGCTTCCATGAACATAGGCAGAGCTGCTGTCATTAAGAGCACATCATTCTAAAGTCTTCACCCTTGTTGCTTTGCTCAGCCTAAACTAACAGACCCTGCCCACAGGACTTCTGGGGCGATGGAGGGGAATGGGCATGATAGAATGAAGAGGGGACAGGCTCATGTAGGACACTGGGGAGTGGGAGATGGTATGGTACAGAGGGGGATGGTCCCTTATGCCACCCCTGGGTGTGTCTGCCAGGGATGCAGGATAACTTAGATTTGTGTGTATGTATGAGAGCATCTTGTGGCCAAAATTCTTTGTCGGTGGACCCCCCACCCCACCCCCACCCCCGCAGGGGTGGTAGTAAGAAGGAGTTATTCAAATATCTATACTGCCTGTCCCATTGGTGCGACTGTTGGGAGTGATTTTGTTAAAATCTCTGCAAGGAGCTGCAAGGACTAAAAAATACATGGAGGTGTAATTTTGACAGGAGGGTGAAATAACAATGTATTGTACCTAGTGATAACAAATAGCATAGAGTCCACAGTGATCATTCACAACTTGGTTTCTTTTGAGATAAGTTTGATGATCATTTCAACCAAGACTTAATTATAAAATGGTTGACAGTATCAATTCAACACATAGATTGGGATAAATTATTTAAAGGAAAAAATACTGATGAGAGTGGTCAGAATTTAAATGTAGGTTGCAGAAATATATTGAACGGTATATCAAGAGGATCAAGTGCAACAAGAAGTAGATCACATCCAATGTGTTTAAATGTAAAGAAAGAAATGAGAAGGGAAAATAGTAATTTAAACTAAATAAGTAAATAATACTTTTTTGAAATACGGGTAGTGCAACAAAGACTGCAAAAAGGCAATTAGGTTAGAAAAAATATATAATGACATTTGAAGGGAGAGCAAGACTAATCCAGAATTATTTTTCTGAATACATAAATAGCAAAACACTTAAGAGGGAGTGCTTTGGACCTATGGAAAATGTGCTGAAAGGTGTTTTATTCAAACATTATTACAGCTCAAACCTGAATTATTTATGTGCGGTATCTCAGTGACCTGAAATTGCACAGTGGTGCTGTTGCTACACCATTTAATGGACAGCTCTGGCCATAAATCTCCATAAGATGGTGTAACAACAGCATTACTGTACAATTTCAGGTCACTGAGATAATGCACCTTTGTAATTCAAGTTTGAGCTGCAATAACTTTTTAATAAAACCCCTCAGAAGTGATACTACCCTTGTTTTACTCGGGGGATAAACCCTACAACATATATTTTTTACATGTTAAGCATTAATATCCCTTTAAGTAAAAGGCTGATGTTCTGAACCACTTTCTTTTCATCTATATATATCTCGGGAAACAAGAAATGGTATAAAAACCTCAATAAGTGACAAGTAAAACCATGCCATGATCAGATGTTGGGTTAACACAAAAGGTCAAGGGATGACTAGACTAAATTAAGACTAACAAAACACCTGGTCCTGATGGTATATCCAAGAGTTCTTCAGGAACTCAGTGCAGTGTTAGCAAGACCCCAATGTTTACTCTTTAACCCCCTTAAGGACCAGTGATGGGCCAGAACTACATGTTAAAGACCGGTGGTGGTCCTGGCACGTCATGATTTTTTTTATATTCAAAGTGCCCCCGCAAGAGTGATGTTATCATGCTGAGAGTCTAAAACTGACTGCTCCAAGACCAGAGCAGTCCGTTTCAGCCTCTCCAAACAAAATGACCTTGGTCCTCCGGTGCATAAAACATCTGGTCCACCTGGTCCTTAAGGGGTTAAAGGCTCTCTCTTACTACAGGGTCAGTACCACGAGACTGGCATAAATCAAATGTAGTGATTTCATTTAAGAAGGGCACTAAAACAGAACCTGGGAATTATAGACCTGTGAGTCTGACCTTGGTAGTGGGAAAACTGATAGAAGGGATAATAAGGGATTAAATTCAGGTTTACACTTCAGAAAATAAGATTATTATCAGGAATCCAAAAAAAAAAATTTGGGGCTTCTATGAAGAAGTAACATGCTATAAAATGGTAAAGCAATAGAGGTAGTACAGCTAGATTTTGTAAAGGCATTTAATACAGTGCCACACAGGAGGCTGGTATGTAAAATAAGGAAATTGGGGCTAGGGAATAACCTTTGCACCTGGATTGAAAACTAATTGAAGGATAGGGAACAGTGTGCAGTTCTCCAATACAGTTAAGGTTCAGTACTTGGTCCACTGCTTTTTAACATGTTTATAAATTACCTAGAAATAAGTGTAGAAAGCAAAATGTCTATATTTGCAGATGAGACTAAATTATGAAGGGTAATAAATTCAGAGCGGGATGTTTGTTCTCTACAGAGGGATTTACATATAACGGCAGATTGGGCAAACAAATAAAATGCGAAGTTTAATGTGGGAAAGTGTACAATTATGCACATTGTAAGAAAAAAAATCTCAATGATGCATTTGAACTTAATAGAATCATTTTAGGAGACTCATTGCCAGAGAAAGACCTGTGTGTCAGCACCCCTATTCGGATGCAAGGGGTGGAGAGAAGGATTAGGAACCCTAGGCAGTGTATATAGGAAAATCTGTACAGGTGGAATTCCAATGGGAGAGAGCAGAACAAAAGACAGCATGCAATGGTACAACTATATGAGGAGTACACAAGTGCCATACAAATATACTGCATATAGAACAAACATAGGGTGTAAGAAAACGTGGATCACCGCAACAGGAAAACGTGCTCGGGAGCGTAGCAGATAACAAAGGGTTACCTGGGTGGTGTAGCTGGAAAGCGTGGCAGGGTATGAGGTACAAATGTGGAGAATCACAACAGAAAAATGTGCTCGGGAGCGTAGCAGATAGTACAGGGCTTACCTGGGTGGTGAAGCTGGAGAGTGTGGCAGGGTAATGGGTCTGTCAATACAAAGCTTACCTGGGTGGTGGAGCTGGAGAGCATGGCAGGCAAGAAACAGGGATGCTAGAGGAGGTACTAGAGCAGAAGGAGGAGGTCCAGGTCAAAGCCAAAGGTCATGGGTAGGCAGCAATCAGAATGGTCAAAGCGGTCCAAGGGTCATAGCAGAGATCAAGCAGGAGTCAAACAAGCCAAGTTCGGTAACTTTAAGGTGTAACAAGGGTAATAGCAAAGAAGCGAATTCAGGCAGGCAAAAGTCAAAATCCAGAGAAACAAGCTTGAATACACAGAGAAGTAGCTAGAGACACAGACTCTCAATAACTGAGAGCCGGACTTGGTTTGAGCGCTCTTTATATAGGCCTTCCTGGAGTGACGTCAGGGCACCGATTTTGATGTGCGCATGCCGGCGTGATGCCGGAGAATGCGCACTAGCGATGTGGAAGCCCGAACTGGCATCCGATGCTTCCGTCTTTGGCCCATGGTTACCGGGAGGTACCGACACAGTGTCAAACAGCAGTAGCAAAAACAAACAAAATCCTGTCTTGCATAAAAATGGGTATTGAAGCAAGAGTGGATAACATTATTTTGCCATTGTACAAATCATTGGTAAGACCTCACCTCGTATATACTGTGCAGTTTTGGGGACCAGTTCTGAAAAAGGATATACTAGAACTAGAGAGGGTACAGCAAAGAGCAACAAGATTAATTAAGGTAATGCAGGATTTGAAGAATGAAGAATGTGCAGACAAACTTCGTTTATTTACTCTAGAGAAAAGATGACTACGAGGAGATCTTCTTACACTTCTTACATTCTAGTGATATTGAATCTTATCCACAAGTAGACCAACTAAGAGAAAGTGCTAAATATTCATTTCTATTCTGGCCTTGAACTGGGGCTGGTTTCTCCAAGATGTATATTCGGTATCAGGTATTGGTGGATGGGGCAGGGTCATATGAGCTCCAGGGACTTGCCTTAAAGTGGAACTGCCATTCAAATTAAAGTGCCCTCATATCAATACTTGTATTATACTGAACAAGTCCAGCATGATAGAGAAACCCAACAGGTATCAGTGCAGAGATCTTGCCGAAGAGGCATCCGTCCCTGTCTCCTCTAGGATTGTGAGGGGGAGTTGCATTGTACCGCACAGTACTGGAAGGGACGGAGAGAGCAGATGCCTCTACAGCAAGAGTGAGTCTCTGAACAAGTTGGATTTCTCAATAACGCCGGACTTATTCAGGATAATACCAGTATTGATATACGTTTTGTTTTAAGCTGGGATGCCTTAATGGGACAGGCAAGCTTTTCATGTTTTTGGCCATGTAACTAAAACCCCATTGTTTATTATTTATAGTAATTCACAAGTTAATTATTTGTAAAGGTCAGCATCTGATGCGAAAACTTTCCTTTTGTTTACTTTGTATATGTAGCCAAGATAAGGGAAAATTATTTCAGCTTACCTTTATTTTCCTTTCCTGGTCCAGAAGAGGCAGCGGTCACCAACGGGTTAAGCTTACATCCCCAGATGAGAGGAAACACCCCTCACAAACTCAATAAAAGGCACTCCCCTCCCCCTCAAGGGTGTCTGAGTAACTAGCCGAGGCAAGACAAAGTAGAAAATACGGGGGGGGGATCCTGTGAACACTGCCTCTTCTGGACCAGGAAAGGAAAATAACAGTAAGCTGAAATAATTTTCCCTTTTCCCTGGTCCTTCATCTGCAGTGTTCACCAATGGGAGAGTACCCAAGAAATAAAAACAGGGCAGGATCAAAATAGACAATCAGAGAGATAAAATACTGCAAAAATATCAAGATTTATTTATAAATCCATTAATGAGCAATAGCGGAGACAGAGCTCAGAACTTCCCTTCCAAAAGTGGAAGATTCCCTGGAACGTACGTCCATACAGTAGTGTCTAACGAAGGTGGTGCTAGACGACCAGGTTGCTGCCTTACAGATGTCGTCTGAGGATACACTGGCCTCTGCTGCCCAGGAGGTTGCTACCGATCTACAGGAATGGGCCTTAATACCCTGTGGTGCCTGAAGACCTTTTGCCTGATAAGCTTTAGGAAACAATCCATCTGGAAACAGTTGCTTTAGTGACAGGCCATCCCTGTCTGTGTCCTGAGGGAACTACAAAGAGTCTCTCTGACTTCCTCAAGGAGTCCGTTCTTCGAACACATACCTGAAGGCATCTGACGAGATCCAAATTACTCCATTCCAGCTTGTCCCCATTGGTAACATCTGGGACAAAGGAGGGCAGAACTATGTCCAGAGAGAGATGGAAAGTAGAGACAACCTTGGGCAGAAACTCTGGTACGGGCCTCATAATGACACTGTCCTGGTTGAAACTTAGGTACAGTTCCCTTACTGAAAGGGCTTGGAGCTCCGAGACCCTTCTAGCGGACATAATGGCTATTAGAAAAGCCATGTTGATGGAAAGTAGCCCCAAAGAGATATTGTCTAATGGCTCAAATGGATCTGAAGAAAAGGCATCCAAAACTAAAGGAAGGTCCCATGGAGGAGATAAAACTCTGACAGAAGGGCGAATCCGATGTAAAGCTCTAAAAAAACTTATTACCAGATTATGCTGTGCCCATCTAATCCCTGTTATAGCAGAAATGGATGAGACCTGAACCTTGAGGGTACTGGAACTCAAACCTTTCTGAAAGCCCTCTGAGAGGAATTCCAAAATATTTACCAGGGATGGAGAGGATGCTGAAACATTGTTTCAAGATGCTCAGAGGGAGAAGGTTGACCAGACTCTGTAATATGAGTTTGACGTGGAAAACTTCCGGGATTTCAGGAGAAGCGCAATAGTAACCTAAGAAAGCCCTTGGGCTAGCAAGGCCTGCCGCTCAACCGCCAAGCTGCTAGGTGAAGCCTGGTAGGGTCTGGATGGAGGACCGGACCCTGGAAGAGCAGATCCCTCTGATTGGGAAGGATCCATTGAGCACAAATTGACAACCTCTGAAGTTCTGGGAACCATGGCCTCTGAGGCCAAAAGGGAACAAATGTTATGGCTTCTGCCTGGTCCATCTGGATCTTCCTCAGCACTATTGGAATTAATGCAATGGGTGGGAAAATATAATTGAGTCCCTGATTCCATGTATGGGACAGAGCGTTTACTCTGAGGGCTTCTGAATGCCACGTCTTCGAGTAGAATTTCTGGAGCTTCCTGTTCTGATGGGACGCCATGAGGTCTATATCTGGCAGACCCCATCTCTGCACAATCATCCCAAATATTTCCCAATTCAAGGCCCAGGAATTGCGGTCCATCTGGTGACTGCTTAGGAAGTCCTCGTGAATGTTGAGTTTTCCTTGCAGATAAACTGCGGTTAGCTCTGAGGAATTGGATACTGCCCAAGAGAGGATGGGTTTGAGCTCCTGCAGAAGATCTCTGCTTTGAGTTCCTCCTTGTTTTCTCACGTAAAATACCACTGGTCGATTGTCCATCCGGATCTTCAAGGCCTTTCCCTTTAGAAGATGGGTGAAGTGAAAAATAGCCTGAGCTGCAGCTCTGAGTTCCAGCACATTTGAAGACAAGTCTGCGTAATGCAAGGGCCACAATCCTTGCACTGTTACGTCTCCGAGTGTGGCGCCCCAACCTTTCCCGATGGCATATGTGGTGAGGACGGGCCAGATTGTGTCTCTCAGGCTTCTTCCCTGAATTAAATTCTTTATGTCTTCCCACCAAAGGAGACTGGCTCTGACCTGGTGTGGAATAGGGATCGGTTCTTCTAGGTGGTTGAGGCAACTGTCCCATTGGTCTAGGAAAGTCAGCTGCAGGGGCTTCATGAACCATTGAGCCCATCTCACCACAAGGATGGTGGAGGACATTAGGCCCAGGATGTGCATACACCTTCTTGCTGGAATGACTGAAAGGCTTTTGAGGCACCTGATCTTCTGGGCTTTGTCCAAAGGAAGGAAGGCCTTTGCCTGTAGGGTATTGAATAGTATCCCCAAGAAGAGCAGCTGTTGGGTGGGAATCAGGCAAATCTTTTGTGAGTTTATTCTCCACCCCAACTGGGAAAGGAATGAGATTGTTCGGTCCTTGTGCAGAGTACTCTGGCTCTGAGAAATGATAAGAATGTTGTCAAGGTAATGGTATATTCGTATACCCTGAAGTCTGAGCTCTGTGATGATTGGTAACAGAAGTTTTGAGAAGGTTCTTGAGGCAGTAGAGATTCCAAATGGAAGACAGGTGAACTGTAAATGCAGGACTTCCAGTGCAAACCTTAGAAACCTCTGGTGATCCGGGTAGACTGGAATATGGTGATACGCATCCTTGAGATCCAGGGAAATCATCCAATCCCCGGAAGAACCACCTTCAAAATGGTCTGGATGGATTTCATCTTGAATCTGTGAATGTTTTGATGAGAACTGAGAGCCCTGAGGTCCAGGATAGGACGAAATTCTCCAGAAGCCTTTTGAAAAAAGAACAGTGTTGAATATATACCCTTGAACTTTTCTTCTTGGGGGACTATCGAGATGGCCTGTTCTGAGAGAAGATTGGAAATGAAATCCTGTAGCATTGCTCTCTTCAGAGGATTGGAGGGTATTCTTGTTGGCTTGAAGACTGGATCCCTGGGTCGGGAAAAAAATTCCACTGAATAACCCTGGGAGACTACCTGAAGCGCCCAAGCGTCTGTGATGCTTTTGGTCCAGGCCTCCTGGAAGAAACTTAGGTGGCCTCTGATCCCAAGAGACTGGACCTGAACACCGTCAGAATTTCCCAAATGGCTTAGACGTGGAGAACTCTGTGCCCTTTCCTGAGGTATTGGATCTGTTAGGGCGAATGGAACAAGACTGACCTGTCTTCCAACACTGGGACCTAGAAGATTCTCTACCTGGTCGATAAAACAGAGAGTCTTTGAAAGTTGTCCTCTGCTGAGGGATTCTGAGGGAAGGACCAAATTAATTGCGCCTGTTTGTTCTTTCTTGGGGAAGGAAAAGGCTCTTGCCCCCTGAAGCTCTTGTGATGAGATCATCCAGCTTTTCCCCAAAAAGCATGCTGCCAGAAAAAGGGAGACCGCAGAGATTAATCTTTGAGATTCTGTCCGTGTTCCAAGGGGGAAGCCAATGAGCCCGCCTTACTGAGACAGCTAACAGCATTGCCTTAGATTGAAGGCGGACCAGATTCATAGAGGAGTACATAATGAAGTCCGTAGCGGACTTAAGATTGTTGAGTGATTCAGCAATGGAGGGGAGAAATTCACCTTGAAGTAAAGCCTGCTCTATTTGATCTAGCCAAATCCTCATTGCCCTGGTAACAGAGGTTAAGTCCACCGCAGGTCTGGATGCCAAGCCGATAGAAAGAAAGGTTATCCTTAAGTCATTCTCTAGAAGTCTATCTAGAGGGTCTCTGAATGAGGCCGCATCATCCAATGGAAGGGTAGTCTTGTGGGCTAAGCTTACAACAGCTGCATCTACCTTATGGGGAGAATCCTAAAACTCGCAGTCCTTTGGTGCAAAAGGATACATCTTGAGTAAGCGGGAGGTGGGCTTACATCTTCTATCAGATTTATGCCACTCTTCCAATACGAGTTCCTTATTAACTGGATGGAGAGGAAAAGATGAAGACTTTTTCTTCAGGCAAGAGAACATTCTGTCACACGGATGATTATCCTGAGGTTCCTGCAGACTCAGCTTTAATCAATGGTTCCACAATGGTTCCTCTGAGTCAATGGAGTCTCTGGGATTTGGAGTGTCCAGGTCTGAGTCCCAAGACCATGATTCGTCATCCTTTCCTCTGCAATGTTTGCGGGGAATTATGTATGATGCCTCCTGGAATCCCTGGACCACAGCCTGTTTGATGACAGAGGAAATGTCAGTGGATGTGGAAGGGGAGTCTTGGATGAAGTCTAGCCAACAGGTCCTGCAAATCGTTTTCCCTTCCATTGCTTCATTGTTGCAGGCAAAACAAGGTCTAGATGGAGGAGCAGAGGTAGAATCCATACCAGAAGGGCAGGAAAGACAAAATAAAAAAGGAGTCCCATCAGCCAACCTATCACTCTTTTTAAAATAAAAAATATAAGATCTTACCTGATAAGAAAGAACCTACCCAATGGCCTTAGGTTGCGGTGTACTTAATCCTGGACCCATATAGCAAGACAGAGGCTAAAGAAAAAGAGGATAAAACAGGTCTTAAAAAAGAAAGACCCTGCCTAATAGCAAACAGACCAGGAAAGCTAAGAGAGCAGAAACTCACCCAGAAATCTGGAGACAACAGGACTGAGGCAGCCACCTATGGAGAACAGCACCAGAAACTCTGTATCCTAACAGGAGAGGAGCACAAAGTAACTATAAGACTGTTAACAAGCCCAGAAAGAACAAAGCTTACCTTTAAGTACATTCAACCCTAGTAGGGAACAGAAAAGGCACTGTAAAGGACGATTGCAGCCTGATGACATCACAGGCCCCAATCACAGTCCGGCGCCATCTTGGATGCTGGCAATAGGGTAGACTGCAACCTACTACCAGAGCTCTCCCCAGAGGGGAGGAGAAGCAGCAAAGGAAGGCCCAGTTTAGGAACGGCCTTACCACTGAAGCCAAAATAAGGATCCGAGGAGAATATGCCCCCACCTCGTAACAGGGCCTTCCCGGTGGCCAGCCATGGATGGAGGCGTCCGTGGGAAGTTCTGGACCTCCAGGGAGTGAGAGACCTGTTGCTGGTAGAAGAGTTTTAAAGAAAACGCTGGGTAGGTCAAAGAAAATTTTTAAGCCAAATGCTCTAAACACGGGATGATTCCAACCCAGCCGAGGCAGGAAACAAAAAAGTCACCCTTGAGGGGGAAGGGAGTGCCTTTCATTGAGTTTCTGAGGGGTGTTTCCTGTATCTCGGCTGGGGATGGAAGCTTAACCCGTTGGTGAATGCTGCCGATGAAGGACCAGGGAAATAGTTTTGCTGCTCTCCTGACTACACACATATGTAACCATTGGAACACTATTAATAAATTTTGAGTTTGCAAGGAACCTGTATATTTCTGTTGTTAAGGGCATCTTGTAATCTCTTGCCTATTGACATCTGAGATGTAAATCTGGAGCTTGCCACAAGCTGACCACATGCCAGGTTTTGATCTCTGTGTTTTTCCTGGACAGGGTATCCATGCCAAGCTGGACTCTATGCACGGTGATATTTGTCATTTTGAAACTAATACTTCAGTTCTTAATTACACAAACTTGATTCCAGTGGTACATTGTGCACTGCCAACAAAATGTGTAAATTGGAACGTTTTTCTTCTTAATACATTTTTATTGAAGATTTTAGTGCAAAGACAATCATACCAGATAAGTGTTGCATGATGACAAAAATGTTGAGATTTACATTGTTTATAATTCTGAGACAGACGACAGTTACACCGATGGATAATAACATGGGTTACCATTGGCTGTTTTGTAAAGAGAAAAGAAGGCTAATTACAGAGATGAATAAAGTATTTGTCTTTGATGTATTATTAAGGTGTTCTTGATAAGCAAAGGTCGATGGAACCTTCTCTTGAATCAATCTGAGTCCGTATAGGAAAGGGATAAATTAAATGGATAGTAATACTTCGTTTTATCTTTATTTTATTTTGTAGGCATTAAAAAAACATGAAGAACGATATGTCTTATCTCTCAAACCTTTATGGTTTGAAAGATATTCACAAGCAAAGTTTCCCCCTTCCGCCCCTTTTACCTAGTGTAAGCCATCTCTTTTCAGATGTGGAATCTGGTTGTAAGACCAGACAGATAACAGAAGGGGACAATCTTCTTCCTATGAGAACAATGAAGGCCTTGCCCCCCTTGACAAGTTTTTCAGGTTTTTCCCTTATCTTAATTGAAGATTGTCCCTCTCTGCAGTCTACCTGGGCACCTCCCTTCTGATCTGGCTGAGCAGTGTTGCATCAGTAAAAGGGACGGGAGGAGGATACTTTATCATTGAATTACTCTTGAACTATAACTCTGACAGTATTGAAATAACACTCTCCAAGGTCCAAATATTATGAAGATTAATTAGAGCTGCTTTTATTATGAAACATTACTATCCCTTTAAGTCAGAGGCAAATGAAAAGAGCTGGAGAGGAATAGGAGAGAAATAAAATAAAAGGTTGTAGACCCCAATTACACACCGAGGACCATATAACAGTAAAACGAAAATAATATGGAACCGATTATATTGGAGTCATCAATCAGTGCTTAATTGTGTAGGACAACCAAGGTTGTATTTTTTTCAGCGATAGTTAGTACCTCCAATACCATGACGGAATTAACTCTTTCTTTCCAGTCTAGCAAGATAGGAGGATTTGATTATGCCAAAGAACGGATATGCACACCTTTACAGAATTCAAGTGACTGAATACTTTTCTTTTCTTTTTGTTTTCTGATATTGGGGTGGTTTAGATTAAGTAATAGAAATCAAGGTTTCTTAGGGATTCTGATAATGTGATGTCAAAAATAATTAGTCCAGATATGTGACGTAGAACAAATACTTTTATTGCAGTGCCTCCATTTGTTATCGACATTATGGTAAAGCGTATTTAATAAATCTGGGATTCTCTACTGTGTCCTTAGAATCTTAAAGGGATAGTAATGTTTCATAATAAAAGCAGCTCTAATTAATCATCATAGTACTTGGACTTTGGAGAGTGTTACTTCAATTCTGTCAGAGTTGTAGTACAAGAGTAATTCAGTGACAAAGTATCCCCCTCCCGCCCCTTTTACTAATGTAACACTGTTCAGCCAGATCAGAAGGGAGGTGCCCAGATAGACTGCAGAGAGGGACAATCTTCAATTAAGATAAGGGAAAAACCTGAAAAACTTGTCAAGGGGGGCAGGGCTTTCATTGTTCTCATAGGAAGAAGATTGTCCCCTTCTGTTATCTGTCTGGTCTATGGACTGCATTCCACATCTGAGAAGAGATGGCTTACACTGTGAATATCTATCAAACCATAAAGGTTTGAGAGATAAGACTTATATCGTTCTTCATGTTTTTTTAATGCCTACAAAATAAAATAAAGACAAAAGAAAGTATTACTATCCCTTTAATCCCATGAGTACCAGAGAGGTATTCCAAGCATACCTCCGAAACATAATAATCTTCAGAGGGTTCCTGGGTCCGGTTACCATTGTTTATAAGAGACATTAAAAGGGAGTAGAGTGAAGATAAAGCATTTTGAAGTTTAATATTGTATCCCAAATGGAGATGTGGGAGAGGTAATGCAGGAAAAAGAGTTGGTGTTTATCCAAGGGAACTGATGAAGGCTAATATTTAAAATTATTTATTGGTGTAGTTGTATACATCTTTTAGAGTTTACAAAGTGGAACCAGTCCCAAATATTGACTAATTTGATAGAATGATAGTCAAAAGAGGAAGTGTCATGTGACCGAAGCCAAACACACTCAGGGGTGGCAGCAAGGAGGAGTTATGCAAAAGTCCTCTAAACTGCCTGTCCCATTAGTATAAACATGGGGAGTGATTTTCACAGGCGTGGACAAGGAGGCGTAGAAAATCTCTGCAAGGTCTTCACATTACACACCTCTTCCCTCTACACCCTCTCTCCCATTTGCCAAGTACAGGACTTCACCCTCTACCACTGTACACACACCTCCTCCCTCTATACCTTCCCTCCCCTTCGCCTCATTGCCTCTCCTCCTCTTCCTCTGATCATCTCCCATTCCCCTTCACCTGATCGCTTCAGATTCCCCTTCACCTGATTCCAGCAGATGTATAGTTTAAGAGATATTCATACTTTTATTCCTGGGAACAGTAAAAGTAAAAGTCTCCTGGTGCAGCATAGAGCTTTGTTAGCATGTGACATGTCACTAAAAACCTTCATTAGCATATGCCGAATCACTTGACATTTGGCGGTGTATATAAATGTATTACATGGCTCCACAATAATCACGCTTCCTATTTTGTTCATTGACATGTTTGTTTTTTTAAATAAAATTTTTATTTTGTAAAAAAAAAATTATTTTAGCAGGTCAAAAATGGACCTGCATCCAGCCAGCCTCCAGCACAGCAGTGAAGGGGTTAATACCCCCAGCTGCTGCATTTTTTTTCCTCTAGGTGTCTCCTCTCTGCTTCCATCTCCCTTACTTTGATTGTAGGGGACAGAGAGGCAGTCCTTAAAGGGGTCTGAGGCTGGAATGGCCTGCTGTTGCCATTGTTCCCTTCCTGCAGTATGTTGTAACTTTTCATGTGCCTCCGAGGGAAGGGTGTGAGTCTTCTTTGGCAGAAGACTGTTGTGTGACCTTGTACTGAATATACACTTGCTGGCAAAAAAAAAGTATTCCTAAATTAAAGGAACAGTAATGCTATCATTAGAAAATGCATGCTGTACCATTTATGAGTATATACAATAGAGTGACTGAACACGCTGATGGGACTGTTATTTTCCAGTGTAATAAACAGTAGTAGTGGGTGGTATAAAGCTTAATGCAGCCTCCTAAACAGGGAAAGAGTAAAAAGCAGAGAGAATGCCAGTACATGTGATCGCTGCTGCAGCGATCATATGACCCAGCACAAGTGAGAAGCGAGAAGGGCTGAGACTGAATGCTCCAGTACCAGAGCTCTCAGTCTCAACCTGTTATGAATGATAGCAGCGTGCTCGGAGGCGCGCAGCTATCATTTAACCCATGACGGTCCAGGACCGTCATGGGTCCTTAACACGATTCTACCCATGATGGTCCTGGACCGTCATGGGTCATTAAGGGGTTAATGCAGTTTTCAAATATGCAAGCTTGAATTAAGGTGAAACCCCCTTAAACTCAATGTGGATTCCCCTTTCCCCCATGGTCATACCTGAGAACTCTCAGGGTTTGACCCTGAGACTCAGGGTTTTGACCCAAATCTCAGGGTCTCAGGGTGAAGGGCCAAATTCTCAGGGTGAGAGAGGTCTGTGTCACCTACTATATGAATTTCCCCAATTAAATGTTTCCTTAGCCTCTAAACTGGTGCCATTAGTACCAGAAAGACAGTGGGAGATGTCCTGCTGGTCTTGTTTGTGTTCAGGCAGTGAGTTATCCAAACTGTAGCATGTTAACCCTTTCAGTGCCGGAGGCTCGGGCCATTTCCTGTACCCTGCAGGCCAGACACATTTTCAGCATTTTTGCTATCCTTCTGTTTACGCTTGATTTCCTCTTGGGATTTTTAGTTAAATATGGAAAACTATATATTGTTTTTTTCAGAACGAATTGAGCTTTCTCATGGTACCTTACATGAACAGAATTTTGCATCGTGCAAAAATCTATGATGTCATAATGACAAAAAAAAGTGAAAATTTACTAATTTTGCTAAAATCACATACTATGTATCAAAAACATTTACCTTGATTGAAAAAGTTTCAATTATTTGAAAAAGCCCTGAGTCCCCCGAGTAAAAAAATACCAAATTTGTATAGTTTTACCTACGTCCATGGCTAGCGTAGAGCCCTAATCACCAGCAGCGCAAAATGACATTTTCAACTTTATAAACTAAAATGCGCATTCTAGGGTTTTTGTGGTAAAACTGCCCTAAAACAGTGGAATAACTATATAAAACTATATATTTCTGAAAAGTAGACAACCTGCCGCATCTAATGAGGGGTAACTTACCTTCTTGCCCCAAGCCTGTTGTGCACAAATGCTTCCAGAAGGTGGCACTATAGGAAAAAAATTGCATTTTCTTACGTTTCTGCCCCTTCATCTGTATGGAAATCTGTGAAAACCATGGAATTTCCAACTGTATTCATTAGCTAGTGCTCTTAGGAGAAAAATGACACCTCATTGGTATGAGTTCCCCTACCTTAGTGGGCGCTACAAGTACCAAACTACACCTATTGCAACCACTAATTTTTCTAACATTTTCTCAAACATTACTTGTCTGTACAAAAATGGTTATAACAACTAGAGAAGTGAAGAAAGGTTACACAAACCATACCATTTTGGAAAGAAGACAACCTGCCGCATCTAATGAGGGGTGAATTGCCTTCTTACCCCAAGCCTGTTGTGCCCAAATGCTTCCAGAAGGTGGCACTTTAGGAAAAAAATGGCATTTTCTTACATTTCTGCCCCTTCAAATGTACTGAAATCTGTAAAAACCATGGAATTTCCAGCAGTATCCATTAGCTAGTGCTCTTAGGAAAAAAATGACACCCCATTGGCATGAGTTGACCTACCTCAGGGGGCGCTAGAAGTGCAAAACGACATCTACTACAACTTCTAAGTTTTCTAACATTTTCTCAAACATTACTTGTCTATACAAAAATGGTTATAACAACTACAGAAGTGAAGAAAGGGTACACAAATCATACCATTTTGGAAAGAAGACAACCTACCGCATCTAATGAGGGGTGACTTGCCTTCTTACCCCAAGTCTGGTGTGCACAAATGCCTCCAGAAGGTGGCGCTAATGAAAAAAAAAGGCATTTTCTTACATTTCTGCCCCTTCAAATGTACTGAAATCTGTAAAAACCATGGAATTTCCAGCAGTATCCATTAGCTAGTGCTCTTAGGAGAAAAATGACACCTCATTGGTATGAGTTCCCCTACCTTAGTGGGCGCTACAAGTACCAAACTACACCTATTGCAACCACTAATGTTTCTAACATTTTCTCAAACATTACTTGTCTGTACAAAAATGGTTATAACAACTAGAGAAGTGAAGAAAGGTTACACAAACCATACCATTTTGGAAAGAAGACAACCTGCCGCATCTAATGAGGGGTGAATTGCCTTCTTACCCCAAGCCTGTTGTGCCCAAATGCTTCCAGAAGGTGGCACTTTAGGAAAAAAATGGCATTTTCTTACATTTCTGCCCCTTCAAATGTACTGAAATCTGTAAAAACCATGGAATTTCCAGCAGTATCCATTAGCTAGTGCTCTTAGGAAAAAAATGACACCCCATTGGCATGAGTTGACCTACCTCAGGGGGCGCTAGAAGTGCAAAACGACATCTACTACAACTTCTAAGTTTTCTAACATTTTCTCAAACATTACTTGTCTATACAAAAATGGTTATAACAACTACAGAAGTGAAGAAAGGGTACACAAATCATACCGTTTTGGAAAGAAGACAACCTACCGCATCTAATGAGGGGTGACTTGCCTTCTTACCCCAAGTCTGGTGTGCACAAATGCCTCCAGAAGGTGGCGCTAATGAAAAAAAAAGGCATTTTCTTACATTTCTGCCCCTTCAAATGTACTGAAATCTGTAAAAACCATGGAATTTCCAGCAGTATCCATTAGCTAGTGCTCTTAGGAGAAAAATGACACCCCATTGGCATGAGTTGACCTACCTCAGGGGGTGCTATAAGTGCAAAACGACACCTACTACAACTTCTAATTTTTCTAACATTTTCTCAAACATTACTTGTCTATACAAAAATGGTTATAACAACTACAGAAGTGAAGAAAGGGTACACAAACCATACCATTTTGGAAAGAAGACAACCTACCGCATCTAATGAGGGGTGACTTGCCTTCTTACCCCAAGTCTGGTGTGCACAAATGCCTCCAGAAG
Source organism: Rhinophrynus dorsalis (assembly GCA_037306005.1). Taxonomy (NCBI): domain Eukaryota; kingdom Metazoa; phylum Chordata; class Amphibia; order Anura; family Rhinophrynidae; genus Rhinophrynus; species Rhinophrynus dorsalis. The sequence goes on from CM074725.1 coordinate 239,221,017, forward strand.
GGGGCACTAATGAAAAAAAAAGGCATTTTCTTACATTTTTGCCCCTTCAAATGTACTGAAATCTGTGAAAACCATTGATTTTTCAAATGTATTCTTTAGCTATGGCTCTTAGGAGAAAAGTGACACCTCATTCGTATGAGTACACATACCTTAGGGGGCGCTACAAGTACAAAACTACACCAACCTCTAATTTTTCTAACATTTTCTCAAACATTACTTCTCTATACAAAAATGGTTATAAGAACTAGAGAAGTGAAGAAAGGGTACACAAACGATACCATTTTGGAAAGAAGACAACCTGCCGCATCTAGTGAGGGGTGACTTGCCTTCTTACCCCAAGCCTGGAGTGCACAAATGCCTCCAGAAGGTGGTGCTAATGAAAAAAAAGGCATTTTCTTACATTTCTGCCCCTTCAAATGTATTGAAATCTGTAAAAACCATGGAATTTACAACTGTATCCATTAGCTATTGCTCTTAGGAGAAAAATGACACCCCATTGGTATGAACTGACCTACCTTAGGGGGCGCTACAAGTACAAAACTACTACTGCTACAACCTCCTGATTTCTCTAACATTTTCTCAAACATTCTTGCGTGTATGAAAATGGTTATAACAGCTATAGAAGTGAAGAAAATGTAGCGAAACCATACCATTTTGGAAAGAAGATAACCTGCCGCATCTAATGAGGGGTCACTTGCCTTTCTACCCCTAAGTTAGTGTGCACAACTATTTCCAGAATGTGGTGCTACAGAAAAAAAAAAAAAACTTTTTTTTTTTTTTTTTTTACAAATCAGTCACTTCAAAGATACGAAAATGGTTCAACACCATGGGATTTCCTAGGAGGACCTCCTGCCAGCCTACGATAAATGGTACCCCACTGCTGTGGGATGACATACCATATTGGGTGCCAGGAGTGTAGCTACCAGTTGAACAAGGATGGGGAAGCAAACAGCGTATGTATGATTCTATGGCTATCAGTGGTCAGTCAGTGTACGTGAGGACCTGTGACTGCCAGTGAAACCAGGTGGGGGGAGGGACGAGGGGTCAGGCAGTGTATGTGGGTATATCTACCACTGGGCAGAGCGCAAGTATGGCAGTGGTGGTGGGGGAGGTAAGGTAGTACATATGGGGGATCTGTGACTACCACTGTGCACTGTAAGTCCCCCACATACACTGTTTGATTTCCAGCCTGAATCCAGTGCGTATTGGCACTTGGGTCTACCAGTAGGCAGTGGAACCAGGCTGGGGGGGTCAAACTGTGGGAATGGGACTGCCAGTAGGCTGTGTAACTGGGCTGGTGGGTAGGGTACGGGGGGGGATTGAGTCATTTTGTGTGCATGCCACAGGGATGTCCGATGCATTGCAATGCAATGCAATTGACCCCCTGTCGCACACAGAGGGTTATTTTAAAAAAAAAAAAAAATTCTTCTTTATTCATAGCTTGTTGGGTGGCCTTAGGGCCCCCCAACAAGCTTTGAATGTAAAGCAATAGTAAAAAAAAAAAGTCCTGTGTGTGCCACAGGAGGGGGTCTAAAATGAACCCCCTCCCCTGTGGCACACAGAGGGTTAATTTTTTTTTGTCTGTTTTTTATAGACCTCATTGGGGGGCTTCAGGACCCTTCCTTATGTCCCCCAATGAGGTCTTAGTAAAAAGAAATATGGGCTAAAAGAATTGACCCTGTGAGTGTCACAGGGTTCTCCAGCACATTGCAAAGCAATGTTCTGGGGACCACTGCGGCACTCAGAGTTAATTTTTTTTAATTTTTTTTAAATTATTATCAGACCTTGTGGGGGGACATCAGGAATTCTCCTGATGTCCCCCCAACAATCTCTGATTATAAAATACTAAAAAATATTCCTATGTCTGCCACAGGAGGGGGGCTCTGCAATGAACCCCCTCCCCTGTGGCACACACAGGGTTAATTTTTTTTTTTTCTATTTTTTATAGACCTCATTGGGGGGCTTCAGGACCCTTCCTTATGTCCCCCAATGAGGTCTTAGTAAAAAAAAATATGGGCTAAGAGAATTGACCCTGTGAGTGTCACAGGGTTCTCCAGCACATTGCAAAGCAATGTGCTGGGGACCACTGTGGCACTCACAGAGTTAATTTTTTTTAATTTTTTTTTTAATTATTATCAGACATTGTGGGGGGACATCAGAAATTCTCCTGATGTCCCCCCAACAATCTCTGATTATAAAATACTAAAAAATATTCCTATGTCTGCCACAGGAGGGGGGCTCTGCAATGAACCCCCTCCCCTGTGGCACACACAGGGTTAATTTTTTTTTTCTTCTATTTTTTATAGACCTCATTGGGGGGCTTCAGGACCCTTCCTTATGTCCCCCAATGAGGTCTTAGTAAAAAAAAATATGGGCTAAGAGAATTGACCCTGTGAGTGTCACAGGGTTCTCCAGCACATTGCAAAGCAATGTGCTGGGGACCACTGTGGCACTCACAGAGTTAATTTTTTAAAATTTTTTTTTAATTATTATCAGACATTGTGGGGGGACATCAGGAATTCTCCTGATGTCCCCCCAACAATCTCTGATTATAAAATACTAAAAAATATTCCTATGTCTGCCACAGGAGGGGGGCTCTGCAATGAACCCCCTCCCCTGTGGCACACACAGGGTTAATTTTTTTTTTTTTTTCTATTTTTTATAGACCTCATTGGGGGGCTTCAGGACCCTTCCTGAAGCCCCCCAATGAGGTCTCTGCAAAAAAAAATACAGGCTGCAACAATTGACCCTGTGAGTGCCACAGGGATCCCCAGTGCATTGCAAAGCAATGCACTTGGGAACCCTGCAGCACTCACAGGGTTAATTTTTTTATTTGGTTTTTTTTTTTTTTTAATTTTTATTTTCAGACCTCGCTGGGGCACATCAGGACCCCTCCTGATGTGCACCCAGTTATTGATCTCCCAGCCGATTGGGCTGGGAGCTCAATATGGCGACAGAAGGAGAGCAAAGGCTCTCCTTCTGTTCACTCCTACCTCCGGTAGGAGTGATCTCCATCGGGGAAAGCCTTGTAACGTCATCGGTGACTATGTCACCGATGACGTTGGGAGGCTTCCCCCGGTCCCGCCCACTCCTACCCGGAAGTTCGGGTAGGAGAGACGGAAGAGGAGAAGCTGCGCTTCTGCTGCGCTTCTCCTCTTCCTTTATTGATCTCCCAGCGCGATCGGCTGGGAGATCAATAACAGGGGAGACATGAGGAGTGATCCTCATGTCCCCCCACGATTGCCCACCTTTTTTTTTTTTAAAATGCGGTCACTGCATGCCGGTTATACCGGCTCATGCAGTGACCGCATTTTAGTGGGTACATTGTACGAGCTTGGCACAGCGGGTACAGCTGTCCAAACTCGTACAATGTACCCACTTGGCACTCAAAGGGTTAAAGGTCCCTCGCACATGACCCGGAGCACCTCTGTGTTAGAGCAAGCAGGCACATATCACATAAAATCTACATTATGGGAAGCTTTAAGGGTTAATATTTCAAAGATCTCAGGGTCAGCTCATCTTGAAAGTTCCCAGGTATGCCCATGGTGCAGTTGGTTTGCTCCAGGAACGCTGCTCATTAGTTTGATGACTACAACCTTTAATAATCAAACACAAAGAAGACATTAAAGACAATCCTTATGTTTTACAAAGTGTGCTGTGCAGCCTCAAAACACATCCTATAAGCAGTTCAGGGGGGGTCAGAAAATGGATTCCCCCCGTCCCCCAGCTGGAGTGCAACCTGGAATCATGTGGCTCTTAGTTGCAAACTTCCTGCTTTGCGCATGTAGGCTCTATTGAACTGCTGTGTCGGACACCCAAGCCACATACAGTGGGTCTATTGGGACTGCATTGTGCAGGACAGGACACTGAACTGGGAAACTTCAGCTGTGCAGTCAGGGGAGGGGTGGCCTGGGGGGCAGTTGCCCCCTGGACTGGTCATATGTCTGAGCTGGTAGGCCACTGCACCTCACTAAATCTCCCAATTATTTCTGTAAATGGAGCTACACTAGTGATACCACAGAGCTTACAGTTGAAATGGAGCTAAACTAGTAGCATAAACCATTTCCCTTGCAAGCTCTATAGTATCACTAGGTAAGCTTTACTTAAATTGTAAGCTTTGTAGTAGTGCACTAGTGTAGCCCCATTTCAACTGTAAGCTGTGTGGTATCACTTGACTTACGTCACAACATTAATGCCAATTTTAAAATTAACAAAAGGGGGTGGGCTGGGACAGTGGGCTCGAATGATAATAGAAATGGGACACTTGAATGTATTTGCCCCCTGTGTGCAGTCCTGTCCCTTCTTGTGGTTTGGCCCACTGGGCATTCTTGTAAAATCTCAGGGTTAGAACCTGAGACTCACAGTTTTGGCTCAAATCTCAGGGTCTCTGGGTGAAGGGCTAAATACTCAGGGTAAAGGAATCCAGTGTTCCTGACTTCATGATCTACACAACTTAAAGGGATAGTAATACTTCGTTTTAACTTTATTTTATTTTGTAGGCATTAAAAAAAAAAAAAACATGAAGAACGATATAAGTCTTATCTCTCAAACCTTTATGGTTTATGAGATATTCACAAGCAAAGTTTCCCCTCCCGCCCCTTTTACCTAGTGTAAGCCATCTCTTCTCAGATGTGGAATGCAGTCCATAGACCAGACAGATAACAGAAGGGGACAATCTTCTTCCTATGAGAACAATGAAAGCCCTGCCCCCTTGACAAGTTTTTCAGGTTTTTCCCTTATCTTAATTGAAGATTGTCCCTCTCTGCAGTCTACCTGGGCACCTCCCTTCTGCTCTGGCTGAGCAGTGTTACATCAGTAAAAGGGACGGGAGGGGGATACTTTGTCATTGAATTACTCTTGTACTACAACTCTGACAGAATTGAAATAACACTCTCCAAAGTCCAAATACTATGATGATTAATTAGAGCTGCTTTTATTATGAAACATTACTATCTGTTTCTTTGGTCTCTAAACTGGTGCATTTTCCACCTGGAAGGCAGGAGGAGAAGTCTATCTTATCTTATGTGTGTACAAGCAGTGAAGTGATAACATGTTATGTTAATGAGGACTGATTGAAATACCTCTGGGTTACAGCAAGAAGGTACATGTCACCTATAAACTACATTATGAGGAACACTAAGTGTTACCAACTGTGACAAGTCAACACAGACCAAGAAAAATCCAAACCTGCGACTTAAAACCCAACCCGAGAAGATGGAGTAGTGAGGCACAAGCCTCTGTATCCAAAAATCACCGCTGATGGATAAAATCTATCAGCAAGAAGAAGACGACTGGCACTAAGTGTTAATAGTTCAACAATATCTGGGTCGGTTCATTTTGGAATTTCCCAGGTATGCATTTGGGGTTCACAAAGCACCCCCCAGCTTCATCTGCAAATCTGCACCCAGGGGATCAGACCTGCTAATGGAGAAGTATCCACATGATAGTTGTCTTTTAATAAACTGGTCAGTACAGGGATATAAAAATGGAAAATAAACTGGTGAAATAGGTAAATAAACTGACTATTACAGCAGTATAGAAACTGTTAAATAAACTAGTCACCACGAGGCTACCTTCACATAGTTGCAATACCCAGTTCTGACCACCAGGGTAACTTATCTAATCAAATGGGGGGTATGCTGGATGGCTAGCCCCCACTGACATTAACTATAAATGACTGGCTGGCACCCACCTGTGCCCGCCACTGATAGGATCAATATAAAGAACATCACAAAGATTCCTTCAGCCATGTGAATGATATGCAGTGTGATTCCATAAGCAGCCATGCAGACAGTCCCTGCTGCAACTTAATGTATTCTATGTGTAAGGTGACTGCATATCCCTTTAAATCAGGGAAACGTATAAAAATGTAATTCTGCAGGACTGCACAGGAATCAGTGCAGCCCCTCTGTGTGTGTTTGTCTTGTTTAAGCTTCCCTTATTTAATGGGACAGTATAACTTAATATGTAAAAAAATTTATATTGTACGATTTATTCTCCTCAGTAAAACAAGGGTACTCAAACTGCTGAGAGGTATGTTATTTAAAAGTTATTGTAGCTCAAACTTGAAATTTTTTAGGTGCAATATCTCAATGACCTGAGGTGGAGCTGTTGCTATACCACCCTATGGAGTTTTATGGTAAACTGACCAGAGCTGTCCAAATATCACATTTGAGCTGCAATAACTCTTCAATAAAAAAAAACTTCCCTTGTTTTACTCGTGAGCATAAACCTTAAAATATATATTTTTTTTACATATTGTTAGTATTTCTTTAAAGGTATATGTGGTCACAGTACCTACGTCAGTGGTTCTCAACTCCTGTCCTCGGGGCACACTAACAGGCCAGGATTTGATGAGTTCCTTGTTAGAGCACAGGTGAGTTAATCAATGTGAATGAGCCTCTGATCACATGATTTCCTTGTTAGAGCACAGGTGAGTTAATCAATGTGAATGAGCCTCTGATCACATGATTTCCTTGTTAGAGCACAGGTGAGTTAATCAGTGTGAATGAGCCTCTGATCACATGATTTCCTTGTTAGATCACAGGTGAGGTAATCAGTGTGAATGAGCCTCTGATCACATGATCTCCTTGTTAGAACACAGGTGAGTTAATCAGTGTGAATGAGCCTCTGATCACATGATTTCCTTGTTAGATCACAGGTGAGGTAATCAATGTGAACGAGCCTCTGATCACATGATTTCCTTGTTAGATCACAGGTGAGGTAATCAATGTGAACGAGCCTCTGATCACATGATTTCCTTGTTAGAGCACAGGTGAGTTAATCAGTGTGAACGAGCCTCTGATCACATGATTTCCTTGTTAGAACACAGGTGAGTTAATCAGTGTGAATGAGCCTCTGATCACATGATTTCCTTGTTAGAGCACAGGTGAGGTAATCAGTGTGAATGAGCCTCTGATCACATGATTTCCATGTTAGAGCACAGGTGAGTTAATCAGTGTGAATGAGCCTCTGATCACATGACTTCCTTGTTAGAACACAGGTGAGTTAATCAGTGTGAATGAGCCTCTGATCACATGATTTCCTTGTTAGGGCACAGGTGAGTTAATCAAAGTGAATGAGCCTCTGATCACATGATTTCCTTGTTAGAGCACAGGTGAGTTAATCAATGTGAATGAGCCTCTGATCACATGATTTCCTTGTTAGAGCACAGGTGAGTTAATCAATGTGAATGAGTCTCTGATCACCACACCTGTGCTCTAGCAGAGAAATCCCAAAGTCCTGGCCTGTTAGTGGGTCCTGAGGACAGGAGTTGAGAAACACTGACCTACCTGGAAATCAGGGACAGCTCAGGCTATAAAGGACAAAAACAACTCGTAATAAGAACCACCTACTTACAATTCTCTTGGCAGGAATTCCACCAGTGTAAGATGCCGCCCTGCAACAAGCATTGTTCACATACGCACCCAGTTAAAGGAGCAGTCTGGTCAGCTCATCTTAGGAAGAAAGAAATGTGTTGATACACTTGATTTGCCCCAGACGATCTCCAGTTTTCTTTTACGTATATCAGGCAAATGTACAAATGTGGAGCAGTTCTTGGGCAAACCAGAGAAGACGTCCTCCACAGGATAGGATGACCAGACCTCACCTTTTACCGGGGATCCATATCTAAAATGCATGCTACAGGGCTGCTTTGATTTCATTGCAGTCCTGAAATATGCCTATTTCCCATATGTCCCCGGATAAAAGTAAGGTCTGGTCAGCTTAGCGTAAGGGAGAATTAAATAGTCCCTGTGATGTAAATGGGGCTTTTAAGCCCTCCAGTGTTAGAAATGTCACCAATGAATTGATTCGCAATGGGGTTAAACACCCAATTAACCCCTTTGAGTGCCAGAGAGGTATCCAACGCATTGCGTTGCAATGTGTTGATACGTCCCTGGCCCTCAAGGGTTAAATCATTGTGATTGTTGGAATATTTCTTTGACCCCCTACAGTACAGTACAGTGATGACCAAACTGATCTGCTGCCAGACTACAACTCCCATCATTCTCTGATAGCCATTGATAGAAGCTGTAGTCTGACAGTAGCTGGAGAGTCACATGTTGGTCATCCCTGGCATAATAGATTTGTCCTGTATTTCCTTCCTGTTTGTTTGTGCATAAGAGTCACTAAGTGAGATGTATATTAGTCTGACCAGATCTCACCTTTAACCGGGGACACATAGGAAATAGCCATTTTGCAGCACTTCACTGAAATCAGTGCAGTAGCATTTCTCCTATGCATCCCCGGTTTAAGGTGAGGTCTGGTCAGCCTAATATAACGTGATGAAAACACATCCCTATTTTCAAATCAAAACTGGCTGTACATATGTATAATTGGTTCCCCAGATCATTCCTTTAACCCCTTAACGACCAGCGGACCAAGGAATTTACCTTCCCTTTCAGACCGGCTTGATCTGTGCTGACTCACTGGCACACGTGACTTGTACCAGTGTGCCGAGTGGGTATCTGAGATAGGCTGAGCAGACCTCACCTTTACCTGGGGACACATAGGAAATAGGCATATTTCAGGACTGCACTAAAATCAAAGCAGCCCTGCAGTATGTATTTTTTATGTGTGTCCCCGGTTAAAGGTGAGGTCTGGTCACCCTAATCTGAGAGAGACCACTCCGGTCTTGGAGTGGTCAATTTCAGACCCTGTTTGTACATACAGTGCTCCCGCAGGAGCGTTGTAAGTAAAAAGTGCGTACCATGCCAGGACCTTCGCCAGTCCTTAAGGGAATAAAACCAGGGACAGTCCTGGCATGTCACTGGTCCTTAAGGGGTTAAAAGAGGATGCATATGAAAAATACCTGCTGCAGGGCTCCAGTGGGTAATTATTAGGTTGCAATGATTCCTATGTATCAATGCAGCGGGTATTTTTCATATGTGTCCTCTTTAAAGGGATGATCTGGCAATCCTAATGTATAAAGGTTTTTGCGCATACAAAACCCCTTCTCTGCACCAAGTACATACATTTTACAACATCATTTGTGGGTATGGCTAAACAAGACATTCTATCACAGTCAATGTAAGAACATTTTTCATTTTGTAAGTTTTAAAGTCAGTTTTTGCCCCTGGTTTTTCCACCACCATCTCCTTGCAATAATTTCCAGTCTGTCTTGCTAGTATGCATTGCAGAGCACTGAAAGTGTTAATGGAACAAGCACAATCAGCAGGGCTGCAGGCAATCACTCCGATTTAACCCTTTGAGTGTCAGAAAGGTATCCAGTGTACTCCAATGCATTAGATACCTCTCTGGCACTCAAACAGTTAAGGGATTCCTGACTTACAGCTGGGCCTTGTGATTCAATCAGTGCTGAGTGGTCCATTGCTTTTGTATATAAAGTCAGTTCAAGGGCTGCTTTTTATTCCTGAAGCAGTTGTTATTGCTTGGGGGGTTGTGGTGAGTGGCTGGGTTGGTTCAGGGGTTTTTATGGTGATGTTGGGGTGGTTTAATTCATGTGTTATTGATGGTAGAAGAATCTGTAAGTGCTTTCTGAACTGGCTTAGTTGGCTATCAAAACTAAAGTTAATTAACTTGTTGTATTTCTGTATTCTCTAACCATGAGGTGTGTATTATGCAGGTACTCAAATGACTTATTACCTAGACCTTAAATATGGATTGTCTATAACTTATTACTAGTGTAACAAACTGTACTGTGTAAAATGGTTCTGGGAAGGTTATCCAAGGTAGAGCTGGATGTTTCATTTGTGAAACTGCCTAGGCATACCTCCCAAGTGTCCCTCTTTTCTACCCTTTTGTCCCTCTTTTTAGGACATCAGAATGAGTGGTGTGTACTACATTGCTCCACAGCAATAAAACATACATAAATGTTATTAATTGTCAGTATATGTGTTTATACATTAATATGGGTAATTAAAATACTTTGGTCTTGCTCTAAATTGCTTATCAGTTACACAAAGAGGTGCAGATGGGTCAAGAAATAACCTAAAAATTCTTGGAAATGCCCCGCCTACCAGCCACTCCCCCAGAAACACCACCTAAAACAGAAGTGTCCCTCTTTTGCTATTTGAAATGTTGGGAGGTGTGCCTAGGGCAGTGGCTATTAATATGTAGTCTTAACAGACCAGGCCTTCTCTGCTTGTGCATAAGTGTCATTCAGCAGAGCAGTAATAACTATGTTCATGTAGGGAAATCCAGTCCTTACCATTAGTAGGACCTTAGATTGGTTGACACAGTGAAGGGTGTCTTTATGTATCTAATATAAAGATATCTGCTTGTGACCAGGTGGTTAATTAGAGGTTGTCATTGACTATTCAACTTGTGGCTATGTGGGGGTGGGGGATCCTTAAGCAACTTCATGAGTGGTGGGCCAGGACTTATACCTCTGTCATCTAAGGATGGGTGATGGTTCTGGATTATCATAGACTTTGTGATTGTAGCGTGTGTTGTGACTGTGCTGGGGTAGGCTGTAACTGACTGCTCCTGGAGTAGTTTTAGCATTTCCCTGGTTGCTTGATGCTTGTGATAAAACATGTTAGTGTATTATATACATTGCAATTGTCATTAGCACAATCTCTTGCTTTTCTGCCTTATTGCCTCATCTTTCTTATGAGGAAGAGAAGTATAGAACTCATGCCCACAATATGATTGGGGGTGTAGACAAGAAGATGGGATGTGGCCATATATAATGGGGAGGGGGTGCAGTAGGTAATGGTTCTAGACTAATTTGGCTATGACCAATGTGTTGGTGGCCTCTGGCATCAGAGGTGAAGAGCCCCATTAGATGTAACTTAAAGGAGCAGTAAACTTTTTTTTATGAAAAAATATATATTGCAGGGATTTTCCTACTGAGTACAATAAGGGTATTCCCACTGCAAAGAGATTTATATTTCCAGAGTTATTACAGTTTAAACCCATGTTTTTTACATTAGCAGTGCCCTCTAGTGGTCAAATTCGAATTAGATTTCCTGTTAGATTCTAATGGAGAGGTAGGTCAGTGACATACAGTTTTCCATAGAATGTGATAGAAACTGCTGAGTCACTTCCTGTCAGTTAGAACAATCAGGAAGTAAACACAGTAAATTCACTTCCTGTCAGTTAGAACTCTCAGGAAGTAAACACAGTAAATTCACTTCCTGATTATTTAAACTGCTATAAATTTTGAATAAAACTGACAGCGATGGGAGTGACCTTGTTTTATTCAGCAGGAAATTCTCTATAAAATGTGTTTTCATAAATAAAAGCTTACTGCTCCTTTTAAGATTTTTATCTCCTTGAGTGATGTGCTTACCCTGTAACTGCTGCCTTCTGTGTATGGCCTTACCGCATGCAGTATGTACACTGGGCCTGCTGATCCTGCCCAGGCAAATGGGGCTCATTATGGTGGCAGAAGCACCCTAATATCCTGATGGCACTCTAGTAGATGTCTGCAGAACTGTAATGACCTTGTGCACAAGAGGAGCAATACTGGAGCAAACTGTGCTACAGGTGACAAACATCTGAAACTCCTTTTTGGATTTTTAATACTTCAAATGCTGATTTGAGGAACTACTTCCCCATAGGTGGGAGACCTCATAAGCACTGAAGAGGCTAAGAGCCCCTCTAAATCATGAGCTTGTCCCATATAGTGCACTTGTCTTCACCAGAAGTGAACAGGACTCTAAATGTAACGAATTGAGTGTTTTCCAGACTTTGTGGCAAATATGAAACCAGTTGCAGTGACAAAGAAAGTAACCTGTGCCCAGAGTCAGGCCGGCCGTGCTATGGGGAGCAGCATTGGAAAACCTAAGGGATACAGGAAACATCTCTACAGGGTCTTAAAGCAGGTAGGTCATTACCCTAGATTACTACCGCTGGGTATAAAGCTTTAGATCGAGTCCAGACAACTCTTCTGTTAGGCATTACTGCATATCGTCAGAACACAACAGGTGGTTTAGGCACTTAAAGGACCAGTAAACTCTGAAACAAAAGTACTGCCTTCTAGGAAAGACATTGTTCCCAAGTCATTAGCTTAACTCTTGTGCACCCCTCTTATTAAAGGGATAGTAATGTTTCATAACAAGTGGTTCCGATTAATTGTCACAGTATTTGGGCCATGGAGAGTGTTATTTCAATACAGTCCAGGTTGTAGTTCAAGAGTAACTGAATGATAAAGTATCCCCTTCTGCCCCTTTTACTGATGTAACACTGCTCACCTCAGAGTAGCAAGACTGTCTGGATGGATCAGATGGACAATCTTCAATTAAGATAAGGGGGGAAAAAGCTGACCCTTGTCAAGGGGGCAGGGTTTTACTTGTCTTCACAGTAAGAAGATTGTCCCTTGCTGTGATCTGTCTGGTCAAGTGACCAGATTCCACATCTGAGGGGAGGTGAGTTACACTAGGTAAAAGGGGTGGGAGGGGAATACTTTATCATTCAATTACTCATGAACTACAACTGACAGTACTGAAAAAACACTCTCCATGGCCCAAGTACTATGAAGATTAATTGGAGCTGCTGTATTTGTGTAATATTACTATCCCTTTAACTACAAGTGCCAGAGTAGTATGCAGCGCATTGTTCTGCAACATGTTGCATTCCCCCTCTGGCACTCAAAGGGTTACATTTTCTATTACTAATAGCAAGTCTACTTCTGTTGCAGTCAAAGGGAGATGTCACTGACAGTCTTCACATGCAATGTGACAAACAAGTCTGTCTTAAGTCTTTAGAGTTAATGACATTTACTAACCATTTGGGCTGGTACTTCCAGCAATGGGTTACTTGCTAAGAAAAGTCCTAGATCATAACATTTCATAAGCTTATTGCACTAACATCTTGCATGGCATGGGGTATCAACACGTTTTGTATACGAATTGCATCTCAAAAGGGTTAAATAACTCTTGGATCACAATACACAGGGATGTCTGCTCCTGTTGTAAATTGTAGCAGAAGTCTATTGCTGTATGGGGGAAGCGTTCCATATGCTGTGGTGCATATCCTATTGACTTCACTCTATAACTTTTAAAAAGTAACTAAGAACAATATCTTGGTTCCTTCAAATGATACATTCTAGTGTGTAACTGTTGTACCTCCAGCTTTTGACTGGGGTTGATGGGAGTCAGACTATGCCTGCTCTACGCTGGACTATTTACTTTGTTTTAGAGTCTAGAACTGAAGAAAAACTCTGCAATGCATTGACACATAACATCCATTCACAATGCATTGACACATAACATCCATTCATTGTAATGAATTTCTTAACCTTTGCGTGCCAGATGGGTAACAGAAGCATTGATGTACTGGATCAGGGCTTAAAATATGAAGTACTTTGCCATTAGCCAGACCTGAAAAGTTACTTAACACTGCAAGCCATAACATACCAACCAGGGCTGAATTTCTACTCGCCAGGGCTAAATTTTCACCCGCTAGTGGCAAGTGGAAATTTTGAGCCCTGTACTGGATACCCCTCTAGCACACAATTGGTTAAATGGATTGTTGCCAATTGTGCACATAATACACTAATGTTGATGGTGACATTGGGCCATGTTCATAAAAGTACTGGAGTAAACTAACTGCACCACAGGAGACAAATACACTCCTAAATTCCCTATGCATTTCATTAGCTTGACACCTCAAATGCTAGGTCTGCAGTGTGCTGCTTTGCAATGCGTTGGAGACTTCTTGCATTAGAGGTTAAAAGAGCAATTTAATTTAACAGGGTCCTAATCATCCCCTGTGATGCAGTTGGTTTGCTCAAGAATAATTCCAGTTGGAGTCTATAAACAGGGGGCCATTGTTCACTACCTGAGCACAAGTGTCTACAGCTTATCTCCATCTAAACCTTTAGGTGGTGACGCATTGCATAACCCTCCAGCACTCTAAGGGTTAAAATCCATTAACCCTCATATTCATATGGGTACAGATGCCTCTGGTCTTTTGACCTCTAAATCTTTACCATGTTTCGTGCTGCTCTGCAATGTGTAGGACTAGGTGTCACAAACATCCAAGAGTCTAAACTTGGCTCTTGAGTAAATTACCTAATGAGTTGCTTTCAGACCTCCCATCAGGTAGACCTGTTGCTTCTGTCCCACTAGTAAAACCTTGCCTGTCTGTACTGTAGGTGCACCCAGATCTCACCCAGTGGACTTCAGATCTTCTGCATGGAGACACCATCGGCAGGGATGACTTTGGACTGATCGCTGCAGAAGCCGCCAGACTGTCTCACTATAACATGAGGAACACCATAACCAGCCGAGAAATCCACTCTGCCCTGAAGCAGCTACATGCCCAGGGCCCACACAGAGGGGGCATCTAAGTGGCAGTGTGTTGGGTAGAGTCCTTTCTACAGGTGTCACTGCATCACATGTGGATTCAAGTAAAAGCTGTATTAGGACTGGAGCCTGTGCACACTCACTCACTTGTGGGTGAACATTCAGGATTCTAATTTGTATGGAAACAAGTCGCACTGTATCTTTTTAGCCTGTTATTTTAATTGCTGACTAAATATTTTATTAATAAATATTTACTTCAATGTTTGTCAGGGCGTATTCTTTCTTGCAATTAAATTGACTTGTTTTGCTTTCAAAGGAGTGTTGATCTTCTGAGATGACTGCCTTTTGGCAATAAAAATAACACTAAGTTTATAGGAACATTATACTAACTCTTCTTGCAGATCACTAATCTGTAATTTGGGGAATGTGAACATGCACTTGCAAATCTAGTGTATCCAGTCACCCCTCTCCTGTATGGTGTGCCTCACACATCTGTAGCAACCCCCATCAACCCTGCAGTGTCAATTGAAATGTGAGTAAACAAGCAAACCTATAGCACTCAAAGGGTTAAATCTGCATTTTTAATAGGGACCAGACTGCCTGCTTACTGCACCTATTTCCACTCCCTCCCTATACACTGCAGTGATCTTGGTGTGGCAGATCAAACACATGGGGGGGGGGGGGGTAGTAAGAAAATGGGTCATGTGTAGATCTAATGGTATAATCCAGCCCTGCCAAAGCTATCTCCTAGTTCAAAACAAGATTCCAAAAGAAGTGCTATACAAGAAATGAAATGGGAGGGTCTTTGCCCTGAGTTGCTTAGTTTGATTGTGTATACTGGATAATGTACAGAGACAATATGACTCAATAACTGTGCAAATGTCACAGTAAACCAGGCTGACCACAACTTCAAGGTGTTTTTGGTTCAGAGGAATGATGGAATGAAACTCAGAGCAGGTCCCAGAGCTGAAGGCATGTGACCAGGGCTAGACATAGTAAGGAGTTACAGAAATGGCTTGTAACATAGGGAAAAATTGGTTGCAGGGGTGACAAATGTGCATTTTATATGGGATAAAGAGCAGAGTACTGTAGGCATGAGGTGAATTAATTCAACATAACTAGGGGCATGGGTGTGCTTTCAAGGACATGTGGGTATTGGGACTAGAATCTGATGGGAAGGCAGCAGGCATTTTTAACAAAGATGTAGAGGAGATAGTGGGTCATTCCTTAAAGGGATAGCAATTAATTACTAATCCCTATATTAAAATAAATGTATTGCCCCCAGTGTCGTCTCTCAAACATTCATGGTTTGAGAGATAATTGCTCCTAAAGTTGCCTTTCCCCTGAAATTGAAATCCAGTCTTACAATAATCAGGTGCTCTGCAGCAGAGATGCAATCGCGTTAATAAAAAAGGGGGGGGGGGACTCCCAAACTGCATTCTACATGTGCTTGCAAACCAAGCACACGCAGAAGACCATTTCAGTGAAAGGGGTTTGGTGTTTTTTTTTTTGTGTTAAAGCGATCTTGGCTGTGCTGCAGAGCTGCCTGATGGTCGTACGACTTTCTTCCCTGCATTCAGCTAGAATGCTTCCTATGGGGGAGGGAGAGGGCAACTTTAGGAGTGATTATCTCTTAAACCATAAAAGCTTGAGAGATGACACTGGGGGCAATACATTTCTTTTTTTAATATGGCTTCAATATAGGGGTTGGTAATTAAGTATTACTGTCCCTTTAAGTTTAAAATGCAATTGTCCCTTGAGGAGGTACCTCCTCTTTATCACACCTTAGTATGTTTTCCCCTCCCTGTAGTCAGTAACTAAGTCACCCAGAGAATAACATAGGACCTGGAGAGCTAATTTCACTGGTGTTATCACCTATGCATCACTGACAAAGCTCAGATGGTTGATATGGAAATTGATGCCATTTCATGATGATGTGAACAGAAGAATACAGTGCTTGTTTTCTTTTACATGTATTTAGTTTCAATCTAAAAAATGACTCCGAATACAATGTAATGGAGACAACTCACAAGTCTGAGATCTATAGGCTGACCAGACATGCCTGTATCATGTAGGTATATAATGAATACTACCCCCAGTGATGACTGGCAGCCCGACCCTGTGATTTGCCGGTCATGTCTGTATATGAGAGGGTCAGGGTTCATTGGCTTAATATGCCTAAAGGAAAAGATGAGCAAACAAACCACCAAAAGGGGACAAAAATTGCCAAATTCCTGTATATTAATGGGGCTTTAAACACAGATCTTTGCAAAGCATTGAAGGAATCTCTAGTATTCAAGGTGTTAAAACACAGGTGTTAATTTCTGGACAGTTGGGGGAATGTTTGTTCCCTATTGTGCATTTGGTTTATACCATGTAAATTATACCAAGAATTCAGATTCAATGGGTTAAAAACCAATCAAAGATTAGAGAGGTCACCAATGCATTGCAAAGCATAATAGACTTTCTTTCAGTCCAGAGGAGTCCAGCCTGTGGCCCCTGGGCCACACACGGCCCTCCCCATGATGTTTTTTGGCTGCCTGATTTGCCTATATATCCCTTCAGACTGCTGGGAACTGAAGTGGCTATCACATTTAGTACTGTACAGGAAAAGCATGCAGATCTTCCCTGCTAAATGAACTAAAATTAAAGGAGCAGTAAACTTTTTTTATGGAAAAAAAATATATATTGTAGGGATTTTCTTACTGAGTAAAATAAGGGTACTCCCACTGCTGAGAGATTTATATTTCCAGAGTTATTACAGTTTAAACCCATGTCTTTTTACATTGGCAGTGCCCTCTAGTGGTCAAATTATAATTAGTTTTCCTGTTAGATTCTAAAGGAGAGTAAAGTCAGAAAAGTCAGTGATATACAGTTCTCCATAGAATGTGATAGAAACTGCCTGTCACTTCCTGTCAGTTAGAACTATCAGGAAGTAAACACAGCAAATTCACTTCATGATTATTTTAACTGCTATAAATTTTGAATAAAACATCTGACAGTGATGGGAGTGACCTTGTTTTACTCAGCAGGAAAAGATCTATAAAATGTGTTTTCATAAGTAAAAGTTTACTGCTCCTTTAAGAACACTTTTTCAAAGAGACTGGCAGGGTCAGTCACATCCCAAACAGGCTTCTCTCTTGTTCTGAACTTTGTTGGTTTGTGCAAGGTGATGACATCATCACATTGTGACAATCCTGCGGAGGAGGTCACAACGTGGGCGTATCTAGATAAAAGCTGTGTCAGGGTGCAGGGGGAAAGCAGGATTCAACCTAGGCACATCCCACATCAAGCACAACCACAGGTCTGATTGGACAACAAACTAGCAACATCACGTCAAATGTGCAAACGTTAGCAGCAGCGCAAACACTCCTACATTGTCGTGGGTGTCGGGACATAATAGTAGTGCTGTAGCTGTATCAGTGAGCATGCCAAGATTTCCTTCACTTACAATAACACCCATGAATGAATATGTTTTTATAGCGCCACAAGTGTACACAGCGCTTTACAATTTAAAGGATTAAACAATACAGGGTTACAGGTGCTTTGTAGAGTGAAACATTGGGTGGGAGGTCCCTGCCCGAAAGCTTACAATCTAAAGTGGTAATGGGAGACATACAGAGTACATAAGGGTCAAGTGCTGAATACAGTGCTAGTTCTGATGATGATAGAGGACATCAGTAAAGTAAAGAGCGTTCATTGTACAACATCAGTGCCTTCTAGCATGTTGAGATTTTATCCATGAGGTGCGTTTTTAAGTGAGATTTGAAGGTTATCAGAGAGGTGCAGAGGCGCAGGTTGGATGGTAGAACATTCCATAGATACGGAGCAATGAGAAAAAAAGGTTTGATACGTTAGAGGGCTGTAGAGACAAAAGGAGCTGAGAGAAGACAGTCATTGGCTGAACATAAGTGTCGGGATGGCGTATAACGGGAGATCAGAGTGGAAATGTAAGAAGGAGTAGAGGAGAGAAGTGTCTTGAAAGAGAGAAGTAAGATATCCGGAGTTTGATAGGCAGCCATTGGAGAGTTTTGAGGAGGAGTGGGGCAGGGACAAACCTAGGTGACAGAACAGTAATTCATACTGCAGCATTCTGTATAGATTGAAGTGGTTGGAGATGGGAAGCAGGAATGCCAGACAGAAGAATGTTGCAACAGTCCATGCGGGAGAGGATGATTGCGTGTATAAGAATTTTAGTTGTGGAGGAGCAGAAGAAGGGATGGATTTTAGCAATGTTATGCAAAAGAAAGCGACAGGATTTATCAATGGCATTAATATGAGGGGAGAATGAAAGAGACTTGTCAATTATCACCCCTAGATACCGCGCTTCTGATACTAGATTTATGATAGTGCCATTTACAGTAACCTGGAAGGGCGGTACGGGGCCAGGCCTAGGTGGGATGAGGAGTAGCTCAGTTTTAGACATATTGAGTTTGAGGTGCCTATGAGCCATCCAGTCTGAGATAGCCGAGAGGCAATCTGTGACTTTAGCCTGGATATCAGAAGTCAGTTGAGGTGCAGATAAGTAAATCTGGGTGTCATCTGCAGAGGGGTGATATTTGAGACCAAATGAGTTAATAAGATCACCAAGTGTTATTGTGTAAAGAGAAAACAGAAGCTTTCCTAGAACAGAACCTTGAGGAACCCCAACAGAGAGTTGGATAGGGGAGGATGAAGAGGTGGCAGAGGAGACACTGAAGGATCTGTTAGATAGATAAGAGGAGAGCCAGTCCAGTGCTGTGTTACGGATTCCTAAGGAGTGAAGAATGCGGAGGAGGAGAACATGATCAACAGTGTCAAAAGCTGCTGAGAGATCAAGGAGGGTAAGTATTGAATAGTGACCTTGAGATTTGGCAGTGTGAAGATCGGCACCCATGATTCCTGCTGCTGTTCTACAGTGCAAAACACACAGTATGAGTTTCACTCTGAGATTGTTGGAGGAAATAACAAGGGACACTGTCTGTGTCAAGGCATGAGCAGCTGCACTCTGAGGAATAGGACTCTGTGAAAATATAAATATATGCTTATATGTTGAGTGAAAGGTTGCATTGTGGAGGATGAGAGAGAGAGAAAATTAGGGCCACAAAACTTGTATAAATCATAGTGAAATAAAGTAAGCAAAATGATGATGGCACCAGCAGCATCAGAAAAAACAAGAACAACTTGCCAACATTTTTGACAACATACGATTGTAACGGAAACCCAAGACGCCGGGTTGTCTTGGACCATCGTACCAGGGTCCTCTCTCCTCGATGTGGCTACAGATGGGTAGCTGGTCAGCATAATACACTATGTGGCGCTTTCTTTTCTTTTTTATTTCTTTGATGCTGCACTGCTGAGGGGCAGCGTGCCTTATAGAGAGCTGCCAAGAACATCATCCCTTTAAGAGGATTTTGCTGCTTCTGAAGACAGCTTGAACTCTCCAGCAGTCTGGTCAGTTGGATTCAGTATAAGATGTCTCTAGCACATTCCCTATTGTGAGTGTACACCATAGGGTTAAAGGTGGTGGTCTATTTGTAATTAATTGATATACACAGGGGAGCCCCTGTTCTTTCTTGTCTGCAGCAAAATAGAAAACTAAGACATCATAAGAACAATGTAAATGATACAGAGTTCATCCATATGCATGAAACTCCCAAAAGGTGAATCCTTGTTTGGTATAAAGGTAAAGTGAATATAATCAGGTTAATATTCCATTTCCAATGACAGACAGTACAAGTGATACATACAGTACAGGATGATGTGGATGAAATGAATGAAAGGGTTAGTTTGTGGTGATTATTAATGAATAGATGTTCTTGTGGTATAGATGGACAGGAAAGGCCAATTAAATAATGGATTGACTAAAATTCCTATAATGATGCCATGTGTTCACTCATACTCTCTGTGCTGCTGTTGGGATCCCAGAGTCCACTTGGGTAACATATATGGAAAAAACACAAGAGAAAACAGAATTCATTGGGAACAAAACTGGTCTTTTCTCCCATCCCTAGTTATCATACAGAAACACCTTGCTACTGAAGTTCCAGCGCAGACAGTGGGACCTGCGTACACAGTGGCCGTCCATGGCTTAACTCCACAGTGGTGGGGAATGGAGTTCTGAACTTTAGTTTATTAAGAAAGAAGTGGTCTCTTCCCCACCACCCAGGAGAGTGTGCTCTCATATTCCCGCTCTACGTTTTGTCAAAACTTTTATACATTATAATAAATCCAGGCGAATCCTCCCTTGGATGGCCATAGCCCTGGGCCTAGATTCACTAAACAAAGTTTGTATGGCTGCACCAAGGCAAATATATAAGAAATTCAGTATCTTCATAAAAGCAACTTCATCTTTATTAAACAAATATCGACATAGAGTAATAATCATCCAAATCACATATTTCTTGGAGTTACAGACCATGAGACGTCTTCATGAGCAGGTGTAGACCCCCCGATCAACATGTTTCGCATATAACAACGCTTAGTCGTGACTAAAGGTTGATGCTGTGGCAATATGATTTTGTTGATGTGTTTGAAGCACTTCAGCATTTCGATGTACACACACATCAGCATATTCACTAAAATTTATGGATGCAAGGGGAGGGGTGGAGAAGGTTCCTATTAGCATACAGGATTGTCGAAGTGCTGTCGATGTGGAAGGGATGCCCGCCCTTCACACATCACTAACACTATAATAATAATAATCCTTTATATATGAGTGTAAAGCGCTGCGGAATCTGTGTGCGCTATATAAATAAAGGATTATTATTATTATTATTATTACTATGACAATTCTGAAGTTTTAAAGCATTCTCTCTGCTGCCCCACTTGGCCACTAGAGGAATGGAGAGAACACTTTCAGCACCATTGGCAGCATCACTCCCATATCCCTTTGAGTGCCATAGGGATGTACATTGCTCACCCCTGTGGTACTCAAAGGGTTAAAAAAGTAGAAGTACTACACAATTATCCCCTTAGCTCTGTATGATATATGATACATGTTGTGCACTCCCAAGGGAACCAGGCTGGGAGTCAGACAGTATACATGGGGATTTGTGGCTACCACTTGCCCTACAGTCTTGTTCTCTTGTCCACTGGTAGCCATAGAACCCCATATACACTGCCTGGCCCTCAGACTTGTTCCCTTACCCAATGGTGTCCACAGATCCCCATGTACACTGTCTGACCCTCTACAGCCTTTTCCCCTTGCCTAATTCTGGCCACAAATCCCCATGGGTACT
The DNA here is from genome assembly GCA_037306005.1 of Rhinophrynus dorsalis. NCBI lineage: Eukaryota > Metazoa > Chordata > Amphibia > Anura > Rhinophrynidae > Rhinophrynus > Rhinophrynus dorsalis. The sequence continues at coordinate 239,242,453 of CM074725.1, forward strand.
GCCTGGGCAAGGAAAGAAGACTGGGGGTGTCAGGCAGTGTATGTGGACCTAACACACAATGTAGTGTTCCCCATGCTGCCCAACATTCTATAACTCTGACATGCTGCCCCTTTCCTAGCAAAATCCTACATATAGTGCCATATAAATTTGACATGCAGCCCCCCCAGCAAAATTCGACATAAACTGCCCCCACACTGTTAACCCTTTGAGTGCCAGAGGGTTTGAATACCCATCTGGCACTCAAAGGGTTAATATGTGACATATGGAGCCGCATAACTTTCTCCCCTACGTTAAAAAATATGTCCATTTTGTTAAACTAAATTCAGACCTCGAGGGGGGAGCATCTGGACCCATCCTGATACCCCCTGGTATTGATCACCTATCCAATAGGTGATCAATGCGGCCACCAGGAAAGCTATTACTGCCGTCCTCTGCTTCTGCTCAAGTCGGATGCTCGAAAACTAACTCGGTCCTTCACAACAAGCCAGATGATTGGTTCATTCATGTCATGCTGCTCCTGACTGCTCCTCCTACCTCTAATCCTATTGGCGGCTGTAGGCTTTATGTACCTGGATCTACCATCAAACCGATTTTAGCGCCAAAAGTCTGAGAGAAACCTTTGTCGCTGAGTTCCTGTGTTTGCTGACTGTGTACCGAACCCTGCTTGAATACTGACCTTGTCTTGTCTTCTGCCCCTGGATCTTGACCCAGCCTTGCCTGACCTCGTCTCTGTCTGTCCCTCCGGTTCCTGATTCGATTCCGGCTTGACCCTGCATTCTCGGACTACGCTTTCCATTCGGAACTTTCTGCCTCGCAACGAGAGTCCCTCCAGCTGCTCTCAAGGTTTGGTTCCAGTCTACTCGTTCCTTCACTTCGGGGGCTCCGACTGGTTTGGGTTGCCATCACTGGCTGCTCCGGTGACTGCCCCGGCCAGTCGAGGGTGTAGGAACCCGTATACCCCAAGACCTCGAACCTGCCTCGAACTCTATCGATACCCCAAGACCTCGAACCTGCCTCGAACCCTATCGATACCCCAAGACCTCGAACCTGCCTCGAACCTTATCGATACCCCAAGACCTCGAATCTACCTTGAACCTTACCTTAACCTCGAAACCCTCGATTAAAGGGAACTCTGTCCTGCAGTCTGACTTCCATTCGATTCGGTCTTGAACCTCCCCGAGCCTCCAAATACCCGGTGATCCAGTCTCGAACTCAGAGGTACTGTGAACGGGTTACCCTGAGTCCTTTTTCTTGCTAACCTTGCTTGACCCTACTCAGAGACTGACAGTAAAATCGAGCCAGAAAATGGATGCTGCTGAGGCTTCCCTTATAGCCTCCAGACAGGAACAACAGGAGCAAGTTCTGTCTACCCATGCAGCACAACTACAAACCCTCAATCATAAGCTGGATGCTATGATGGAAATGTTGTGAACATTCTCTCCTTCTACCCCTGCTCAAGCTCCGCCACAGCTCCCTGGGGCCACAGGGTCTACAGGAGCCACCTCAGGGTACAAGCCACCCAAGATGCCCTTACCAGAGAAATACTCTGGCCGACAAGAACAGTGTCGGGGATTCCTGAACCAGTGCCAGTTACATTTTCAGACTTTGCCTCACTCATTTAACTCTCATTCTACTAGGGTGTCATTAATATCTCTCTATTGACTGACAAGGCCCTTGCTTGGGCTTCTCCTCTGGTGGAAAACAGATCTTCCCTTCTTGATGACTCCAATGCATTTATCGCTGCCTTTAAGACCGTATTTGATCTACCTGGAAGACAGGCATCTGCAGAAGCCAGTATACTGGGCCTAAAACAGGGCAATCGCATGGTGGCTGAATACGCAGTGGAGTTCAGGACCCTTTCCTATGAAACCGACTGGAACAATGGAGCTTTGCGAGCTGCCTTTCGTAGGGGTCTGAGTGAGCGCATCAAAGACACCCTAGTTAATCAAGAGATACCGGATGATCTGGAGGGCCTGATTTCCATCTGTTTAGAATTGGATCGTCGGCAAATAGAGCGACAGCTTGAGAAAGATCGCTTCCGCCGTCATAAATCTGAGTTTGTTCCACGTTCATCTTCTTCCACCAAGACACCACAGACCTCTGTTGAACCCATGGATGTTGGGTCCGTGACTAAACTACCCGAGGAGGAGAAACATCGGCGAAGAAGTCAGGGACTTTGTCTTTATTGTGGACTCAAGGGCCACCTCCTACGCCAGTGTCCGACCCGTCCGGGAAACTTCTAAGCTTAGGGAACCATGGAGACGACTCCCTAAGCATAAGAAACGTAACCTCCTTGTCTAACCTAAACCGTATGATGGTTCCTGTTCGGTTAAGTTAGGCAGGAGGCTCGGTCTCCACCAAAGCCTTCTTGGACTCAGGTGCGGCTGGAGTTTTCCTTGATGCTGGGTTTGCTTCCAAGCACTCGATTCCACTGGTCCAGAAAGCCAAACCCTTGCGAGTCTCTACCGTGGATGGGGGTCCTTTGGGAAAGGGCTTCGTCACCCATGAGACTCAGCTACTACTTCTTCAGACTGGCATTCTTCATTCAAAGACTATTCACCTTGATGTCATACAGTGCCCTTCCTCTCCGGTGATTTTGGGACTTCCTTGGCTTCGCCTCCACAACCCAGTAATTGACTGGAGTTATGATCAAATAACGAACTGGAGTTCTTCCTGTTTTTCGAACTGCCTTTCTGAGATACCTGTACCTGGCTTTGTGGGTGGCATAACAACCCCTGAGAATTCTATTCCTAAACCCTACAGAGACTTTTCTGTCGTCTTCTCTAAACAAAAGGCAGCAGAGCTACCTCCACATTTGACTGTTCTATTGATTTATTGCCCGGAACCATGCCTCCTAGAGGAAGAACTTTTCTCCTATCAGAACCAGAGAATAAGGCCCTGTTGGAATATATACAAGAAAACCTGGCCAGGGGTTTCATTAGACATTCATCCTCGCCAGCAGGAGCCGGGTTCTTTTTCGTCTCCAAAAGAGATGGAACCTTGAGACCCTGTATAGACTATAGGGGTCTAAACAAGGTGACTATTAAAAATAGATACCCTCTGCCCCTGATTCCAGAACTCTTTGATGCTCTGAAAGACGCCAAGATTTTCACTAAGTTGGATTTACGTGGGGCATATAACTTGATTTGCATCAAAGACGGCGACAAGTGGAAGACGGCCTTCAACACCAGGTACGGCCACTACGAGTACCTCGTCATGCCCTTTGGGCTCTGCAATGCCTCCGCCGTATTCCAACACTTTGTCAACGAGATCTTCAAGGATGTTTTGCTCTCCTATGTGGTGGTGTATCTTGATGATATATTGATCTTTTCATCCTCGCTTCATGAACATAGAGAACACATCTGTACTGTGTTACATCGCCTGAGAGAAAATCATCTTTACGCTTAAGTGGAAAAATGCATCTTTGAAACCTCCCAGCTTCCTTTCCTGGGATATATAGTTTCTGACTCAGGACTTCTGATGGATTCTTCTAAAGTAGAGTCTGTTTTTCAATGGCCACGACCAACCACTCTGAGAGCGGTGCAACGTTTCTTAGGATTTGCAAATTACTATAGAAGATTCATTAAAAATGTCTCTGCTATAGCTGCTCCTCTGGTAGCCTTCACCAAATCCCAAGGTCTGGTCTGCAGAGGCAGTAGAGGCCTTTGAACGTTTAAAAAGACTATTTGTGTCCGCACCATTGTTACGCTACCCTGATCCTACAAAACCCTTCCTCATTGAGGTTGACGCCTCTGAATTAGGAGCTGGAGCTGTCCTGTCTCAAAGGGACGAGGTCACTAATCGCCTTCATCCTTGTTCTTACTTTTCTAAACAATTCAGTTCTGCGGAAAAGAACTATGATACCAGAAATCGAGAACTGTTGGCCATTAAAATGGCACTAGAAGAATGGCGACATCTCTTGGAGGGTTCCCAAGTTCCAGTCATAATCCAGACTGACCACAAGAATCTTCAATTCCTGGAACAAGCACAACGCCTGAACCCAAGGCAGGCCCGATGGGCTCTTTTCTTTACCCGTTTTAATTTCATTATCACATACATTCCAGGATCTAAGAATCTGAAGGAGGATGCCCTGTCCCGACTCTTCACTACAGAGCCAGAACCTCCTCCTGAACCAATAATTCCTTCTAATCATATTGTGGCCTCTCTATCATTGTCCATAGTACAAAGGATCAAGTCCCTTCAACATCATTTTAGTGGACGTTTTCAAGGGAAACCCGCTCATCTGCTATTTGTCCCCAAGCGATTTCGGTCCTCTCTTCTAAAATGGTCAGACCGTTCTACTATGGCCGGTCACCCAGGCATTACAAAGAATACTGAGTTTCTTCTTAGACGCTTCTGGTGGGCTTCCTTGAAACAAGATGTGGAAGCCTACGTCAAAGCTTGCACGCTTTGCACACAAAATAAACCATCCAATCAGAGACCTGTTGGGCTTCTTCAACCTTTGCCAATTCCTCAGTCTCCATGGACTCATCTGGCTATGGATTTTATCACGGACTTGCCACCTTCAGACCATTGTACTGTGATTTGGGTGGTAGTTGACCGCTTCTCTAAACAAGCCCATTTTGTTCCCCTCCAGGGATTACCTAATTCTCAAACTCTGGCAAATGTCTTCATCAAAGAAATTTTCCACATTCACGGAGTTCCTGCTCAAATTGTCTCCGATAGAGGTACTCAATTTACCTCCAAATTATGGAAGGCTTTTTGCTCTCGCCTAGGGATTCAATTGAACTTTTCATCCTCATACCACCCTCAGTCCAATGGCCAAACTGAAAGAACTAATCAGACCCTAGAAATCTACCTCCGTCATTATGTCAACTCACATCATGATAACTGGGCATCATTGCTTCCTCTGGCCGAATTTGCCTTCAATAACCGTTACCATTCTGCTTTGAAGTGTTCTCCTTTCTATGCCGCTCTAGGCTATCACCCTCAGACGTTGCCCAACCTCCCTGTATCCGATGTTCCCGAAGCTGATAATAGAGTACGGAATCTCCGTCTTCAGTGGGCTTCTGTTCATCGCTCTTTGACAGCCGCTTCTTCCAGTTACAAGTCCACGGCAGATAAGAAACGGCAACCTGCTCCTTCATACCAGACTGGTGACCAGGTCTGGCTCTCCATGCAACACCTTCGCTTGAAGCAGCCCTCTGGTAAATTGGGTCCCAGGTTCATTGGACCTTTTCCTATCAAGACTCAGCTCACTCCTGTGACCTATTCTCTTGATTTACCATCCACCATGAAGGTGGCCAATTCCTTTCATGTCTCCCTTCTACGTCCCTTGGTCAAGAACCGTTTCTACCAACCGGCCACTCCTCCTGCTCCTGTTTTGGTGGACGGTCATCCAGAATATGAGGTCAGCAAGATTCTGGATTCTCGGCTATCTCGGGGCCAATTACACTATTTGGTCGATTGGAAGGGCTATGGTCCTGCTGACCGTTCCTGGGTGCCAGCTACTGGGGTCCATGCTCCGGTCCTTGTACGGACCTTTCATCGCCTGCATCCTGATGCTCCAGGCCGTCCGGAGGTCGGCCGTTGAAGGGGGGTCTCGAACTCAGAGGTACTGTGAATGGGTTACCCTGAGTCCTTTTTCTTGCTAACCTTGCTTGACCCTACTCAGAGACTGACAGTTCAGGAAAAGAAGAGATGTTCTTCATCTCCACTTTACATGAAGGAATCAATCACCTGGCATACACTAATGGGCACCCCAGCTTTGTTCCCCTGGCCACCATACATATATGTTTTCTGTTGAACTCCTACTTTTTCAGGGAACTCTGGGCTTCTACAGAATCCAGTTTCACACCCAGAACCAGGGCCGGATTTGTCATAAGGCAGAGTAGGAATCTGCCTACAGGCGCACCCCACAGAGGGGTGCCTGTCATTGAAATAAATAATAATAATAATAATAATAAAAAAAAATTATATATTTACTGTGCACAGTAACAACCCGCCCACTGCATGGTAAGGTCCGTGCCTTCTTCAGCACAGACAGAAGGCACAGACCTGTAGCTGCTGTTGCTCCCTCGTAGGCTCTAATGCAGAGTGCTGGGAGATGACATTATCTCCCAGCACTCTGCATTCCTAAAGAGACCGCGCGGGAGCAACAGCAGCTACAGAAGGAGGCACAGACATCTGCCGCTGGACCACCAGAGAGGTAGGTAACGTATGTGGGAGGCAAAGTGAAGATGATGTGGGCAATGTGGAGCTGATGGCAATGTGAGGGCAAGTTGGAGCTGATATAATGGCAATGTAGAGATGATGGGAGTAATGTGAGGGCAAGCTGGAGCTGATGGGGCAATGTGGAGATGATGGGGGCAAGTTGGAGATGATGGGGGCAAGTTGGAGCTGATGGGGGCAATGTGAGGGCAATATGGAGCTGATGGGGGATAAGTTGGAGCTGATGGCAATATGGAGCTGATGGGGGGCAATGTGAGGGCTATATGGATATGGGGGGTAATGTGGAGATTTGGAGAATTGTGGAGGTGTCCAGTGGAGACGGCAAATGGGGGGGCACTTCAGATTTATGTGCCTACAGGCTCTTGAGATGTAAATCCAGCCCTGCCCAGAACCCTTTGAGTGCAAGAGAGGTATTCCATGCATTGCAATGCAATGGTGGGATTCTTCTCTGGCACACATAGAATTAAAATAGAAAATGTTTATTTTCTCAAGAACAATGATTTCTGTGCTTTTCTAATGTACACAAGATAGAAGATAAGTCCTGATGGGGTATCAACAGACAAAAATCTGACAATGATACATACCTTATATGTTTCTTCATTTCACCTGTTGCTTACAAACACTTCTAGATTGACTGCTTTCATAATCAGTCATACAGTCAAATTATACAGTGACAGCTGTACTCATTCCGAGATTCATTTCTGTTATACATCCTATTATATAAAAGGCCAGATGTATGTTTGTCAGATGCATTCATGCTCGGTAGAGACTGCACGAATGGACAAAACGCGCTATATTCCCAGCCCTGTGTGCCCGGTGTCCGCCCCGATGTGTGAGGGAGCCCTGGCCCCAGTCGAGTGGTGTCTAGCTGAGCCCGGAGCTGCGTTCATGAACCCCCTGCTCTGGGTCAAGGCGTGTTCATGAGCCCCCTGTTCTGGGTCAAGGCGCACTCCCGCACGCACACCCTCTCTTGGTACGTCACACACTGCTGTTACTGATGTCGCAGGGACTGGTGGGTACACGGCTCTCTTAACCCTTTGAGCACCAGAGGTGTACGCAACGCATTGCAGAGCAATGCGTAGTGTACCCCTCTGGCGCTCAAAAGGTTAACCCATTCAGTGCCATTCACTTTGGCCCATGTACACGGGCTTTTACACTAGTTCTTAATATTTGCACCACCTTCTCTGTTTTTAAAAATATTTTGATTGCATTTAACTTAGGGATTTCCTTTAGTTAGTAATAATTTTCCAGTGGATCACCTTACAGTAACAGCAGGCAAACATTGGCACACCAGGGAGGGAGACAGTAAAGTGTTGTAAAGGTTCAGGTTGGCGACATTGTGGCAAATGTGTACTGACTCCATGTTACATATGCACTAAGATGTCTTTGCAATCATATCCCAGTGAATATGCCACAAATGTGCCAACATCAGCAAGTTATGTACAGACACTGAGAAAGTAGTGGCTTGCGAGTTTTATGTTAACATAAATTGGCTGACTTCCCCTGCTTTGGAGTCTGAGGGCACCATGTCTAAGGGGCCTGCTGCTTTGGGGGGGACCCTGGTGGCTCCTGCTGCTGGAGGTGATGCTGATCCCTTGGCTGGTGGGAGTGATCTGGGTGACTTGGCCTAGCCTGGGTCTTCGGCTGCTTCCTCTGGTGCTGCTGATGCGGGATGTGGACATGGTCGCACTCCTGGCATAACCTCGGTGGTTCCTGTGGTCTGAAGCGTGGCGGCTGACGGTGGGAGCTTGGCGGCTGTCTCTGGACCAGTTCCGGTGCCAAGCTTCCAGGAGGAGGAGGCGGGGAGTTCCAGGCAAAGGTTGCTGGCTGGGCGGAGTATGCAGGAGGTGGTGGATGGCCCTGGGTCGGATGGCCCGGGGTCTGATGATGACCTGGATCCGGTGGAACAGGCGCTGGTGACAGTTCTGGACAAGTCGGTTGGTGGTACGGCTGCAGGGACTTCTTCCCGGGCCAGCGGTTCCCTTTCTCATGGAGTGTGGAGTGCTGTGGTGGTTCCAGCAGCTTCGGGACTTCATGGCTCGAGAGGCGTCCCTGGTGCTGGATCATCAGCTCCGCCGTCTCGGACGGGAGCCTCCGGTGAGTCTTTTCCTCTTGTTTCTGGGGGTGATTTGCACAAGGGGGTTAGTTCCTCCCCGTTGCAGGGTTTTCTAGATGGTCTTAAGCAGTTGGCAATGGGAGGCTGGGGGGCCTGCGCAAGCTGTTAGTCAGGTGGGTGCATGGGGCAGTTCTTCTGCACTCGTGCCGTCTGCCGTGGAGATGGTCTCGTCGGGGGGGTTGGGTCTGGCGACGCAGTGCAGGGTGTGGGTGTTCAGCTGGCTGATACAGTGCACGCCGGTTCCTACGTTTGCTTTGCGGGTCCACTGGGGGATCACGTGTGGGCTGAGTTGCGGGAGCGAATTTTGAAAGGCGACTTCGTAGAACTGTTTGCGCTGTTACCTAGGGAGGATTTTGTAGATGTGCGTGAGAATAAGGAAAAGGATAAGAAGCAGGGAGAGGAGGAGAAGAAGCGTTATCGTCGGATTCCCAAGATGTTTGGGAACTGGCTTTACGCGTTTTATATTTATTCAAGCATCCTGGGTGAAAGGGCATCTAAACAGTGTGCGGCTCTTTTTTGCTATGTGGATGAAATTTGGTGCATGTGTAAGGACTATGGGGGGCTTGCGTGGTGGCGGTATGATGAGCACTTTCACCAGCATAAGGCGGCTCATCCGTCCATGCAGTGGGATCACAAGAATCTCCACCTGTAGATGAAGATGTTGGGTCCCCAGAAATCGTCCTCGTTTTTTCCAGGTGGCACTGGCGGGTTGTGTCCCAGTAACGCATCGGCGGTTCAAAAGTGGGGCTATTGTTGGCTGTTCAATGTTAGCCAGTGTAAGTGGGGAGCGGGCTGTCACTACATGCTTGAGTGTTCCAGATGTGGGGGCTCACTCCCTCTCCAGGCATTTTCGTCGCAGTCGGAAGCCTGGGCAGAAGCCTGGCGAGCCTCTTGCCCCTGGGAGCGACGCCGGTGAGACTTGGCGCGATGCTGCCATGGCTAGAACGCTATGGTAATGCTATGGACGCAGCTTTGTTGCTGGGGGGGGGTTCACAGGGTTTTTTCATCCATTTCCCTGAGGTGGGGGTTGGTCGGTTGGGGGGGAACTTACATAGTTACATATAGTTACATAGTTACATAGTAATTTAGGTTGAAAAAAGACTTGCGTCCATCCAGTTCAACCCTTTTCCTATTCCTGTTTACCATCGCTGACCCAAAAGAAGGCATCTGACTCCAAATGGCAATCAGATTTCTCCCTGGATCAACAAGCCCTAACTAAATATTAATCCCAGTACTAACGTGCATAGCCCTCTATATTATGTTCTTTTAAATAAGTATCCAGGCCCCTTTTAAAGGCATCTAATGTATTTGATAGCACCACCTCCTCCGGAAGTGCATTGAAGTCTGTGGGGGGAGTTTCCGAAGGTCGTGCGGGGCAAGTTGGCCAAGGAGGTGGCCTTGGGTAGGATGGCGGGGCCTTTTTCTTCCCCTCCGTTGGCGGATTTGCGGGTTTCTCCTTTGGGGGTGATGCCGAAGTGCGAAGCGGGAAAATTTCGTCTCATCCATCACTTGTTGTACTCGGCGGGGGCTTCAGTGAATGATGGTATTGACCGGGAGTTGTGTTCCGTGCAATACACATCCTTTGATCGGGCTGTGTCTCTGGTGCGTCGGGCAGGTTCCGGGACACTCATGGCTAAGGTGGACATTGAGTCTGCTTTTCGGCTCTTGCCAGTGCACCTGCGCAGTCATCACCTGTTAGGCTGCCATTTCGACTGGAATTTTTATGTCAATCTCTGTTTGCCGATGGGGTGTTCACTGTCTTATGCATACTTCGAGGCGTTCTGCCATTTCCTGGAGTGCGTGGTCCGGGAGGAGTCGGGGGTCTAACTCGCTTGTGCATTACCTGGATGACTTCCTTTGCATGGGGCCGGGCTCCTCTCTGGAGTGCCTGTATCGTTTACGTATGTTGCAGTGGGTGGCAGCATATTTTGGGATTCCTTAGGCGGAGGAGAAGGCAGAGGGTCCGGTTATGTGTTTGAAGTTCTTGGGTATTGTCATTGATTCAGTGGCGATGGAATGTCGGTTGCACGAGGATAAGCTGGTGGACCTTTGGGGCCTGATTGCTGACATGCGCGGGGTCTGGAAGGTGATGCTGCGCCGGCTTCAATCACTCCAGGGCAAGCTGAATTTCGCATGCCGAATCATTCCAATGGGGCGGGTGTTTGGCAGATGGCTGGCTGCCGGACTTTCTGGGGCTTCGCAGCCCCGGCACTTTGTGAGGATCATGCAGGGGATGCGGGATGACTTGGAGGTTTGTGATTCCTTCCTTGCAGATTTCAATGGGAGCTCTTTGTTCCAGTTGGATCAGGTGGTGGAGGACGATCTGTCCCTCTTCACGGACACGGCTGGCAGTTGTGGTTTTGTGGCTTTCTTTGGGGCGCATTGGTGCGTGGGGGCGTGGTCATCTTCCTGGGAGGCGGCGGGTCTCACCAGGAACTTGGCCTTTTTGGAATTGTTCCATATTGTCGTGGCGGTTTTTCTGTGGGGTGCGGAGCTCTGGGATAGGAGGGTTTGTTTTTGCTTAGACAACCTTTCTGTGGTTCAGACGATTAATGCTGTTTCGGCCTCTTCTCCCCCTGTGCTGTGCCTGCTGCATCTACTGGTGTTGCGCTGTCTGGAATTGAATGTGCGGTGTAGGGTGAAGCATGTGTCTGGCTACCTGAATGTAATTGCTGACTCCCTCTCTCGTTTTCAGTTTCGACCGCTTCAGGGAGTTGGTGCCAGACGTGGCAGAGGACGGGGAGGCCTGCCCAGAGCATCTGTGGGTAGTGCCTGCCAGATCCTTGGAGACCTGATCCGACGGTCTGTGGCACCGAGGACGTGGGCGAGATACCAGGGCTGCTGGAAGGAGTGGTTTTCTCTGGTGGAGGCTGTTGGTGGTGTGGATTCGGATGCCAGGCGCTTGGAGGTTTTGTTGTGGTTTTTGTCTCATCTTTATGAGGATGGTCTGTCTGGGGCGGCGGTGGATGCGCGCATGGCGTTGTTTAAGCTTCAGGGTTGGAGAGATGTTACTAAGGATTTTTTAGTGCGGCAGGCTTTGCGGGGGTTGCGGAGGTTGCGGGCGTCGTGGGACCCGCGCTGCCCTGTGCCTTTCGGGGTGTTGCGGGGTCTCCTGCAGAGCGTGGGGGTTATTTGTTCGTCTGCCTTTGAAGCAACCCTGTTTAGGGCAGCATTTTCCTTGGCCTTCTTTGGCGCTTTTAGAATTGGGGACCTAGTTAGCTCCAATCAGAGGTGTCTGGGAGGCCTGGCATTGGGGGATGTTCAGCTGGTTGGGGATTGTGTTGTGGTGACTTTGCAGCGTTCCAAGAAGGACCAGGCAGGTATGGGGGCATTGATTTCGCTTTTCGGAATGGGTTGCCGGAGTGCCCAGTTGCATGTGTGTGCGAGTATGTGCGCGTGCGGCCGTCGGGGGGTTTGTCTTTTCTGATTCATGAGGATGGGACTTCTCTGTCTCGCTTACAGTTTGTGAGCGTTTTCAAAAAAGGGTTGCTGCATTTGGAGTTGTCTGCGGCTGAGTTCAGTTCTCATTCTTTTCACATTGGGGAGGCGACCGAGGCAGCTCGGTGAGGTCTGGGTGATGATATGGTGCGTAAGATTGGGAGGAGGGAGTCTAATCATTTTAGGTCATATGTGCGGCCGGGGTTGTTGTTATGATTCTGGGGGCTTATGTGTTTTATTCTCTCATTTCAAATGTTCGTTTGAAGGTGGTTTGGTTGGTTAGCCCGAGGGCTAATTGGTGGTGCGTTGGTTGGGCGTCAGGGGTATGCGTTGGGAGCAGGTTTTATTGCTGGTGGTGAAGACAGCCAGGGTTAGTTACCCTCCGGATGTGCTCTTGGTGCATGCTGGAGGGAATGATATGGGTTTTCTCTCACAGAGGGAATTGGTTCATTTGTTTAAACGGACTGGGAGCGGTTTGGGGTGTTGTTTCCAGACACTGTGTTTGTGTGGTCGGAGATTGTACTGTGGTTGCTGTGGCGGGGAGCTAAGTCGCAAGGGGCTGTGGAGCAGAGTAGGAGGAAGATTAACAAGATGTTGACCAGTTTTGTCAGCAAGGCTGATGGGGTGGTGATTAGGCACAGGGAGTTCAAGAGCGAGCCAAGGTTGTTTTTGCAGGATGGTGTCCATCTCACTGATATTGGGCTGGACATCTTCCTGGAGGGGTTCAAGGATGGCATTGAAAGGGACTTGTTTCTGGTGGATGGTGGGGCCCAGCCGGCTTAAGGGGTCAAGTGGCTGGGCCTTGACGGGGTGCTTGCTGGTAAAGCACGGGCTTAGTGTGATGTTGATGGTTCACGACTCTTGGGCATGGTCCTAGGTGTTGACGGAGGTACGGCTGTTGGGCTACAACTTGCCACATCCAAATAGATAGGGTGGATGGTGGCATGGCCTGCAGTCAAGTTGTGGTAGAAAATGGACAGAGTTTGGGTCTTGGATAGTCAGGCTACGTGAATGTACTAGCAAGCACTAAGGTTTATTGGAGATGATTATTTATTGTATGGATGTTTTGTTAATACAATTGTTAATAAAGTTAAAATGTTAATATATATTTAATAAATGATGTGGCCTTTTCAATCCATCCAAGTTGTATGGTCTGAGTTCTTGGGGGAGAAGGGAATTGGGAGGAATGAGAAATGAGTTGGGGTCTGGAGGTCTTGACGATGCGCATGTCATGTGTTTCCTATTGTTTGAGCTGCACCAATGAACTGCTTCTTTAGACTAAATTGGTGCCAATTCTATCAGAAAAGCAGAGGGAGAACCCTGCTTGTATTGTGTGTGATAGTTGTAAGTTGTAGAATGTTAAGGGTTCCATGGGTAATGATTTCAGAACCTTCTGTGTTAGTTCTGGTAGGGACATAAAGCATAGAATCTACATTCCCAGGAACTTTAAGGGTTAATATTTAATGGATCTCAGGGTCAGCTCATTATGAAAGTTCCCAGCTATATATGTAGATCAGTATAGTACATAAAGCATATTGTGCCACTGATCTAAACCAGCAGCAGACCCATTCTGTGCCTCATAGCCCATTTACATACACTTGACAAGCAATGCTTTGGAGACCTCTCTGGCATTCAAAGGGTTAAAATCTCCATTTAAATTAATGGGAATTTTTGGTTCTCTCTTAAAGTGCTAACACGTGTCCCTATTTTCAAATCAAAATTTGCTGTACTTATGTCTAATAGGGTTCCTTTAAAAAAAAAAAAAAAAAAAAAAAAAAGGACTCATATGAAAAATACCTGCTGCAGGGCTCCAGGGGTTAATTATTAGGTTGCAATGATTCCTATGTATCAATGCAGTGGGTATTTTTCATATGTGTCCACTTTAAAGGGATGATCTGACAATCCTAATGTATAAAGGTTTTTGCGCATACAAAACCCCTTCTCTGCACCAAGTACACACATTTTACAACATCATTTGTGGACATGACTCAACAAGACGTCTTGTCACAGTCAATGTATGAAAGTTTCATTTAGGACGTTTTAAGGTAGAGTGACCAGACCTCACCTTTAACTGGGGATGAAAAACACATACTGCAGGGCTTCTTTGATTTCAGTGCAGTCCTGAAATATGCCTATTTCCTGTGTGTCCCTGGTTAAAGGGGAGGTATGGTCAGCATATTTTAAGGTCAAAATACCCTAGTTCAGAGATTCCCAACCTGTGGCCCTCGGGCCCATTGACAGTCCAGGACTTGTGCATTTCCTTGCTAGACCACAGGGAGTGTAGATCAGAGGCTCATTCAATTTGACTAACTCACCTGTGCTGTAACATGGAAATCCTCAAATCCCGGCCTATTAGTGGGCCCTGAGGGCACGGCTTGGGAATAATAATAATAACTAGTATTTATATAGCACCTTTCTCCCAGTGGGACTCAAGGCGCTTTCAGCGCACGCTCTTAGAATTAACCAAATTGGCAGCTGAAATAATAGATGTTATTATTACCTATTCAATGGTGCTTATTTATTGACCTTGGAAGAATGAAGGGCTGAGTTGACCCTGCTGGGAATCAAACTTGGAACCTTGCGGTTGGAATAGGCTCCATAGTCAGGGACTTTTACCACTGAGTTATCATGGCCCTAGTTTGTCAACCACCCTCTCCTTGCCATAATGTCCAGTCTCCCTTGCTAGTATTCATTGCAAGCAGAATCAGCAGGACTGCAAGCAATTTATCTGATTTAATCCTTTGAGTGTCAGAAAGGTATCCAATGCATTGTGATGCACTCAAAGGGTTAAGGGACTCGACTTCCAGCTGGTCCTTGTGATTCAATCAGTGCTGGGTGATGCATTGCTTTTGTATATAAAGTAAGTTCAAGGTCTGCCCCTTATTACTGAAGCAGTTGTTAGCTGTAATTGTCTGGTGAGTGGTTATGGCTATAGTATGTGGCTTACAGTGATGCTGGGAGGTCTAGAGGCTGATTTGTCAGTGTAGCATTGAATCATTGTTAGTAGCAGAATCTGTGTGCTTTACAAATCCACTTAGTCTAACAAAATTAACTAGCCTGTTGTATCTTAGTTGACATTTTCTCTAAGTATGCATTGCTTTATAATGTATTGCATATCTCTCTGGTACTCTAAGGGGTTATCACCTAGAGCCTAAATATTGGTAGTCTACAATTGTATTACTAGTGTAACAAGATGGTATTGTGTGAACTAACTGGGTGTGAAATGGCTGTAGTGGGGCAGGACTTCTCTGCTTGTACATAAGTGTCAATCGGCAGAGCAATGACTCCACATCACCTGTTATCTCCAGGCATGGGAATCCTTATGCTCCAACCGTTAGTAGGACCTTAGACTGCACTCTTTGTATGAGCCAGACTTTCAAGATTACTGCTTGTGAACATGAGGGGTGGAGGCTGCCATTGCCTCACTTATAATTTAATTAATCTAAACAAAATACTAACTCCTTAATGACCACTTGATATGGGGGGGGGGGGGGGGTCCTAAGGACCATGGCTTTAGTTTGGGGGGGGAAGAAATTTAACCTGGGAAGTGCCAGAAGGGTGTCTGTAGTGTTGGATATCCCTCTGGCACTCAAAGGGTTAGTCTACAATGCATTGTATGTGTAGCCTAATTTTGGCTATGATCAATGTTTTAGAGGCCTCTAGCACTGGAGGTGAAAAGCCCTATTTGATGTAATGTTGTGCTTTTTATCTCCTTGTGTGATGTACTTACCCTGTAACTGATTCCCTTCTGTGTATGGCCTTACTGCATACAGTATGTACACTGGGCCTGCTGATCCTGGCCAGGCAAATGGGGCTCATTATGGTGGCAGAAGCACCTGAATATCCTGATGGCCATACCTGGGAACTTTCAAGATGAGCTGACCCTGAGATTTTTGAAATATTAACCCTTAAAGCTTCCCATTATGTAGATTTTATGCAATATATGTGCCTGCTTGCTCTAACACAGAGGTGCTCCGGTCCATGTGCGAGGGACCTTTAACATGCTACAGTTTGGATAACTCACTGCCTGAACACAAACAAGACAAGCAGGACATATCCCACTGTCTTTCTGGTACTAATGACACCAGTTTAGAGGCTAAGAAAACATTTAATTGGGGAAATTAATATAGTAGGTGACACAGACCTCTTACCCTGAGAATTTGGCCCTTCACCCTGAGATCTGGGTCAAACCCTGAGAGTTCCCAGGTATGCTGATGGCCCTCTAGTAGCAGTCTGCAGAACTGTAATGACCTTGTGCATAAGAAGAGGAGCAATTCTGTGGTTAAACTGTGCTACAGGTGACTCTCATCCTAATTGGTGTTTTGGGGATAACTCATCAAATGCTGACTTCAGGAATTTATTAGATATGAGACCTCCTTAGCATTCAAGGAGTTAAAAGCCTCCATTAAATCAACAGGGGCTTGTCCATATAGTGCACTTGTCTTCAGCAGAAATGAACAAGACTCTAAATGTAACCAATTAAGTGTTTGTTTTCCAGACTTTGTGGCAAATATGAAACCCATTGCAGTGGCAAAGAAAGTAACCTGTGCCCAGAGTCAGGCCGGTCGTGCTATGGAGAGCAGCATTGGAAAACCTAAGAAGGGATACAGGAAACATCTCTACAGGGTCTTAAAGCAGGTAGGTCATTACCCTAGATTACTACCACTGGGTATAAAGTTTTAGATCCGGTCCAGACAACTCTGGATCTCAGGATACCACAACAGGTGGCTTGGGCACTTAAAGGACCAGTAAAATGATGGAGGGCTTTTCCTGGTAAGTAAAACAAAGGTTCACTCAATGCTAAGAAATGCATTGTTCCAGAGTAACTAGCTTAGTCCTGTAAGGACCAGAGGGGCGCACAATGCACTGTTCAACCCCACTGGTCCTTAAATGACTAAACAAACGCTCTCACTAACCATACTCGTTGTTGTTCCCTTGCAGTGAAGGGCAGACATCTTGCATACAATGTGACCATCCAGTCACTTCATGCCTGAACTCTAATATATATAACCATTTTGTTGGTGGGGGGCATTCTTGAGAAACTACTAGGAATGGGTTACTCTGCAGGAAAAGCCCTAGAACATCCTAAATGTATTGCTGTTAACCTCTTGAGTGGCAGAGGGGTATCCAACACATAATGGATACTAGTTTGGTGTTCAAAAGGGGTTACATTGACTTGTGCTTGGATCAAACACAGGGATGGTTGCTCCTATTGTAGAAGAAATCTATTGCTGTTAAGACTGACACCTGTATGGGGGAAGCTTTCAATGTGCTGTGGTACTTAACTTATGACTCAAGGTCTCTGGAGGCTTAACCCTTTGAGTGCCACATAATGCAATGCATTCTGTCTGTCCAGAATTTACCTTCTAACCCTCTGAGTTAATCTCCTGGCTTCTCCAAATAATGCATTCTGTCTCTAGAGTTGGGTTAACTGTTGAACCTCCAGCTTTTGGCTGGGGATGATGGGAGTCAGACTATCTACTCCTCTGTTCTAGGGTCTAAAACTAAGTGATCTCTGCAATGTCTATTGTAATTACTCATTCTTTCTGTGCCAAAGGGGTAACAGGCATTGCTATACTGGATACCCTCTCTAACACTTTTGGTTAGATAAATGGAACATGTCGCCTGTTGTGCTGTCTGTAGACCTAGAATCGATCCACATTATGGCATGATGTACATAATCTGTTAACCTTAATGGTGATATAAGGCCGTGCTCATAAAGACACTGGCATAAACTGGTTGCACCATAAGGGACAAATTCCTAAATTCCCATGCATTTCATTGGCTTAACACACTGAATGCTATGTCTCCAATGTGCTGCTTTGCAATGCATTGTAGACCTCTAGCATTGAAAAGGTTAAAAGCCCAGGTTAATTTAACAGGAACTTTGTTCCCTGTGGGGCAGTTGATATTACTCCAGAATAATATAAACCGGACCCATTGGTCACTGCCTGAGCACGTGTCTACAGCTTATTTCTATTTAACACTTTCAGTGCCAGAGTTACACAAAATTGCAATGCATTGCATACCCCTCTGGCCCTGAAACAAAATGTAACCCTCAGATTCATAGGGGTGTAAAATGCATTTTGTGCCTCTCCTCCTATATAATTCGCTAGGATGTTTGTCAGAAGCCGTCATGCTCAGTAGAGTGCGCTCGTTCGGCAGTCTCTACTGTGCATGATTGCATCGGGTGAGTGAATCAACACTGCATTGCGTGGAGCAGTGAGGTAGAGGCTGCTTAACCCTTTGAGTGAAATGGTACCCCTTTGGCACTCAAAGGGTTCCGGACCTTGGCCCGTATACACTTTTACACTAGTCACTAAATATTTGACGCTAGACTTCACACTCTGCTCTGCAATGTGTAGGACTAGATGCATACCTTCCAAGTGTCCCTCTTTTAGACCCAAATCCCTCTTTCCAATTATGTTGCCCCTCTTAGGAGATCAGTGTGTGTATATAAAGTGTATCACATTGCTCTACAGCAATAACTCAGTGTTTGTTTGAACATCAGTGTGTGTGTGTGTATATATAGTCTATAATCTTAGTCTGTGTAAATAAAATGCTTTGGTCTTGTTATAAGTAATTTTATTAGGTTACACAAGGTGTCAATAGGTCATTAAATAGCCTAAAAATTCTCGCTAATGCCCTGCCTACCAGCCTCACCCCTTTAACACAAGTGTCCCTCTTGGCAATTTGAAATTTTGGGAGGTATGCTAGATGTTAGACATACAAGAGACTAAATGTGGGTAAATTGCCTAATGAGGCCTTCAGATCAGTTTGACCTGTTGCTTCTGTCCCACTAGTAAAACCTTGCCTATCTGTACTGTAGGTGCACCCAGATCTCACCCAGTGGACTTCAGATCTTCTGCATGGAGACACCATCGGCAGGGATGACTTTGGACTGATCGCTGCAGAAGCTGCCAGACTGTCTCACTATAACATGAGGAACACCATAACCAGCCGAGAAATCCACTCTGCCCTGAGGCAGCTACATGCCCAGGGCCCACACAGAGGGGCCATCTAAACGGCAGTGTGTTGGGTACAGGTGTCATTGCATCACGTGTGGACTGAAGTAAAAGCTGTATTGGGATTGGAGCCTAGGCACATGCTCCTGTGGGTGAACATTCAGTATTCTAATTTGTATGGAAATGGCTTGTAAAGTACAGTTTTATTTTAATTACTACCTGAATATTTTATTAAATAACTACCTCAATGATTTTTATATAACTTGTCTTCCACAATTGAATGGACTTTATTTTGCTTTCAATATAATGTTGGTCTAGGGACCAGTGCCTGCTTTTTGAAATCATAATGTTAACAACTTAAAGCTGTTTAAAGGAACATCACACTAACATGATGCTCCCTTTAACCTGTAGCTTCTGGGAATGAGCCTGCAGTTGCAAAGCTAGGGTCACACCTAGCCTGTATGCTGCACACCCAGTGTCCAGTTACATTTCATCTCTACTGCAGTGATGTGGAATGGTAGAGAAATCAAGCATACAAAGGGTTAAATCCTAATTTTCAACATTAACAAGATCTGCTGGAGGTCGTGAATATCTAATGCTGTCTTTTCCATCTTGTCTGAAAGACGCTAGTTCTCCTGAGTGACCATTTTAAACACTTAATGAACAGTGTCTAATGCCACACCTTTAGTCCTGAAGGGGTTAAACTTGTTTACAGGACTGATGCAACAGCTTATCAGACATGTTTGGGGAGAGATGGTTCCCTTTCCACTAGAGAAATGGCAAAGCCAGGGTCAGACTTCAATGCAAGGCACCCAGGCCATAGCTCACATGACCCAACAGTAGTCCAATACTGGCACAGAAAGCATCCTTGGTCTGACAAGTAAGGGCATAAAATGCATTAACCCCTTGGTTGCTGGCAATATCTCCAGTACCTTGCAAAGCAAGGTGTTGGGGGATCTCCACCAACCCAAGGGTTAAAAAATGGCCTGTAAAGGGTAACAAAACTGGTGCAGGGACATGGAGATGGCCACACCTATTGGAAATAGTGACTCCTGCTGGTTGGGGGAGAAGGTGTACACAATAGTCACCCTCAGCCACTTTTGCCTACCTTATGTGCATACCTGGGAACTTTTGAGACAGGGCTACCCGGAGGGTAACCCTGTCAGTGCCGACCTGGGGGAAAATGACGCGATTTGCGTCATAAAAGGGGTGGGGCAGAGGGGGGTGGGACAACCCTACAAAATGTATCTAAGAGGGTGGGGAGTGGGAGGAACCAGGCGGGACTGAGTACAAGTGGGCAGAATTTCTACTTAAATTCTGCCCACCCGGTAATCCACACGTTTCCCCGGAGACCCGGTAATTCAGTCTGAAATCCGGAGTCTCCAGGGCAAAACCGGAGAGTTCACAGGTATGCTTATGTGAGTTCAGGGTACTGTAGAGACAGTACAAAGAGGACTATACTGTAGGCTGGTTATCAGTAAAGGTGAAATGGTGCTTTTCTCTGGGTTGGGATATCTCCTAAGCTGCATCAGATCAGTGGCTCACATGTGCCTAATGTAGGACCTTTGTAGGTTGGAAGAAAGGATCTGTTGTCTAGAACAGGTATCAAATTCAGGCCCTGAGATATCAAGGATATCTAACAAAACACACACTTTATACATATGCTAGTAGTGTGGGGATGGTGTTGCGAGTGTGTGGGGTGTGTTGTGTGTGTATGTGGTGTTTGTTTGTTTGTTTGTTTGTTTCCCCCCCCCCTCCCACACACTGTTACAATTCATACCCTGCTAGCAATACCTCTACCACACTTGCCCCCTTCCACTCATACCACCTAGTTGGTGACTAGTTGGGTACACATTTGTTAACCCTTTGGGTGCCAGAGGGGTACATAACACATCACTTTTTCCAATGCGTTGCGTACCCTTCTGGCATTCAAATAGTTAAATTTGTATTAACACCAAAGCTACATGAGTCAATATATCTTTTATTCTTAATGATTCTACTATGTTTGTTGGCACAGGGTTACATAATTTTATTCCTGTTTTCTCATAATTTATACCTGATTTATTTCTACAGTTCTTCTTATTTTAACCCCTTAAGAACACATGACATGCAGGACAGTCACAGCTATCCAGCACTTACAGGGATAGTAATACTTTATTATTACTATCCCTCATATTGTAGATATTTGCAAAATAATTTAATAGCCCCCAAGTTCATCTCTCAGACCTTTATGGTTTGAGAGATAGCCGAAAGCAAAATTCTGCCCTCCCTTCCCTGGAGTCAGCGTTGTACTCAGTGGCGTAACAATAGGGGTCGCACCTGCGACCGGGCCCGTCACTCTCAGGGGCCCAGCCGCCCCCTGTGACCTCCTTGCAACGCGCCCGCAGAACAGCTGAGAGATGACATAATCTCCCAGCGCTCTGCATTACTAACAACTGCGTGGGAGTTTGGTTCCAGAGGTCTGTGCTTCATTCGGCACACCGCTAGATCACCAGGGACTCGAGGGAGGGGGGGAGTCAGTAGGGGCAATGTGTAGATGGGGGCAATGTGGAGAATGAGGGGCATTGTGATGGGGGCAATTTTGAAGGGGCAATGTGGAGATTGAGGGGCAATGTAGAGATGGCCAATGTGGTTGAGGGGGGCCCATGGCAATTCTTGCACCAGGGCCCCGTGGCTTCTAGTTATGGCTCTGTTTGTACTGACTGCAGGGATATCCGGTCTGACTTTCATCTTGCGGCTCTGCAGCAGAGCCACGATCGCGTTGGTGACAAAGAATTATTTCACTGAAACGGTTTTCTCCATGTTCTTGCAAACCAAGCACATGTAGAAGACTGTTTCAGTGAAATAATTCTTTTTCACTAACGGGATCTCGGGTCAGCTGCAGAGCCGCAAGCCTGTCGTATGACAGACTTCCCCTGCAGTCAGTACAACGATGACTTCAGGGAAGGGGGAGGG
Organism: Rhinophrynus dorsalis; assembly: GCA_037306005.1. Taxonomy (NCBI): domain Eukaryota; kingdom Metazoa; phylum Chordata; class Amphibia; order Anura; family Rhinophrynidae; genus Rhinophrynus; species Rhinophrynus dorsalis. Next base: position 239,264,119 of record CM074725.1, read on the forward strand.
AGGGGGAACTTTGCCTTCGGTTATCTCCATACCTGGGAGCTTTTTATTGTTGTCTCCCCAGAGGGGAGTCCTCTGCTGCCATGGGTGGTGTGAAGAATGATGCGTATTGCGTCAAAAAGGGGCGGGGCTTAACACGAGTGCCGGGTGGAGGGCTTAAAAGAAGGCTGGGGGAAGGAGCAACACGCTGAGAGAGTGGAAGTGGGTAGGAACTCCCCACATCCGGAGGACTCAGCCTCTGCCCCGGAGACCCGGTAAAGCTGTGTCAAAACCGGAGTCTCCGGGGCAAATCCGGAGAGTTCCCAAGTATGGTTATCTCTCAAACCATAAAGGTCTGAGAGATGAACCTGGGGGCTATTAAATTATTTTACAAATAACTACAATATGGGGTATGATAATAATAAAGTATTACTGTCCATTTAAGGACCAGTGACAGTCCTGGCACATCATGGAATCCAGGGCTTCCAGCGTGGCTGCACGCCTTTCAGAAAGCCCTGAATCGGATCCAGCAAAAAAATAAATAAAATGCTCCATGGTCCTTAAGGGGTTAAACACAGCTTCTTATTTGGAAATCTGTTTGCTTCAGAGCCTTCAGATCTTCAGACGCTCCCTGAAAACTCACCTCTTCAGGGAAGCCTATCAACTACCTCCATAAATATTATCACCAAGAACCAACCATTCCCTGGACCACTGCACTCACTAGCACTTCTCACTCCCACCCACTGACTGGCAGTTCATGTAGCAGGAGGCACTTACACCCAATAGCACTTACACCTTCTGTGTCCAACCTTCCTTCCTCTAGACTGTAAGCTCTCACCAGCAGGGGGCCCTCTGATCCTTCTGTTCTCCACATATGAATTGTACTATTTAATATCTCTGTATGTCTATCCCCTATTGTAAAGCGCTGCGGAATAAGTTGGCGCTATATAAATAAAGATTATTATTATAGTAATGGTTGCTTTTAACAACATTTAATGTTCTAGATATTTAAAAAAATAAACAAATTGATGTACGTCTGGTCTTTCAAACATGTATAGTTTGAGAGAGATACGCTTCTAAAGTGCCCCCCCCCCCCCCGCACCTTTCACAGATGTCAGTGCTCTGGCTGACAGCATGAGATCCTGGTCCCGGGACCGTCCGGCAGCTCTTCAGTAGAGCCGAAATAGCGCTATCTAAAAAGAAATAATTGGAATGGAATGCCTGGATTCCAAGCACACTTTGTAGACCATTCCAGTGAAATATTTCTTTCTAGATAGCGCTATTTCGACTCTGCTGAAGAGTCGCTGTCCAGTTGCACGACCAGAATCTCATGCTGTCAGCTAGTGTGCTGACCACACCTGGGAACTTCCAATTGAGGTCTACCCAGAAGGGAGTCCTCTGGTGCAGCGTGGGGTGACAATAAGGACAAGATTCGCATCAAAAAGGGGCAGGGCTAAAAGGTGTCACACAGAAGGCTGGGGAAGGAGGAACACCGGGAGAAAGAGCAGATGTGGGCAGAGTTTAAATAGAAACTCACCATATCCGGGGACCCGGTAAAGCTCTGTCAAAACCGAAGTCTCCGGGGAAAATCCGGAGAGTTCCCAGGTATGGTGCTGATGTCAGTGAAAGGGGCAGGAGGGGGGAACTTTAGAAGCGTATATCTCTCAAACTATACATGTTTGAAAGACCAGACTTACATCAATTCATTTATTTTTTAAATATCTACAATATTAAATGTTGTAAAACCAGCCATTACTGTCCCTTTAATTGTTGATTGATGCTGGATAGAGTCTTCGGCTAGTGCTGTTCAAGGAGGGTGGGGGGTTACAGTGGAGTGGGAGTTGAATTACACTATTACATTTTGGCTTTGTTTGTTGTGGAATTCACAGACTTCAGTCAGTTTATTGGTCTGATAATATCATAAACACGATAAATGAATTATAAATAAACTAGCTGAACAGCCCGTTACACGGGCCACAGTACCTCTGGCAGCCGGTCACGGGGCAGTCACGCGCAGCAGAGACTGCCTGCGCCACTGCTGATACAGAGCTGGACGCTCCTTTGGAGCGCCCAGCTCTGTATCAGCCGTGGCGCGGGCAGTCTGTACTGCGCATGACTGCCGCATGCGCAGCAGTGTCTACTGCGCATGTCGGGCGTTACACACAACTTAGCGAATTATTATATAGGATAGTCTGGGTGCAATAGCCAGGGATTTACAACTACATACCTCCCAAAATTTCAAATTGCCAAAGAGGGACACTTTAGGGGGTGTTGCTGGGGGTGTGGCTGGTGGGTGGGACGTTACCCAGAATTTTTATGCTATTTCATGACCTATTGACACCTCCTTGTGTAACCAAATAAATGACTTATAACAAGACCTAAGTATTTTATTTACACATAATAATGTATAAACACATATACTAACATTTAAACAAACAATAATGTGAGTTTTATTGCTGTAGAGTAATATGATACACATATATACACACCATGCAATCCGATCTCCTAAAAAGAGGGACATCAGGGTGGGAAAGCGGGACAGAGGGATTTGGGTCCAAAAGAGGGACACTTGGGAGGTATGCAACTGGGCCAGAGTGGTATGTTGATTCTGGTAGATCACTAAATGGGATTTGTTAGCACATTGTCTAGAGTTACTTTACAAGACCCACCCTCAGAATGAATCAAAAAGTCTGTTCTTTGTCCCTATTAACAATGAGGCAGACACACCAGCTGGGGGTAATAATGGAGTGGGAGTTGGGAATTATAATGAAGTGGGAGGTGAATTGCACTACTCCATTAAGGACTTGTTTGTTGTGGAATTCAGACTTTAGTTAATGAATAGCCCGGAATTTAAAAGTAGGCCAGAGTGGTAAGTGATTCTGGTGTCACTAAATTGGATTTGATAGCATATTGTCTTTATTTGGTGTTACTTTACAAGACCCACCCTCAGAGTTAATCAAAAGGTCCGTGCTTGGTCCATACTGTCAATGAGGCAGACATATTGGTTAGTCTCAATGTATTGAGGGTGTTGTCTCAAGACCAAATATAGTAAATTGTTGAGTATACAATACTAACATTTATTAATTCTGTTATCAGCATAAACATGGGATTGTGTACCAAAGGATAACTGTACCAGATTTCCAGAGACAGTACCTGGATCCTGTTGTCCCATTTAAAGGGATAGTAATACTTCGTTTTATCTTTTTTATTTTGTAGGCATTAAAAAAACATGAAGAACGATATAAGTCTTATCTCTCAAACCTTTATGGTTTGAGAGATATTCACAAGCAAATTTTCCCCTCCTGCCCCTTTTACCTAGTGTAAACCATCTCTTCTCAGATGTGGAATCCAGTCCATAGACCAGACAGATAACAGAAGGGGACAAACTTCTTCCTATGAGAACAATGAAATCCCTGCCCCCCTTGACAAGTTTTTCAGTTTTTTCCCTTATCTTAATTGAAGGTTGTCCCTCTCTGCAGTCTACCTGGGCACCTCCATTCTGATCTGGCTGAACAGTGTTACATCAGTAAAAGGGGTGAGAGGGGGATACTTTATCATTCAATTACTCTTGAACTGCAACTCTGACAGAATTGAAATAATACTCTCCAAAGTCCAAATACTATAATGATTAATCATATTCCCTGTTGGTGAGAGATGGGCTACTGCAGGAAATCAGGTGGGTTGCAGGTGTATAGCTGCAGACAGTGTATGGCCACAGCAAGGATAGGTAAACACCATTTTTGATCCGTTGTCTTCATCGGGGGAGCGGTTTTCCTTACACACAGGAACTGGGTCCCTTCAACGTTGTCTCAATTTATGGCAGTATAGATCTGGGTGTTAGGGCAGGGTTTACCCCAGAGGATTTTGGGCCACGCTCATTTTGGATAGGGGCAGACACGCAGATAGCGGCAGAGGGTAATGAAGGCAGGGGAGGGTGGCACGGTTGGTCTGGTGTCTAACAGAGTTTGTATCATCTTTTCTAGGCTAATGTGGCATGGTCATTTGAATTGTTGGTTAACATGTTTTTTGTTTTTCATTAGGTTTAGATCATTGGACACTCTTTCATTTATTGGGCAGCTGGGAGAGTGGAGAATTTTAATTCTGGTTTGCAAGATTGTGTAGTGCAGTGGCTGAGGATAGGGGTTAAGGTGACGATCAAAAAAGGGGGTGATCACCCCCTTTTTTTTGGTGGGGGCAATGTGGCATTCCCTAATCCAAAGGGTAGGCAAGACACCTAGGAAGGTTCCGATCATGTGGGCCTAGCTAACCACCGACCTTGTGGTCAGGCTTAGCGACTGCAGGTGGGCACAGGCCTAGCCCGCAGGTGTTGGTTTGCATCGGCAGGCACTGACTGTGTGGTCAGGGTTCCTGAAGGGCAAGAAAAGTGGACTAGCACAAGGAAATGTGCTGGGGCAGCAGGTGAAGGGCATTGGGGACCAAGAGACATCTTAGTTGATGCCCTGGCCATCCTCCAGCGATAGCAGCTGGGTGGGGTGGCCCAGCTGCTATCAGGTGGGGCGGGGGGCTTCCAGGGCACCAGTCAGAGCTCGGATATTTGAGACATATCCCCAAGCACCGTCGGCACTGTGGATCTTGGGGGCTGGCTTTCTTTGTGGGTCAGACTTCCGTTTTTGGGTATGAAGTGTGCACAGAGGCAGCCCAGCTGGTGTACTCAGTGGTCTGGCTGCTGTGGGGGTTTTGTGACGTAATTATGTTGCTTATGCTGCTCATCTGCATCTGAGGAGTAACGGGAGTATAAGTGGAGCATAGAACCTGAGTACCACTGTAGTCCAGCCATGTTGGCTGGTGTGTATTTTTTTTTTTTTTTCATTTAACCCTTTGAGTGCTAGAGGGGTACACCATGTACCCCTCTGGCACTCAAAGGGTTAACACAATTTACTACCTTTTTTTTTTAATTTTTTCTTCTGGCTGTAAGGGTTAATCACAACGATCTCCGGGTGACCATATTTCAAAAGTTCCCAGCTATGCAGATAGGAACGAGAGCACAAGATGCCAATACTGTGGCACTAAACACTCCTGGGGGTAGAGGGCAACTTGTAGCTTGTAGACAGCCCTGCAACAAGTGTAAAAAAAACGCTTTACAATGAGTTGGAGACTTCTCTATCATTGACTGGGCTAAAAATCCCCATTTAAATCAATGGAAAATGTTTGTCCTCCCCTACAGTGCAAATGGTTTGCCCCAGAACTCCTCCACTTTTGTTTTGAACATACAGCCCCATACCTCCCAACATTTCAAATTGCCAAAGAGGGACACTTGTGTTTTAGGGGGTGTTGCTGGGGGCTTGGCTGGTGGGTGGGGCATTACCAGGAATTTTTAGCCTATTTCATGACCTATTGACTAGGCTGACCAGACCTCACCTTTAACTGGGGACACATAGGAGAAATGCATACTGCAGGACTGCACTGATTTCAGTGAAGTACTGCAAAATGGCTATTTCTTATGTGTCCCCGGTTAAAGGTGAGATCTGGTCAGCCTACTATTGCCATCTCCTTGTGTAACCTAATAAACGACTTATAACTAGACCAAAGTAATTTATTTACACAGACAAATTTATAAACACAGATACTGACTTTTAAACAAACAATAATGTGAGTTTTATTGCTGTAGATCAATGATACACTTATATACACACACCACACAGTCTGATCTCCTAAACACAGGGACACCAGGGTGATACACTTCTATACACACCACACTGTCTGATCTCCTAAACACAGGGACACCAGGGTGATACACTTCTATACACACCACACAGTCTGATCTCCTAAACACAGGGACACCAGGGTGATACACTTCTATACACACCACACAGTCTGATCTCCTAAACACAGGGACACCAAGGTGATACACTTCTATACACAACGCACAGTCTGATCTCCTAAACACAGGGACACCAGGGTGATACACTTCTATACACACCGCACAGTCTGATCTCCTAAACACAGGGACATCAGGGTGATACACTTCTATACACACCACACAGTCTGATCTCCTAAACACAGGGACACCAGGGTGATACACTTCTATACACACCGCACAGTCTGATCTCCTAAACACAGGGACACCAGAGTGATACACTTCTATACACACCACACAGTCTGATCTCCTAAACACAGGGACACCAGGGTGATACACTTATATACACACACACCACACAGTCTGTTCTCCTAAACACAGGGACATCAGGGTGATACACTTCTATACACACCACACAGTCTGATCTCCTAAACACAGGGACACCAGGGTGATACACTTATATACACACACACCACACAGTCTGTTCTCCTAAACACAGGGACACCAGGGTGATACACTTCTATACACACCACACAGTCTGATCTCCTAAACACAGGGACATCAGCATACCTGGGAACTCTCCAGATTTGCCCCGGAGACTCCGGTTCTGACAGAGCTTTACCGGGTCTCCGGGGCAGAGGCCGATTCCTCCGGATGTGGGGAGTTTCTATTGAAACTCTGCCACATCTGCTTTTTCTCCCGTTGTGCCTCCGTCCCCAGCCTTCTGTGTGACACATTTAACCCTCTGAGTACCAGAGTGGTACGGAATGCATTGCTTTGCAATGCATTCCGTACCACTCTGGCACTCAAAAGGTTAAATTCCCCCAACACTTGAGCTAAGCCCCGCCCCTTTTTGACGCGATTAGCGTCATTTTTGTTACCCCCTGCTGAACCAGAGGACTACCCTTCGGGTAGCCCTCAACTGAAAGTTCCCAGGTATGGACATCAGGGTGATACACTAATATACACACCACACAGTCTGATCCCATATAAAGAGGGGCATCAGGGTGGGAAAGAGGGACAGAGGGATTTGGGTCTAAAAGAGGGACACTTAGGAGGTATGCAGCCCTTAGTCCAGTACAGGGACACATCGCTTTTGTTTGTAGAAAAATGGTGATGTTATAAGAGCTAAGTACTGCTGCCATCTAGTGATAGTTTCTATTATGACTTTGTGTATGTCATTCTAATAAAGTTCATTCAAAAACGGGGGTTACAATCTGAAATCAGAGGTGTAGTTTGGTGTTTACTTTGCAGATGCTGGCAGAGTTTCCTGCATCACCCCCACGGAAATGACGTAGTACCGCCTGCTCTATAAAAGGAGTTCATCACGTGACTTTTATCTGCAGCAAGATGGCGACGCACAGAGCAGAGTCGTGGTTATCTAGGAATGATAGGCAAGGCGGGTGTAATACCGGGTCCGGTTGGTTGTTGATGTCTGTGCTTGGGGTTTTTTTTTTTTCTTTCCCCAGGCGGTTCTCCGGGCCTGACTTGCTTTTGTCGGACCCATAGTCACAATAGCAAAAGGAGTAGTTTATAGATACTATGTCCCTGTGTAAACGTTTGTTCTCTGTTTTTCACTCACTAAATGTAAGGAATTGAGACTCTAGCATTCATTGTATAGTCATCATTTATTTATAAATGTGACTTTATTGCAATTGATGCGGTTGGTTTGCACCATATTTGTTCCTTGTTGGTATTGAGCGTGTGATCTTATGTTGGAGGATTTGGGGACCTTGTGTGCTGGGTGATCTTTGGGGAACGTAACCTGTTTAGGACCAGAGGGTGATGCAGCTCGGTGCTTTGTTCATTAGAGTACAACACAGTAAAGAGTGGGCTGGATGTGCCTCTCCAACTGCTGAATTGCAACTCCTCAGCTAGCTGACTTGTGTAAAATGCTGTCTAGCTGCAGGCTTCTCCTGTCTTTGCTTAACCCCTTAAGGACCTGAGGAATGAGCAACGCACACCAGTCTGGTACTTAAAGGGATAGTAATATTTAAAATGTAAAAAAATTGTAGGGTTTATCCCCCTGAATAAAACAAGGGCACTCCCACTGCTGAGAGAGCTTAATAAAAAAAAACTATAACAGCTCAAACTTTAATTTTTTTAGGTGCAATATCACAGTGGCCTGAAAATTTACACTGGTGCTGTTGCTACACCATCCAATGGAGATTTATGGTCTAGGATGATAGGATAGTGTAGCAACAGCGCCACTGTAAATTTTCAGGTCACTGTGATATTGCACCTACAAAATTCAAGTTTGAGCTGTTATAATTTTTTAATAAGATATTTTTCAGCAGTGGGAGTACCCTTGTTTTACTCAGGTGGCTAAACCCTACAACATATATATTTTTACATTCAGTATTACTATCTCTAAGGGATTAACCTCCTCAGGCCCATAGGGAGTGCATCACATGCTGAATAACTCAATAGGGGTTTCGACAAAGATGACTTTAGAAGTGAATTACCATGTACCAGAACAGCTCAGAGTAGATAGACTGCTTCATAGGTGAAACATAAATTCACATTGATTTATAGGGGCTTTTAGACTCTTGAGAGCTCTAGGTGTCTCCAGGGCAATGCTTTTCAATGTGTTAGATCTCTCTAGATTTCAAGGGGTTAAAAGTTTTATTTAATACTCTCTCCCCCCCCCCCCCCCCCGTTCACTTTCATAGACCTTGTACTGTTATATGGCTGTTACCTTGTGATTGAGCTCTCTAAGGGATCGTTTGACTGACAACTTTGCAGATCTGTAGTGTGTATATACGTATATATTCAGATGTAGTAGTTCTGGGGTACAGCACTCATCAGATTATCATTCAGACAGGGCACACCAGACTGAGACACTGCATTTGTCTGCTGATTACATTTTTTAAACTATAACCACTTTCATCGGGGCAAAAATCTACTCTCCCCATCTCCTGAATTATCCAGTGAGTGCTGTACTCGAAAATTTTACAGAAGCAGCCAGTATGCTTGTTGGTGTTCATAAGGTGAATTCTCTATTGGATTATTGGGCATATGGCCACTTAACTACAATGTGGGGCACATCAGCTGTGCCACAGGGGACAAAGCACGTGGAGTTCTTAACCCCTTGAATGCTATGTGTATGATGGGTTGTTTCACAATGTATTTGAGCTCTTTATCTTAGGAGGTTTAACTCTGTGCCAGAGAGGTGCATTGCAATGTGTTTTTGTTGTATGAGGTATTTCTCTGGGTGTGACAATACACAGTATCATAGCCTACTAGTATGGCTCTGTAGCGTGATTGCCCATGGAAAAGTGTTTCAGGGGAAACAAAATGTTTAGCATTTTTGGCAGGTATGCTTATAATGCAGTTGTGTTTCATGATTGCTCCACTTCAAATATAATATATATAGATCTCTATCTATCCCTATGTCTAATTTAACTCTTGTACCAATGAACACTGTGTGCACTGAGTACAAAAAATGTGATGTTGCTGACTGAGATTAGTATGTCTGGGCAGTGCAAGGGTGCAGAATTTGTTTAGGGTTTAGGTGAGAAATTCAGATTTATGAAGTCTTCAACCTCTCATTGCTGTGTTCTGGGAAACTGTTTAGTTATCTTAAAGGGATAGTAATACTTCATTTTATCTTTATTTTGTAGGCGTTCAAAAAACATGACGCACGATAAGTCTTATCTCTCAAACCTTTATGGTTTTGAGAGATATTCACAAGCAAAGCTTCCCCTCCCGCCCCTTTTACCTAGTGTAAGCCATCTCTTCTCAGATGTGGAATCCAGTCCATAGACCAGACAGAACCTAACACGTATTTCAGCCCCCTGAAAGAAGGATCTGTGAACTACCAGTCTTGAAGAAATGGGTCACCTCCAAACAATAAAGATAATGACAACATACCTTTTAGGTTCTATTCATTATTCCGTGGGGGGGTCTAGGAGTTCACAGGGTAAGGCTTGTTTAGAAGCGGCTTTTTTTTTTTTTTTTACATAAAGGAGATCAATATCTAGATCTAACAGGCAGCTGCTCTGGAATGACGACTTAAAGGGATAGTAATACTTAAAAATTACTAATCCCTATATTGCAGTCATGTTAAAAAGAAATGAATTGCCCCCAGTGTCATCTCTCAAACCTTTATGGTTTGAGAAATGATCGCTCCTAAAGTTCTCTCCCCTTTCCCTGAAGTCAGCGTTTTAGCTGACTGTAGTTAAATTAAATCCGGTCTTACAATCATCAGGTGGCTCTGCAGCAGAGCCGAGATTGCATTTAAAAAAAATAAATAAAAAACCAAGCACATGTAGAAGACAGTTTCAATTAATGATTTCTTTAGTAACGTGATATTGGCTCTGCTGCAGAGCCGCCTGACGGTCATATGGCAGGCATCCCTGCAGTCAGCTAGAACGCTGACTTCGGGTAAGGGGGACTGAGGGGGAACTTTAGGAGCGATCATCTCTCAAACCATAAAGGTTTGAGAGATGACACTGGGGGCAATTCATTTCTTTTAAACATGACTGCGATGTATAGGGATTAGTAAATTTTAAGTATTGCTAGCCTTTTAAATGGCTTAATTGCAGTGCCTCTAAGCAATAGTTTGCTTTCGACATGGATACAGTGACAAATC